>CAWUFW010014424.1:0-414270 GCA_963921515.1 Calotriton arnoldi
AGAAAAAGCGTTTTGGTTATGGTAGTGATTTTTGAGGAATATTACTGTATTTCAAAAGTTGACACTTAGAAACTTTTCTGGGTAAAATTACCAATGTTATCCTAGGGAAGGAAATACAGTTTGCAAGCAAAGTATGTTTACGTTACTTTTGTAATCCAGTGCTGGACTCCTAGGTTCAGCACTGGGACATTTACTTAAAACAGGTAAGTAATTACGTTTTTGTAGTTTGTACGATTTTTAAAGAATATTTGTATGATTCAGAAATCGACACTTAGAAACTTTTCAACAAAAAGCAGGCAATGATATCCTATGAGAGGAATTTCCAGTTACTGGTAAGTACGGTAAAAATTACTTTTCATGGTCGGTACTGGACTAAAAGATGCAGTACTGAGGTCTCTCCTGATAGTAGGTGAGTAATTCGGAATTCGTTACTGTTGTGATTTTTAAGCAATATTTTGGTATTTCAAAAGTGGACACTTAGAAGAAATTTCACAGAAAACCAGTCAATGGATCCCTATGTAAGAAAATTCAATTCGCCGGTAAGTTACTTTTAACGTTACTTTTGTAATCCAGTGCTGGACTCCTAGGTTCAGCCCTGGGACATTTACTTAAAACAGGTAAGTAATTACGTTTTGGTAGTCTGTACGATTTTTAAAGAATATTCTTGTTTTCAAAAGTCGACACTTAGAAACTTTTTGGAAGAAAAAGTGTCCATGTTATCCTATGAGGAAAAATGAGTTATCGGTCTCGAGGTAAGTAATCGGTCTTTTGAGTTAGGGTTCTGGGGTTAGACTCAGGGGTCTCCCAGGGTCAGTGATGCACTGTTGTTGCACCCTCAGCGGCACTAGGGCGGCCGGGTGCAGAGTGTTGAGGCCCAATGTTATCCTATGGAGGATAGGGGGACTCCGGTTGGTGGCGGCTGGCAAGCAGGCCACGGGGTTGTGGGAGCAAAGCTCCTAGGGTTAAGCTCAGGGCACGTTGGGGACCAAGTTAGCACCAAAGAGGCACCCTCAGCGGCACTAGGGCGGCCGGGTGCAGAGTGCTGTTTTGAGGTCGGGTGCCCTGTTGATTTCAATGGAAATTTTCGGTTTTGGTTTTCAGCTGCAGGCTCGGTCCAGGAAGACTTCCAGGAGGAACCAACAGCTGGGCAGGTAAGTTGGAGGGCTCGGGGACGTAGGTGCACCTCGGGTTCCTTTCTCCAGGGCGCAGGGCGTCTGGATGCAGGGGTGTCTTTTGAGGTCGGATTTCACCTTACCGGGCCACTCGCGGTTGGGGGTTCTCCGTGCAGAGGCTGCAGGCGACGTCGGGGAGTCCTGGAGGGGTCAACCCACGGTGGACTCGGACTCTGGAGAGCTGGGGGACCTCGCTGGGACCGGTGGGCCACTTGAACTCGGGCTGTAGGCGACGGGTGCAGTGGTGGTTCCAGGCGTCGGGTTTCTTTCTCCTCAGCAGGCTCGGAGTCTTTGTTTGGTGTTTCTTTTGAACAGAGCTGCTGTTCACAGGAGATCCGGTCTTTGTTGAAGGCAGTCAGTCCTCCCTGGGGTTCTGGAGGTCGCTGGCTGCAGGACAAGACTATTTTTGGCGCAGGATCTCTGGAAACTGCAGACGGGCCGGTAGGGCTGGGGCCAAGTCAGTTGTTCTCTGCAGTCTCCTCTGCTGGGCGTCTTCTTTCGTCCTTTTTCTTCTTAGGTTGCGGGAATCTAAGGAAGGAAGGTTCAGGGTGCCCCTAAATACTAGATTTAGGGGCGTTACAGGTAGGTAAAGGGCAGGGACCAATGGGTCCCTGCCCTGGGGTGAGTACACCCCTATCCTGCCACTCTCCTGTGGGAGGGGGCAGGAGCCTAGTCCTGATTGGGCAGGGCTCCCCATCTTCAAGATGGCGAGAGCCCGGAGATGTGCTTCACCTCGCCTCCCCCACCTGAGGGGTGGGGTTGGCAGAGGGTGGCACACCCCCTTTCCTCCCTTGGTGTTTCCCTCCAGTCTTCCCACCAGGATGGGGGAGGAACCGGTGGGGACCAGTTGCTGAGTACAGCAAGTGGTCTGGGGAAGCTCACAAAGGCGGAATGCCTTTGAAGCTTCCCCCTGCCCATCCTGAGGGAGGGGCCTAGCACCTCACCCAGGACGTGCATTGTTGCAGGCCCGGGAGAGCGGATGGCTCTCTACCCAGGGGTCCAGCAACATGTCTGCTGTGTGGCAGCCTAGGCAGCCCCTCAGACAAGACGTGGATTGTAGGTTAGGTTTAGGGGGTAACTCTAAGTTGCCCTCTGACGTGCATTTTACAGTAAATCCCACACTGGCATCAGTGTGGGTGTACTGTGCTGAGGAGTTTGATACCAAACTTCTCAGTCTTCAGTGCAGCCATCATGGTGCTGTGGAGTACGTGCTGACGACCTCCCAGCACCATATACTCGGAATGGCAGCCCTGCACTTACAGTGCCCAGGAATGGGCCTGGGTACTGTAGGGGCACAGGGCTCATGCACCTGTGCCCTCACCACTGGCATAGGGCACCCAGCTAGAGGGGTGACTGAGGTATGCCAGGGCAGTGTGTTTGTGGGCATGGCACACAGGGATGTGTGCCATGTCGACTCTCTGTTTTGTTCTGCACCAAGACACTCAGCCTGCAAGGGCAGTGTGTGTGTGTCAGGGTACAGGGCCTCTAAGGGTGGCACAATAAGTGCTGCAGCCCTTAGGGGTCTTCTCTGGTCACAGTGCCCTGGGTACCTAGGGTACCATTTACCAGGGGCTTACCTGTGGCCAGAGATGCCAATTGGGTTTAGGCTGAGTACAGTTTTTAGGGAAGGAACACAGGCCCTGGGTACCTGATTGGCAGGGATCCAGGGCACACCAAGGAAAAGTGCATCAGTTATCAGGCAAAAAGTGGGGGGGTTACTGCAACAGAAACCCACTTTCCTACATCTGCGCGGAACCCGACCTCTCCCTCGGCAAATCTGCACCGCTCTACATGCTCAACTAAGAGCAAAGTATACAAGCCCTCGAAGACTGAGAGACGCAGGGAGCGAGCTGCTCTACTACACTGACGACAGCGTTGCAACAGTGCCTCTGATGTGGATAGTGATCACTGATGCATTGATGTCCCAGGATTGTTTGACACCGGCTTCCCTATGGCATGCGCACCTCAATTAAGTGAACTTAAGCATTCTTTTGCAGCTGGACCAGGGCCCCGTTCCCACCCGATGCCCGTTCCCAACATGATTGATGTCCTCGGAAGTGGGCTCCCTCTGTCTGTTCATGATGATAACGAGGAGACTGTGGATCAATCACATGGACAGTTTAATTGTAAGATATTCCCAGGCGGGGAACTGTATTGTTCTCTTGTTCTTTGTTCTCCCCCTCTCTTTTCTCTATGGCGACTTATGTATGCTTTGTTTTGCAGGCATCCGGCTTGGGTGCATTTACTGGGGGTCCTTTGCTCACACACAGGTACCAGCGGTACTTGGCCGACCCTACCCCGTGTTACATCAATGGTTAACATAAACAGTCTTAATGTTAGAGGCCTCAATGCCCCAGTAAAGTGTGTAGCATGTCTTTCTCTTTTTAGACATCTGCTTAAGGTTGATTGGAGGCAGCTATGATCCCCATCGTTTCATCGCCAGTATCTCTCGTCAGGCCCTGCGAGGAAAGAGTGGGTGGGCATCCGTTTTGCGACACATTTCCCTGGGAGGGTGATACAAACACAGGCAGAAATGGCTGGCAGACTTCTCTCACTGCGCATCGAAATGAACGGTCATAGGTTTACGTTGGCTACTCTCTATGGCCCTAATGACCACAAGGAAGTCTTTCTTAGGGAGGCACTGGGTCGCGTTCTGTCCACTCGTGACATTGGCATTATAGTAGGTGGCAACTTCAACATAGTAGTGGACTCACATTCAGACAGATCTGTGCAAAGACAAGGTCAAACTGGCGCACTCACCCCTACATTTAAGCATTGGTTGACTGAGGTGGGATTGATGGATGTGTGGCGACTGACACATTCGATGGCGCAAGATTACACTTTCTTTTTTGGTGGCACACCAAACGTACGCCCGCATAGATTTCTTCCTTACCTCTCCGTGAATCACTGGTGCCATAACCACAGTGGACATAGGGGTGGCTGCATTGTCGGATCACTCTCCAGTTGCTTTATGATTTACCCCCTCTCGCTCCATCCCCTCTCCTCGAACTTGGCGTCTTAACGGGAAGCTCCTCACCTATGAGAGTACACCACTCACAGAGATTAACGCTACTATAGAGGCCTTCCTGACAATGAATGATACACCGAAAACGTCTAGCACACTTTTATGGGACACCCTGAAAGCGGTAATGCAGAGTCAATTATTGCTGTAGCAGTATGCTTTAACACGGACAGACATGATAAACATAAGCAGCTGGAGTCTACAGTCAGGGATCTTGAAACTATCCATAAACTCACTGGTTCGCTTGCAAACCGGTGCCAACATAATGTGGCGCGCAAACGGCTAAAAGCTCTGGACATGGACAGAGCTGACTATGCCCTATTATGCACAAAACAAAAGTGTTACGAGGGAGGGAATAAGGTGGGATGACTTTTGGCTCATCGACTTCTTTCCCAAGCAGTGCATCATAGGGTAGAGGAGCTTCTGAGGTCAGACAGCACCCTGACACATCAGGTGGAACTGATCATCCAAGAATTTGAATCCTTTTATTCCCATCTGTCTTTTGCAGAGGCTCTTGATTCTGATGGTATTGAGCCATTTTTGAACTCGATTCCCCTGTCCCGTGGCCCCCATGAAGACCCTGGTAATCTGGACAAGGACATCACTCCTAACGAAGTCCTAATGGCAATACAATGCCTCCAAACTGGTAAAGCACCTGGTCATGATGGGTATAGAGCAGAGTTTTATAAAGCATTTGGATCGCTCTTGGCCCCCATATTATCGAGGCTGTATAATGACTTTAGTGATACTGGCTTCCTGACACCCAGGATGCAGCTGGCTATGATTGCTGTCATTCCTAAGCCGTGAAGGACCCTAAATGGTGCTCCTCATACCATCCCATTTCTTTATTAAATGTGGACGCAAAATTTGTTACACGTATTCTATCCCATATTAGCTCTCTTGGTCGTACCTGACGTGTTTTGGCGTTGGCCTGCGATTTTGTTAGTGGATCCAATGTAGCTATGCCTCACCGAAGTTGATGGTATGAATCAATGGCCTCCTGTCCCAACCCTTTCCTATCGCTAGGGGTACATGACAGGGATGCCCTCTGTCACCTTTATTGTTCACCCTGTATATCGACCCCTTTGCCTAACGAGTACACAGTCATCCACAGATTTTGAGCATTGCCATGGGGGGAAGGACACATAAAATTGCACTTTATGCTGATGATGTTTTGCTTATTCTATCAAAAACACATATCTCTTTAACAGAGGCAATGAGGGAACTAACTCTTTTTGGAGAAGTCTCTGGCTTTAAAACCAACTTCCATAAGCCATCTATATTAAATCTCACTGTCCCCGAATCGGATCGAGCCCCATTGGAGGCTGGCGTTCTGGGCCACACATGGGGTGACATGCTTAGGTCTGCAGATACATGCCACCCCTACGACAACGGCAAGCCATAATTATAACATGCTTTTGATGACCGCGCGATTCGATCTTTGTAAATGGAAGGGCTATGGCATTTCTTGGTTAGGCCGCTTGGCAGCAGTCAAATTGATGCTCTTGCCGAAAGTGTTGTATGTTATGCAAACACTACCACTCCTCCCTCCAGCACGAGCACTGGATAAATTACAGAATCTCGTTTGGGAGTTTCTCTGGGACGGGAAGAAAGCAAGGATGGAGAGGGCTCATGCTTATTTATCTCAGGTGGCCACCTAGTGAGTTATTATCAGGCAGCATAACTATGCTATATGGTGGAGTGGTCTCGTTCTAGCACCGAAAAGCATTGGTGCCTTATTGATCAAGCAGTAGCGGGTGTGCATATTTGGAAGATTCCGTGGCTGCCTAAGACACACCGACCGCCTGGGGTGCATGTCTCCCCAGTCTTACGCGCTACGGTGTGGGACAAGGTACAAACACAGAAAGGTCTGCCCACTCCCATCTCCCCACAGACACCCATACTAGGGATCCCAGACTTTCCCCCTATGCTGTCTGATGATGCTTACGATATGTGGCAGGAGGCTAACTGTAAAAGAATTGGCAATCTTTTTAACACTGTAGGCTGTATGGATTTTCCCCACTTCGATAGGCCTTTCGTCTTCCATCAAAAGCCCACCGGCAGGGGGGCGTGGTCTGGCCACGCAGGAAGATGGCCGCCTGAGCGTCGAGCTCCGCTTTGGGTGGAACTCCGGACGGAGGCAACGCTCTCCTCAACGTGCCTAGGACCCTGGCGCCGACGATTCTGACCAGCGGAGAGTGGCGGCAGCGGCTGGGCTGATTTTTACGAGTCTCCGCACTTGTTAAGTGCCCATATTCAGCGCGGCGGTCTTTCTCTCACAAGACGCGCGCTGGGCCTTTCCCTGTCATATTAATCCCCGACTCTTGCGTGGCTGATGCGCGCCACTTTCTCCTCATGTGGGGCCCTTCTCAACGCGAGCGGAGCTGAAAAACGGTACTCTCTTTGGCTCCCGCTCCTCATCGCATACTGGTTAGGCCTCCTCACAGACTAATCTGCACATTATTGTGCTGCTTATGGCCAGCTCCTGCATGCCTCTCTGAAGCCTTAATAAATCACTTCTTGCCAGCAACTTTTGAACATGGAGCATTTCCTTCAGCGTGCATGCCTTTCTGGAGCCCTAATACGTCGCATTAAATAAATTATTTGCGGGCAACTTTTTTTTTTTTTTTTTTTTTAACGGAGCATTATATTCAGCATCTCTGAGAATTTTATTCTCTCAGGCTATCACAAACACGCTTACAGCTCCTCATATTAACAGTATTATTCGACGATATATTCAGGCCACCTCAACCTTAATTAATTGTGGTCGGAGCTCCTCCCGCATTATTTATTAACAGCGCTACTCCTGGTGCCTCCTGCAGTGATTTATTAATTTCTGATGCTACTGGCTCTTGTCCTGAGGTGACTTTTTTCCGGCTATTTACACCCATTATTTTTGCAAAACTTCTGCAGCGTATTGACAAGAACAATTATTTGTGACGCATTCTCCATCTTGAGTCTCTAGCGCCTTGTCATAATTACAGTGTCTCCTCATGCGGTTTCTTCTAATATAATGCGTAACATACTGACAGGCACAGTAATTTCCACATTGCTGCTATATTAAGATTTGCTACGCTTTTTTGTACAAAATCTTATTAATACATTAAACCAATTCTGATATGTAATTTCTGCATTAACTGCGTCACTATTACGGGGGCGTGGTCAAGCCGGCGACGAAGATGGCCGCCTGGCATTGAAGCTCCATCTGGCGCAGTTAGCTTCCTAACATATTCCCCCACTTGCAACAGCTTTCGAACCTGGAACCCCGATGCGGAACGCAGCGCAAGATGCACGGACCCCATCGGTGCAACTGTGGCCTTGATCGGTACATGCAATCGGCGGTGGCGGCGAGCTGAGTAGTGACGACCGGCTTGGCCGCAGGCCTCGTGCCCGACTTCCTCTCTGCTGGGCGGAGCTGCCACCAACGCGAGGCCGAGGACTGCGGAGCTGCCGGCGGCCTACGGCGGCCTGGGATCACTGGTGAGGCGCGCAGTCCCCCTGCCCACCGCCACTGCTGCCCTCACGTCTGGATCGCGGGACGGGGCTGGGGGCCTCTGCGCTGACGCTGTGGGGCCTGTGCGTGGCGATTTGACTCTACCCGACCGGGGGCCTTGCCGAGGGACGAGACCTGCTGCCCTCCCCCACAGCGCGACAGGCGGAGCCGCGCTGCTCTTCGGTGCTGCCGCTGCGACCCTTCCAGATTGGTGCGCCTCCCCCGCTCGGTACCAGCGGCCTGCTCCTCCGGCCGGCTCTCTACATTACCAAGGGGTTGTTGGCTGCAGGTGACCGGTGGCCGACGTTGGAACCGCTTGGGGCTCCCACACATGTGTGGGGCTCCCCGATCTCCCGTCCTGGCCCCTCCGGGGTGCTGCCTTCCACCGTGCCCACAGCATTCCAGATTCAGGCTGCCACCGCCTCGGCCTTGGCCGGGCTCTGCCGGCTCCGGCTGTCGACCCGGGTGTCCACGACCCCGGCACGTCGGACTTTGCCGCCCTGTGATCCTGTGCATATACCACGCCGGGCAGGTTCCTGCAACGCAACTTTGACGTGGCATGGGCCGCAAAGATCCGAGGCAAAAAACTTTGCCTTTTGAAAAGCTTACTGAGCCCGCACCTCCACAGGACTTACCCATGGCCGATTCGGCACACCAACCAGACCAGGAGGCCGCTCCAGCGGACACAACCGCATCCCTGCTCCGGGAGATGACAGCGGGCTTTAAAGCACTGGATACCCGCTTCGATCTGCTGGATAAAAATATCTCCAGTATGGGCGCTAAAATCCAAGTCCACGACAGGCGGCTCGATGTGGCTGAGGCACGCATATCCGATATAGAAGATGGGACCGCGCAGTCGGTGAAACGTCTGGAAAGGGTTGAGCGTATCCTGAAGGAAGTGGCCATCAAAAATGAGGACCTTGAAGCCCGCAGCCGCCGCAACAACCTCCGCATTATTGGGGTCCCGGAGACAACCCCCACTGGCCGCATGGACCTGTTTGTGGAAACACTGCTGCTCGGACTTTTTGGTAAGGACTCCTTCACGGCCGGCTTTGTGATCGAGAGGGCGCACAGATCCCTAGGCCCACGCCCCAGGCCTGGTATGCCTCCCAGACCCATAGTGGCCCGGGTCATGAACTTCCGGGACCGAGACACGACACTTCGTATGGCCCGAGAAAAAGGCGACATTGACTGGCAGGGCTCAAAACTCTCCTTCTACCCGGATTTCACAATCATGGTGCAAGACGCACGGCGTAAATTCAATGGGGTCAAGGCTGCTTTGAGAAATATGGGGTTGCGTTATGGCATGCTCTACCCGGCCCGGTTGAGGGTCAATGTGGACGGCAGGGCTCGAATCTTTGATACTCCGACTGAAGCACAAGAGTTCTGTCGTATGTACAAAAAGAACAATCTACCTTCCGACAGAGCAGTGGCCGGCCCTTCCCCTCCGCATAGCGGATCCGACGCCAGTGCTGATCTCTTCTCCAGCGCTGGGACTGGGTGACGTCTCACCCTCACAGGTTCAACTGTGTTTTGGTTTTTTTGTGTTGGGAATATGTTTTTGATACTTTTACAAGACATTGCAATTTAGCTGACAGCTAGCCGGGGCGTTGCCGCCCCCCTTGGTGTATCCATCGAGAATGGTTTGGTTTGATCTAGGGTACCTCTTTTTGGGTCTAGCATTCTACTGTGTGGCAATTTGGTACCTTCTGTTGTTTGTTAATTGGGAAATGGCCCTTCCCTGGTTGGGGTGGGGTTGGGTGGGGGGAGGAGGGAGGATACTTCATTTTGGAAATTGGGTCTCAAGTATTGTTATTAGTCATTCACTATTGCACATAATTGGCAGTTTTAATTCCACTACAGCATTGACACTGTTCTTTTGCATTGATGGCCAGGTTTGGTAATATCGCAGGTCCCGCTGACCTTTCACTAATGTCCTGGAATGTACGGGGTCTTAACGATACACTAAAACGTAGACAGGTGCTGCAGTACTTAGTTAGACACAAAGGGGCCGATTCCGATCTCGGCCGGTAGTGCTCCGAATCGGATTCGGATTTACCGGATCCGATTCGGAGCCCTGTTTCCCGACCGAATCGTACGCGGGTCCGGCCGAGCGAGTACGATGCAGGCACCCGCGAAATCTCCGACCGACTCGAACGCGGCTTCAACACGCTCCGACCGACTCGCAGGGACACGACTCGCACCGCGCTATGGAGACGTTTCCCGGCCGGGTAAGTACGATGCGCGCCGCGAGCAGTTCGACCGACTCGCGCCGTCCGGCTCGATAAAGCTGTCGGAGCCGGACTTTGGGGGTCCGCGTCGGACCCCCCTGTATGCGTAGGCGCGCGAGTCGCACACAGGGGGGACCCATGGGTCCCCCCTACCTGTGCATGTACGCCGCGATGCGCATGGACGCGTACACGCTGTAGGGGGCGCCCTTGACCGCCTCGCACCCATTGAGTCAATGGCAGCCCGCGTACGCGTTGTACGACAGGCTCCCATTGACTTCAATGGGAGTCCGACCGACTCGAGTCCGATGGCATGCGTGCGCATCGTACTCGTTCGGTCGGACTGCTAGGGTCCGATTCGGTCGGAAATCTCTCCGGGTCCGGCTCGGTCGGAGAGATTTCCGGCCCGAATCGGAATCGGCCCCAAAGTAGATGTTGCTTACTTGCAGGAGACCCATCTCCCCAAAACGGACTCAGCACACTTTGGCACCAGCTGGGGGGCACATCGGTATTTCACCAATTACAGTTCCTACGCTCGGGGCACCGCCATCCTAATACATAAGCGAGTTCCCTTTCATTTTAGCTCGACGTTCCAGGATGACGGGGGTAGATATATCGCAGTGTCTGGGAGCCTATCGGGCAGGAACATTACACTACTTTGTCTTTATGCACCCAACACTGACTCCCCCGACTTTTATCATTCCCTGCAGGCACAGCTCATGCGACTGCCCCCGCAGACATTAATTGTAGGCGGAGACTTTAACCTCCTACCTAACCCTGAACTAGACAGCACTTCAAAGGCCCCTGACACTAAGCCACGATCCCATCGAGCACTCCTGGAGCTCTGTGCCCGATTCACGCTGTTGGATGTTTGGCACAAACGAAACCCCAGCTCTACCGCGTACACCCACTATTCAGGTCAACACAATACCTGGACGAGGATTGACTATTGGCTACTCACCCCAGACATATATGGTTGGTGCGAGACGGTCGGGACCCTTCCCAGAACCTACTCTGACCACTCCCCAGTGACACTGCACCTTCGGATCCCCTGCCTAGAGGGCTTCGAACACCAGTGGCGCTTCCCCAGCCATGCATTGCTCGATGAGGTGTTTAAGGAAGAAATTCGGGAGGCCATAGAGGACTATTTTGCCATAAACACGGGCTCGGTGGCCACGAGGGCGACACTGTGGGAGGGTTTTAAGGCTGTCATAAGGGGCACGTGTATAGCGAAGCATGCAGGAGTCCTTCGGGATCTCCGTAACACATTGGCGCGTTTAGAGCGCGACCTCCTGGCCTTAGACAGTGACACCACAAGCCACGCACATTCTAACTATGAGAGCAGACGACTGGTGTTAATGGAGGAGTATAGGGAAACGGCCGACAGGGAGATCTTATATCTAGGGAAATATCAAACAGCCCGGCGCTACGGTGAGGGCGACAGACCGGGCAGGGTGCTGGCCCAACTCCTACGCCCCCCATATCATAAAACCTATATCACTGAACTACATTCCCCAGAAGCACACGTGTACACGTCTACGGCGGACATTCAGTCCCGGTTCCTGGAATATTTTACTGCTCTGTACTCCTCCACTATTGGGAGCGACCACAAGGCCCAAGAGGCCTATCTGAACGAGATATCCCTGGTGTATCTTGAAAAACACATGTAGGACTTCCTGGCGGAGCCCATCTCGGTCGCGGATGTGCTTTTGGCCATAGAGACCATTCGCGGCTCGTCCGCACCCGGATTGGATGGTCTCTCTGGGGATTTTTACAAAGAATACAAAGAATTACTAGCCCCACAGCTCATTGAGGTGTATGCCGAGGCACTGGAGACACAATCACTTCCTCCTACACTCAGGGAAGCTGTCATAGTCCTCCTTCCCAAACCGGGCAAGGATCCTACACAATGTGGTTCGTATCGGTCACTATCCCTATTGAATTTAGACTACAAAATCCTTGCCAAAGTGATCGCTAATAGGCTGTCCCAATTAATGGAATTTATTATCTCTCCGGCTCAATCTGGTTTTGTGCCACATCGATCAACATCCATAAATCTCAGAACGCTTTTCTCGGTCCTGCACAGGATTAATCCTGACACCCCGGCGGCTGCCGTGCTCTTGGACACGGAGAAGGCCTTCGACACTTTGGAATGGCCCTTCTTTCTCTCGGTTATGAGGCGCATGGGCATGCCCATGGGCTTCATCGACACGACCACATTACTGTACACCAAACCAACTGGCGGGTGCGGTTAAACGGAACGCTTTCCGCTCCCTTTCAATTGTCCCGGGGCACCAGGCAGGGTTGCCCACTGTCTCCATTGTTATTTATACTGGCCATGGACCCATTGATACGGCACTTTCAGGAACGACATTTACACAGGGGCCTACAATTCAACACTGGCCCTCTTTTGGTGTCCCTGTACGCGGACGACATGATCCTTTATGTTCGCCACCCGCAGGATAATTTGCACGAACTAATTAGAGAAATTATTCGATTTGGCCGCTACTCAGGATTAGGGATAAACTGGCATAAATCTGTTATATTTCCGCTGACAGCCAGCACGAAACAATGGGAATGCGAATTCCCCTTAGAATGGTGTGCGGAATCAGTGAAATATTTAGGAATTCACATTCACTTAGAGACTGCCCAGATGATAAACCTCAATTATGGACGAGCCATCGACGCACTCACAACTCAAATAGAGAAATGGCTGCGGCTACCCTTATCCCTAGCCGGTCGGGTATCGCTTCTAAAAATGATAATTCTCCCTAAATTTCTATATCTGTTTAATAATATACCTATCCCGCTCACCAACAAATTTTTCACACACTCCGCACCCTGTTAACCCGATTGATATGGGGAGGGGCGGGCACGTGTCCGGTGGGAAGTCCTCACATTACCATACGAGAGAGGGGTTACAATGTCCCAGACTTGCAGATCTATTACTTAGTGTCCCAGTGCAGCTACGCTCACGCATGGTACCACCCGGATGCCCGGATTCCTTACATCCGCCCGGAGGCTGACTTGGTACTCCCAGAGCAACTTGTGGCCATACTCCCTACGGGCTTTCCCAGAGACCCACTGGACATCCAAACCGTTTCCACCACCAGCTGGGCGTGGAAGAAGTTATGCCGGTATACAGGCACGGCAGCCCTGTATTCCTCCGCTTTGCCCATTATAAACCCACGCTTAATACCAATCACGGGAGAGCGACTGGTGCAACGCACTCTCACCAACTTTGAAATCACACGAGTAGGCGACCTATACCCTGACGGCCACATATTCTCCCTCGCAGAAGATGATCGGTTCCAGTCAGGCACCACTATGGACAGATTCGTCATGGGACGCCTCCGCTCTGCCCTACGTTCCACCTTCCCTTTCTTTCCGCTAGAGCCTGTCTCCTTTCCACCTCTCACCAGGGTTGTTGAGCACAAGGACAACACACATCTCATCTCAAAACTCTATAAGGCATGCATGACACTGAAGCCAGTGGACGACAGTAAGATTCGCGGGGCATGGGAGGCCGACTTGGGACTCATGATAACGGACGAGCAATGGCTTGCATGTTGCGCGGTCACACGGGACGTTTCGTTAAACAGCAGACACAAGCTCCTACATTTTAAATTTTTACGCCGCATATACTTCACACCGGCATTAGCACACAAAATTGACCCTACCCAACCGCATAACTGTCGTAAATGCTCCGCTCCTAATGCGGATTTTGCACACCTTACCTGGACGTGTCCAAAACTACAACACTACTGGGAGCACATACACCTCATATTAGGGAAGATAACCAATCTTGCCCTGACTCCTAACCCGGAGGTGGCCCTACTGGGTTATACAGTTAACTTCCCTAAAAAAGTCAGACGGTTCGCTGCACTGGGACTGCTCCTGGCTATGCGTGAGATAGCTATTCATTGGGGTCGCAGGTCGGTCCCAACTGCACAGAGTTGGTTGAGGAGTTTAGCTTATTGCAACGTCAACAGTGAAATATATGCCACTACGTTGCCCAGTTCGTCCCGTCCCAAGGACATATGGGACCCTTACCGGTCTTACATTGAGGCAGTACGTCAGGAGCCTGACCAATCACTGCAGCGGGGTTTGGTGCCAGAGGGGGTGGGGTAGGCAGTCCTCTGCAGAACACCTTCGCCCTATTGCCGCAGCGCGGTCAATGGTAAATTGCAGGAATGCTCGTCTCCTGGGTGCAGATTGCGCCCCAACAGATTTCTCCTGGGATCAGTGTCCAGTACGGGACCCCTCCCTATTAATGCTAATTATGATAACCTGTGCATGCATCGATTTTACAATTTCTGTTTCAAGTCCCACATGCTGCCAAATGTAATGTTAATGATGTAAATGTGAATTGACAATTTGTACTGATGCAATAGCGAACTAAGACACAAATACAATGCTTATTCTTGATCATGCAAACGAAAAAGAATAAATAAAGTTTTTTTTTTTAAACTGCGTCACTACTACGATAGTGGTCTCTACAAAGTGAAGGTACAGTGATTCTCGCATATACGAGACAAATACCCTTGCCTGTGATTTCCAGGGTTTTTGACTCTGTCACAGCTCACTGTCTCATTACTGTTTTCTTCCTGATTTCTCTTCAATACACATACTTAATTTGTCAGACTTAGCCACTGTTATAATCCAGACAAAAGGTCTCGTGCTACTGCTATTAATATTCTTCTAATATACTGCAGACAATCTCCAAATGCCTAATCATAAGAACGAGAACAACAATTCCAAGCAACCCCTCTTCGCAGAAGTTCTCAAACAATCACAAAGTGTGGCTGCGAAAGGCTCAGCCTCGTCAATGTCTAATCCGTCTTTGGCCACCGCCTCTACAATGTCAGGAGAAACTATGGATCGTATTTTACAAGAAATATCAACTATCAGTTGTCGTTTGACAGATATGGACATCAATATTTCTTCTCTCACCGCAAAGGCCAAATCCATCAGAGCAGGTATTGTCCAATTTAACACTATAACAGATGGATTAGACCAACGATTAACAGTGGTAGAAAACAGGATTGATTCCATGCAAAACAGAGATCAAGATCTCTCACTTCTCTGCAGCAAGCTAGTTAATCTGGAAGATCGCAGCCGGCGAGACAATATCTGCTTCTTTGGCTTTCCTGAAAAGTTTGAAGGTCAGAATGCCAGAATCTTCTTATGTAATGTCCTTCGTAAGCTACTGGACATCACCTTCAATCCACCGCTTCAAATTCAGCGTGCTCATCGTATCGGTCCTCCGCGTACTGCCTCAGATTCTCGACCGCGACCCCTCATTGCTTGTTTCTTGAGACATGAGAAAGTACGACAAATATTAATGGCAGCACGCACACAAGGTTCGTATATCTATGCTGGCCATGAAATCCGCATTGCAGCTGACTTTTCATGAGAAACTAATGAAAGGAGAAAGGCTTTCCTCTCTATGAGGCCACAGTTGCGGAAAATGGACATCAAATATGGTTTGTTTGATCCTGCCCGTTTTCGCATCACCAAGAATGGCGAATCCAAAGACTTTTACAATCCTGAAGATCTGCAACACTTTATAGATGGACTACGCATTCAGGACGTGGACATACAGCATACCCCTATTGAACAGTCTTCTCACGGTTCTCAACATCCTCCGCAACTATAAGATACTCGACGCCGCACCACTAGTGAAGTTCGTCATCGTGGCAGAGACATTGAACGATCAATTCGTTCTCATGAAGACAAAATCTCTGCCCTTCAGACAGTATCTACCTTCACACAAGACTCGCATAGAGACAAATCTCGATCTCCCTTAAAATCTGCTTTGGATGAAGAATGACCTTCATAATATTTATATTTCGCTACAGATCGATCC
Source organism: Calotriton arnoldi (assembly GCA_963921515.1). Classification (NCBI taxonomy): domain Eukaryota; kingdom Metazoa; phylum Chordata; class Amphibia; order Caudata; family Salamandridae; genus Calotriton; species Calotriton arnoldi. Next base: position 15,785 of record CAWUFW010014424.1, read on the forward strand.
ATAGTTCATATCCTCTTTACAACTCTTTTCAAGCTCCTCACATCAGAGTTTGCCTCCTATAGGGGGTTTTCTGCCTTATCCACACAATTGTTTCTCAACCTAGAACGGTTGCAGGATTATTTATTATCTGTCATTTATTGTAATGTACTATCAGATTTTGCCTTGCATAACATCTATTATATTTGATATTCAGTGCTCTGGTTTATTGTTTAACTCTCAACATGTAATTTACTTAATCTTCTCTATATTTTAGAATTATAGATATTTTACTATATCCTTTTACGTCTTATTAGCTTTGATCTTTCCCTTTTAATAGCCAATGTTAAATATGTTATTATTATATATTAGATAATATTTCTATTTATGACTGCATTTTGTCCTTACCATTATTTATTTAATAATATTTATATTTATATTCATATCTAAGTCTATACTACTATTTTTAATACAATGCGTACTTATTATTTACTGTATCTTATTTATAACTGTACATTCTTAATCACTTTTTTCCACACTCTGTGCTTATACTTCTCTGTTACTGAATTTACACATATCTTGTGTCTATCTATTCTATTAGCTTTCATTCTTTCCTTTTCAGCAGTTCTTTTCCTTCACTTTTTTCGCCCATATCTCTATTTATATTCATATCTAAGTTTATATTACTACTTTTAATCCAAACATATTTATTGGTTACTGTATCTTATTTAACGTTGTAAATTATCAGTCAATTGTTACACATTTTGTGCCTATACTTATACATTAATGAACTTATGCATCTTTTTAATGTATATTTATATATTCTATTAGCGCTCGCCCTCTCCCTTTTTACAGATGTTTCCCTTCACGCTCCTCGCTACTATTTATTTATATATTCGTATCTACTTTTATCTTACTATTTTTAATATAAGCATATTTATTGTTCAATGTATCTTATTCACAGTTGTCAATAATTAGTAACTTGCTCTATATTTTGGCTTATATTTAGGTGATATTGAACTCATATATATTTTTATATATATTTATGTATTCTGTTAACCTTTGTCTCTTCCTTTCAGCAGTCATTCTTATACATGCTTGGCTCTTTACATCCTCTTTACACACACTTGGCTCTTCAGATCCTTACTTTTCTCCTACATAGTCCTCATTAAGGGCCATATGTAGGTGGGCTAATACCGGTCGGTAACGGCCGAAAATCGGTAAATTTCCCGTTACCGACCGGTATTTAGCCCTTTGCGATGTAGGAGGCCGGATTTAAGGAGTCGGTAATTTACTGATTCGTTATTTTAAGGAATCGGTAAATTACCGATTCCTTAAATCCTATGTAGGGAGCACTCAAGTGAGTGCATTTTTGGTTTAAGGATTCGTTATTTACCACCAACTACAAGTTGGTGGTAAATACCAAATACCTTTTAAAAAGCAATTTTGTGCTTTTTAAAAGTGCCATGTGGCAGACATACATGCCCTTAGGGCATGTATGTGCGCCACATGTGCACACATGCACGATTCAGGGTGCAACAGGGTGTCAATTTGACACCCTGCCCCCTTGAATATGCTCCCCTATTACCGATTCGGTATTTACCGAATCGGTAATAGTGAATGGCTTCCCATTCATTCCTATGGGCCTCCAGGTCCATAGGAATGAATGGGAAGGTATTCCTTATTACCGATTCGGTAAATACCGAATAGGTAATAACGAATATTACCGAATCGGTAAAATTTACCGAATGTTTACCTACATTCTATTTACCGATTCTTAAATACTGAATCGGTAAAATTCGGTATTTAGGAATCGGTAAATAGAAATTACCTACATATGGCCCTAAGTCTCAACCCTCCTGACGGGGTTCCTACCCGCGGCGGTGCTCTAGTGAGCCCAGACCCGCGGTTACAGTTCAAGTTTTTGTTTTCCTTTTTACACTTTTCCTTTCCACACTTCTTTGTTTGTTTTTCTTATTTTTGATATCTTTTTCTTTGGAAATTCTCTCCTACTAAATCTTATTACTCTACAAGTTATTTTAATAGTATTCTCTTACTTTCCCTTTCCCCCTTTTTTCTCACATCTTGGCTTAATTAATCAATACATTTTGCATCGGCTCTCTACCCACTCCCTTTTCTATCTTAGTCTATTACTTCCTTAATTTCTACAAGAGTACCGGTATCCACTTGGGGCATGGCTAACACTCATTCTCTGCGTGTTATAACATGGAACGTTCACGGTTTAACACACTATATCAAACGGAAAAAAGTTCTTTCTTATTTGCACTCAAAAAAGTAGATGTGGCTTTACTCCAGGAAACTCATCTTGAAGCATCAGAATGCGAAAAGCTGCGCAGAGAGTGGGTGGGTAAGGTATATCACAGCAGTATTCATGCGGAATGGCCCACAGACATTGCTCCCGTTCGTAAATGTGGTGTGGCAATTCTTATCCGTAAATCTTTACTAGTCACAATATTGAAAACTTGGGAAGACCCAGATGGCAGGTATGTGTTTGTCAAACTACGCATCGGAGACACACATTTTTGTGTAGGATCAGTCTATGCTCCGACGGGTACGAAAAAATCATTTCTTCTCCAATTAAATCGTATTTTATCAGAGATAGGTGCTTTCCAATATCTCATAGGTGGAGATTGGAATCTAGTTAGAGACCCAGTTCTGGATAAAACAGGCCCTTTTGATAAGCATAATGCAGCGGATAGAGCTCTTATGGGTGACATCATTGAGGATCATGGCCTGATTGACCATTGGCGTCTAGCCCATCCGACTGATACTGAATATTCATTCATGTCCCCCACTCATGGAACTCTCTCTAGGCTAGATTACTTTTTAATCTCTCAAAGGGTGGTTCAGCTAGTTCACGAATCCCATATCTTGGAAGCGTCAATTTCTGATCTCTCCCCAGTTCTACTAACAGGACTGACTACACCAGGGCGTAAACCTTGGCGAATGAATATTCAACGTCATAAAACCCCTACGGGTAAATCACAGCTTAAAACTCATCTTCAAAATTATCTCTCCCTTAATCAAGGATCCGTGAACTCAGGTAGAATCTTGTGGGCTGCAGCCAAGGCTACCATTCGGGGTCAACTCATGAAGGATGCTGCACAGGCCAATAGGCAAAATGCTGCTCGGCAAAAAGAATTAGAACACAATATCGAGACATTTACTCAACTATATACTAAAAAACCTCTTTTACACAAACTACTAGAGCAAACACGTATGGCGCTGAACAGCCTTTTTACCTCTAAAGCTGAATATGCTTTGCAAAAAATGAAAGGGAGCCACCATGAACAGGGGGAAAAGGCAGGAAGACTTTTAGCGGCTCAGCTACAACAACGAGAGGTTGCAATGGCTATCCCAGCTATAAAAACATCTGGGGGGATCATGTTGACCCGTCCACAAGATATTGTTAATGAATTCGCTTCTTATTACCAATCATTATATACCCCAGGAACCCAGATAGATCACAGCAAAATGCTCTTTTTCCTTTCAGAGGTCTGCCTTCTCTTTCTGAAGAGGGCAGGGCACTTCTTGAAGGTAAAGAAGTTATTAGTAAAGAAGATATTAGTAAAGAAGAGATCTCACAAGCGATAGCTAAACTCCCATATCATAAAGCTCCAGGGGAAGATGGCTTTCCAGCAGAATTCTACCGTTGGTCAGGTGAACAAATAATTAACAGTTTGCATGCTGCTTTTCAGGAAGCAGATAGTAAAGCCTCCTTAGGCTGTATATCTAATAAAGCAATCATTGAAATCCTGCCCAAACCAGGAAAAGATCCATTAATTGGCCGGAGCTATCGCCCCATAACACTTTTCAATTGTGATGTCAAAATTTTAGCCAGTGTCCTGGACTCGCGTCTTCGTAAAGTCTTGTCCTCTTTAATTTATCACACCCAAGTGGGCTTCATGCCTGGGCATTCCTCTAGAAACCATCTGCGTACTTTGGCGCATACACTCCCCTCTGCCAAATCCCTTCAGGACGATGCGTTGGCATTATCACTTGATGCCGAAATGGCATTTGACCGAGTGGAGTGGCATTATCTCTTTCAAGTCTTGGAGAAATTTGGTTTGGGATCCCAATTTATAGGGAAAGTAAAGTTACTATATCAACACCCTACTGCTCAAGTTAATTGTGGAGGTTTCCTCCTAGACTCCTTTCCAGTTTCTAGAGGAACACGTCAAGGCTGTCCCCTTTCCCCTCTTTTAGTCCTCCTTGCTCTAGAACCTCTAGCAGCAGCAATTCGCCAATCAAGCAATATTGTGGGAATTCCTCTTCCGGTGGGAGATTCGAAAATTTATCTATATGCTGATGACATATTACTCACTATTACTGATTTGCCTCGTTCCTTTTCTTCCTTGTTTAAAATCATAGAAGACTTCTCCTCTTTTTCTGGTTACAAAATTAACTGGGATAAGAGAGAAGCACTTCCCATATCAGATGGCACTACCAAAACAACTATTCAGGGCTTTCCCTTCCACTGGCAATGCTCACGTTTACAATACCTGGGTGTTCTAGTGAATAAGGGAACGGTTGGAATGGTTGCGGGCAATCTCGGTCCTTTAATTACACAGATGCAACATGATTTTGATAAATGGAGAGTATTGGGACTATCCATGTGGGGCAAGGTTCAAGCTGTAAAAATGGTCACGCTTCCGCATTTCCTTTATATACTTGGAATGCTCCCTCTTCAGATACCTTTATACTCGCAGCGCCTTATAGATTCTAAGATTAAATCTTTTATCTGGGGATCTACCAAACCACGTTTAGCTGTGCATAAATTGAAAGCACATCACTCTAATGGAGGTTTGAGTCTTCCATCTATAAAACATTACAATCTGGCACTGCAGTTATCTCAAATCACATATATGTTACAAGATGATTCTCACACACCACAATGGGTACATATAGAACGCCATCTCTTGTCCGCTGAACTTGGTCTTTCAGCCTTTTATGGAACAGGTACCAGCCGTCTGGATTCTCACAATCCACTATTGGCTGCAATGCGCAAAACGTGGCTGAGAGCTCACCGCCTTTTGGGTTTTAATTCACGCATTCATACTAAAGCCCCAATCTGGAACAATACAGCCATACGCGTTAAAGGAAAGACTATCTCCTGGCCCCAATGGAAACAAGTGGGTATTTTTACTTTAGATCAACTTCTGCATGAGGGTGATCTCAAACCTTTCGCACAATTGATCGAAGAATTTGGTCTTCCATTCCATCAAGCACCGAATTATACACAACTCCATCTTTGCCTTAACAAAATTCTAGGATCACATCCATGGTCACTCCAAACTTCACCAATAGTATCCTACCTATATACTTGGGGGACCCATAAAGGGGTTATATCTGGTTTATACAAACTATTTACACTACAACTATTCTCCCAACCCTTATCATGTGCTCTTCGTCTCAAATGGCAAACACGTTTATCGGTTACTTATGATGATGAAGAATGGATTGAACTTCTGGAAAATTTAAATAGAGGGGCTAGAGAAGCACGACTGAAGTTTTGTTTGTTCAAAATTTTACATGATTGGCATTGGTCTCCAGTAAAATTAAATAAAGCTGGACTCCTCCCTCATACCAATTGTTGGAGATGTGATGCTCCTGGTTGCGACATAATACACATTATATGTACCTGCCCTATGATTCAATCCTATTGATCCTACAAAGGTCAGGTTTTACAGCATACTTTGCCTCTGGGTTTACCGTTAACATCAGCTACCATCCTCTTGCATGATTTACGAACTTCACCACACCTTTCCAAACCACAATGCCGTCTTTTACTTACTGCCCAAGCCACAGCTAAAATATGTATTCTACGACAATGGAAATCTCCGACTCCACCCTCTCAAGAGTCTTGGCTGGTGACTATGGTTCAAACTGCCTCCTATGAAAGAGTCATTTATACTTTGCATGACCAGACAGACTTATTTAATCAAGTCTGGGCCCCCTTTTTGCAACTGAATACTGATTCTGTGATAGGCAATGTTGCTCACTCTATAGTGGATACTACGGTACCATAATTCGTTTCTCCTTCTTATCTTTCTCTCATTTCTATTTTTTCTTCTTTTCTTGCTATTATCTTTATGCTTTCTTCCCTTTCTCAACTTTATTGTTACAGGCTTGGGTAATAACACTGAAAAGGTATGATGAATTCCCCCCTATCTCATATCTTGTATCTTGTATCTCGTATATGTATGCTTCTTTCATAGAGTATACCATACTGTATGTTCTGTTCTTCTATATTATATTACATTGATATTTTTCTTCTATTGTTATTACATTCCTATTTAATCATTTTAACTGTCTTTCTTAATCTATAATAGTTTGTAATTTAATAATTTATTCTATATCAAATTCATCTTCATCATTCATTGTTAGAAGGTTTTATATCAGAACGTCTAGTGTTTTTTCTCACAATTAGATTTCTATATTCCCTCTCTATTTTATTATTGTATTATCTGTTTTCTACTAAGATAAATTTGATTGTCCATTTAATAATCTTTTTTCAGATTTATTGATATATATACCTTTATGAATTAATATATTTAACTATTTACATTATTATTGTAACGTACTCCCTGCTTTCTATTACATACGCTTGTATTGTATTATATTTATAAAATGCTAATAAACAATTTCAACACAAAAAAAAAAAGCTCACTGGCAATACATAGCTATTCGCCTTTGGTTGACCCAGCCTTCGATTCACCCCCATGCTAATAGATCCCTCACTCCATTCGAGAAATGGATCCTTACCTGCTACTCTGATAAGCGCCTTCTCTCAGATATATGCACCTTCCTAGTCACGCCACAGAGATTACTTAAAACATCGGCACAACTTAGGTGAGAGGTAGAGTGCGAGCGCACATTTTTACGGATAGGGAGTGGCGTGATATTCTCCACCGCGCCCGGGTCTCCACGTGCAATACATCCACCAAATAAAAGTTTCTCAAGATAGCCCATTACTGGTATTACACCCCAGCTAGAATTGCACATTGGAATACTGGCAAGGATGCTGCCTGTTGGCTATAATGCAGATAGCCGGGCACTCTTAGTCACATCCTATTGCATTGCCCTAACCTGAACGTTTTCTGGCGGGAGGTCCTAGACACAGTGGATGAAATATATGACACAATGATTCCACGGTTCCAAAGCTATGTTTTATTGGGGCTCCCGAACCCACTGACATATCCCCTAAAATCACCCATGGGACACACCATCACTTTGGCTTTGAGAGCAGCAAAGCTAATCCTACTTTCGTGATGGGGCTCAGTATTGACCCCGACCGTTAAAGACTGGCTCCGTAAACTTTGGGACTTACTGGGGTTGGAAAAGTTGATGGTGGTGGCTATACACACGCTGCCCTTGTTCAACAAGACGTGGGGACCCTGCATCCGCTATCTTTCAGATGAATTTCGGGAATTGATCTGCCCAACGTATTTGCGAGTTCTTTGACTCACACACAATGCTCGATACTCAACTTAGACAAGTGGAGGGTGACTGTATGAAGCTGGGCTCCATCCCCCCACTTTTTTACACTCTTTACCATGAACCTGATGGCGCACCTTTCACATTCGTCATCAACACATACACACTTCCTTTGTTTAACCTTTCTACTCCTTCCTCTGCTCTCAGTTTCTCTTTCTTTAAGTTACTGATACTTAATAATCCCCCACCGGCCACTGGCTGTAGGTGGGCTGAATGTTGTATCTGTTGAGTATATACCGATTAATAATAATAAAAAAATCTTAAACCTAAAAAAGGTCACCTCAGTGGGCTCTGAAGTATGCAGCGTAACTAATTCTAATGTGCAATTAAATGAGTCCTTAAAAATAATCGCCAGGCTGCCTCCTCTCTGGCCCAGACGATCTTGCCACACAATTGCATAGCCTGAGGGGATAGCAGATCAGGGTCCAACTCTTCTGATGCCCACGTTTCAGTGACAAAAAGGCAGTCTAAATGGAGAGAGATGATAAACTTGTGAAGTTCAATATTGTGTTTACTGAGGGAGCGTGCATTAAGTAATGCACAAGTGATTTGAGGGCAGATAGTGAAATCAGTGTCCATACTATATAAAATCCACCATAGAACATGAGGGAGTAGAGGTGTCTACCAGCAGATTAAACTTAAAGTTGCAGCTGGGGCATCCAAAGTGTATTTCATTGATTAAGTCAGACCGAGTGCAACCTATATCCTTCCCTCGATGACGGAGCTTTGAGAAGCAGCGTCCAAGAGTAACTCGCTAAGGTGGAGGAGGGGTGGTCTAGGTTAAAACCAGCAGCCTCCCTGGCGTTGTCCAGGCTCGGACAGGTGCAGATGGGCTTGCCTTTGGCGGACCAGCAGCGTACCCGCTGCGCGCGTCCGGGCCCACATGGTCCTTAAATAGGCAGCTCTCAGCAAAGAGCAGAGCGCTTGGACCGCTAACCTTCTCAAAAAGGGTGGCCTAATTGTGAACCAGGAAGTGGGGCAGAGCAGGTAACTATCTCCATGGCAGACCAGAGAGTGAAAGCCTAAGATAAAATAAAGTGTGCATGCAAGAGAAAACTGAGCAAAGTTAAAAATGCATCCCTGAGTTCAGAATAATGAGCACAAGTAAAGTTAGTCACTTGCCTGCGATCGGCAGCTCTCAGGAAAGAGCAGAGCGCCTGGACCGCTAACCTTCCCAAAATGGCGGCCTAAATGTGAAACAGGAAGTATCAAGGAAAAGGTCTACTTAAAAATATTGCTTAGAGGGATTTTAGAAATGGTGACAGCTTACATGGACTTTGCTACATCTTGTCTGGTCTTGTTTATTTCCTCACGGAAGAAATACCTGCATTCCACTTGTTGGCTGAGTGTAATACTGGTGGTTTGTGAACAGACTGATGCAACGTTGACTGTTTTGAAGAGGACTTTGATAGCAGCACCTGTAATGGTTGACTCTTAATACATGACTTGTAATTAATGTTCTTTTGTGTGAACACTGTGAAGTTTTGTTTAGTACAATATCATTTCTTGCTACTTCACTGCATCTGACCCCTCAAGCATCTATCATGACCAGGGAACCGGACATTGGGGGGGGGGGTGAGAAGCTAAGTCATGTTAGCAGTGTTAGGAAGGTGCACATGGAGTGGAGTCCAGTCAGCTGGGAAAGACTGGGCCACCAGTGGATGCAGCGATCTCCAGGTGGGAGGCTGGAGGGATAACGGTGGCACTCTATTACTACATCTTGCTACTTTGGCCCTAGTCCCACCAGGTATTGTTCAAACCAATTAGGAAAGTGGGGTGTTTGTAACATCTCTTAACTGCCTGAGAACACCTCAATCACTAACCTGGCATGAATCTACAAGATTGAATGGAATCCAGAGCATTATTTGAAATTCCGCCCTGTTGGAGTTGCGGGTAGGACGTAGACCTAGTAGGTGTTGCATCTGTGCTCTCCTCAGGTATAATAAATTCACTGAATTTCTTGTAGCGTGTGAGTATTTCCGAAATAACAAGTGGCAACAAGTATACCTGAGGAGGAGGAACCTGTGCGTGCAAAGGGAAGATTGTGCTGATTCGGCAGTGTAGGTCTACAGTGTGATGGTTGTTGCATTTTTTGATTTATTTGACTGCCTTTGCTCTCAAGAACCTGGTACTGATTTCGGAGCATAGGAATTTTCTCAGAAGTAATTATAATAGTTAGACCACAACCATTGGATCAATGGCACGGTAAGCTTTTACTCATTGTTTACCTATCAAGTTGTCATCATGCAAAGTCACACAACGTGACCTTGCATGTCGGCCATTTGTAAGTGGCCATCGGCATCTCATTCTGGTTATACTGGAGAAATTGCTACAATATTCTAGTTAGACTGGAGGAATTCCAATCGCTTGCACAGCGACCACATTTTTTGAGCCTACTCGGGTGAGCACAATATATGAAATTACTTTTGCATTGCACGTATGATGCAGCTGGAAGAGGTGAGAGTTCTTCTTGACCTATGAGAGTTAATGTCTACCTGCACCTTAATTAGGACTTTATCAGGTATTATAAAGCTAAAGTAGAGTAACTATATTGATTTGATCATTTGCTTTAATGGTGAAGCGTGGATAATGAACTAGTCCAGTTCGGTGAAAAGTGGATACTGGAAAATTCTATTAAGTCATATTATGAGCACACAGAGTTTTAGTATCAGTACTCCCAGGGGCGACTCCTCCACTAGGGCAGAGGAGCGTCGCCCCACTGCTTTCTCGCAGTGCGAGAAGCAGAAATATAAAATGGTAATAACTACCATTTTATGTTTCTGCTTCTCGCACTGCGAGAAAGCAGAACAGAAGGGTTTGGTTGGGGGCGGGCGGGGCTGCTCTGCAAGCAGGGGAGGAGTGGTGTGCCCACTCCTGAGGGCGCAATGACTGTTTGGTCGGCCCTCTGGGGCCACCCAAACCAGTCATGTGCACTCTGCCCTTTCTCCATGCAGGCTGCAATGCAGCCTACATGGAGAAAATGGCCTCCCCATAAGCCCCTGGCTTGGCGGCGTCCCCACCAATCACAACGCTGCCATTGCAGCATTGTGATTGGCTTAGGGGAGGGGAGGGAGGCTTCCTGCTTCCTGTTCCTGCCAGAGGCAGGAGAGCAGGAGCAGGCGCCGAGCAGGACTGGCGCCAAGAAAACACCGGACTCAGCCGGCGGACAGGTAAGTTTTTTCTTTATTATTATATTAAATCCCCCCCTCCCACACTCCCCACACAACCCCCCGCCCGTGATTAATGCCGGCCGTGACTGAGTACTCCACAGGCTTCTTGCCCATCAGTTTTAGAGCACACATTGAGATGGACAGAATGGAAGGTCTATTTTTTTAATTACATTGCAGCACTGGATTAGCGAAGCTAAATGTCTCAGGATCAGAAAAAGAGGATCTTATTACATTTTCTGGGAACTCAAGAATTAAAGGTGTACAATCTGTTACAGGAGATACTAATGTTTCAGCAATATTACATCTTAATAATTATTTTGCACCAAAGGTTTGTATTGGTATTATGAGCTTTGGGTTTTTCCAGAAAAAGCAAGGAAACATGAACTAGTGAATGAATATGTTGCAGAATTTTAAAAAATGGCCATGGATTACAAACTTGGAAATCAGAGATCAAATGGTCATGCATGCTAATAATCCTATTATTCAAGAATGCCCTTGGGTCAATGTGGATTCTGCCTTAGATGATGTTCTTGCCATATGGCAAAGGGCAGAAATTTCAGGAAGACATGCTGTTGCCCTAAAACAGGATGTAAATGACACTGAAGTGGTGGGCAAAGTTACATTTATTGTTATTTCAAAATAAAAAATCCTTAATTTTCAAAGACAAATTGAAGTTGAAGGAACAAGGTAGGTGTCACTGCTGTGACAATAAGGATCTTTTAGCATATAGTAAGAGTTTTCCTGCAGCTAATCAAAAATGCATTAATTGTGGGATTATAGGACAATTCTCAAAAAGTTGCATGAAAAAGAAAGTACGTGTGAGTTGTGTGAATGATGACTGGGTGGATGATGGTGATAATGATTCGAAACATGATTCGGAGAACAATGTTATTGAAAATATTTAAGTGATGTACATTTGTAATAACCTTTTTTTGAACATTAATAACGTTATGTGTAAGAATAGGTCTGAATGTTGAATGACCATCGGTGGAGTGCAACTGAAAATATTTGCGGGCTCAGGATCATCGTACACTATCATTAATGAAGAAATGTGGAAATCTCCCTTTAGTTGGTAATAAATTGATAGAACCTAACTGTTAGAAATTAGGTTTCCTGTTGGCAGAGGTATTCACCCTGTCCAAGCAAGAACCTAATCCTATCAGAGTAAGTCACAGACACACCCTAAATTAACCTGTGCTCACCCCCTAGCAGCTTGGCACAGAGCAGTGAGGCTTAACTTAAGAGGCAATGTGTAAAGTATTTGTGCAACACTTCAAACTGTAAAACAGAGACAAAACCACACAAAAACATACCACACTTGGTTAGAAATCTGGGCTATCTGGACGCACTAGACCGGGTCAAATCCAAAAGTTCAGGCCAACCGCGATAGAGCGCGGGTTGGATACAGGAACCAGCCTTGGCCCACTGCAAAGTATGTTGTTTGCGTCAATGTCGAAGACGAGATGCGGGGGGCAGGTAAGGCAATGCGGCAGTTCCGAACCACGCAACGGTGATGATGTGTTGAGAATGGAGTCGATGCGCCGCACAGTCGCATCAGAGTTGATCCTCGCAACAGCGGCGATGCTTCCACACTGGAGGAGATGAGCCGGCTCTGAGTCCCTTACGTTGATGACGATGCGTGGATTCTGCTGGAGCAGCACTTCAAACCCACTTCCAAGGGTCCAGGACTGGGTTAGCACCACTTGGCAGGGCAGACTCACAGATGGTAGAGTCCAGGTGCTGTAGCAGGTGAGTTGGAAGTCTTTTATGTCCATGAGACTTCAATCAGGAGTCAAGACAGCAAGCCCTTTGAGTCACTCTGGTTCTGGGTTCAAGTGATGTGGGTCCAGTCCTTCTCACCCAGGCAGGAAGGGCAGCAGGCAGCAGGTCAGCACAATAAGAAATCAGTTCTTCCAGAACAGCAGTCCAGCAGAGTAGCAGTTCTTCAGCAGCACAGCAGTCCTTCCTGGCAGAGTATTCACAGGTCGAGAAGTGTACTAAAGTGGTGGTGTCAGAGGTCAAGTACGTATACTCAGTTGTGCCTTTGACATGGGGGAGACAAAGTACAGAGACTGCACTGATAAAGACCACTGAAGAGATAAGAATGGCATTGGATGGCGGAGGGTCAGCAGCTCTTATCCTGCTTGACCTCTCTGCAGCTTTTGATACCGTGGACCATAGATTATTGGTCCGCCGTTTGAATGCCATTGGGGCTAAAAATGAAGTGCTCACTTTACTAACCTCCTTTCTGTCAGAGAGGTCTCAAATTCTGAATTTTGGTCAGTTTAAATCATCACCTTTTACTCTGCCATGTGGAGTCCCTCAGGGCTCTGCACTGAGCCCAACGCTCTTTAATATCTATGTCTCAGAACTTGCCCCTCTTATTAAAAGTTTTAACTTGATTCCAACATCCTATACGGACGACACCTAATTGGTCATGTCTGCTGTGGATAATGATGTTAACTGTTCCCTAAGATTACACGATTGCATGATCGCCCTAAGCAACTGGATGAGTAGACACTGCTTAAAATTAAAATCGAGTAAAACAGAGGTTATTCTGTTTGGAAATCTCTCTCCAGTATGGTCTCCAGCTTGGTGGCTGGACAGTCTGGGCACTCCTCCCACTCTGGTGACTAAAGCTAAAAATCTTGGATTTATCATGGATGACAAGCTCAGATATGATGCACAGGTGTCGAGAGTTGTATCTTCCTCTTTTTTTGTAATAAAAACCTTACGGAAAACTTCTCCTTTTATTCCTAGAGATACTAGAAAGACCGTTGTCTCCTCATTGATTTTATCTAAACTGGATTATTGTAATGGCCTGTACATGAATCTCCAGGTTAAATTACTTGATAAACTCCAAGCAATTCAAAATGCAGCAGCCAGACTGGCCTTGAACATCCCCAACTTCCAGTCGATTTCTGCAGGCCTTCGGGAGCTGCATTGGCTCCCGGTGCGACAAAGGATTAAGTTTAAGGCTCTCTGTCTGGCCCATAAAGCCTTGTATAGAGAAGGACCGGAATTCCTGTGGAAGGCTTTCAATTGGCATTCACCAAGTAGACGTTTGCGGTCAACTAATGCCAAACTGATTAGCCTCACAAGAATTAGGAAAGTGAAATGGGGAGGAAGGAGTTTCATCAATAGCACTGCTAAACTATGGAACTCTCTCCCATTATATCTTAGGTCAATACCCACTTTTCTTGCTTTTAGAAGGGAACTGAAGACTTGGCTGTTTAGGAATCGGCAATGCACTAGCTTAGTAACTCATTGTCCGCAAGCGCCACGACACCTTTGGGTAGACGCACGCTATAGAAATTTATTTAACATAATATAACATTTAACATGACTTCAAAGAGATGCCTTTGGAGTGCACAGAGTCCCTGCCCTTCCTGATCTGACTCCAGAATCACTTGAGGGGGTTAAGCAGTCTTTTGAGTGGGGAAAGGACACAGCCTATTCAGGTGTAAGTATGAGGCTGTGTCCAGCATCTCCCCCATCCTGCCCAGGATGGCCAATCAGGATGTGGATGACCCATCAAGTCACACATAAGCTCCCCTTGTATGTGGCTGTCTAGAGGGAATGCACAAAGCCCAGCTGTCACCCACCCCAGACGTGTATTGGAAACAGGCTGCAGGCACCAAATGGCTAAAGTAAGAACTTTCTAAAAGTGCAATTTTCAGAATTGCAGTTTAAAATCCGACTTCACCATGAGTTGTGGTTTTAAATTGTGATTCCAGAGACACCAAACTTGGGGGTCAAATGTCTTCCCAATTGGAAATTACACTTATAAAATGTAATAAGGTAATCTCAGTGTTATCCTATAGGAGAGATAGGCTTGCCGTAGTGAAAAAAGAATTTAAGAGATTTTCACTACTAGAACATGTAAAACTTAAAAGTACATGTCCTACTTTTTAATAACTCCGGGCGGAGCTGGCGGAGCGCGACTACGCGGAGGTCCATGGAGTTGGGAACAAACTCAGCTCCGCTCCGCCACCCGCCTCCACCCCCCTATTAAAAAATAATTACAGATTAATAAAAACAAAAAAATAAATATTTACCTGTACTGCTGCGTCCCCGGGCTGCCCTCCTCCTCTTCCTCGCCGTCTCTCTCCTACTTGGGTCAATCATCTTTTGAAAACTGCGCAGGCACACGCGCGCACATGCGCAGTTCTCACAAGACGTTTTGCGAGAAATTGCCATGCTCAGTTTTCGCAAGATGATCGACCCAAGTAGGAGAGAGACGGCGAAGAAGAGGAGGAGGGCAGCCCAGGAACGCCGCAGTACAGGTAAGTGTTTATTTTTTCGTTTTTATTAATCTGTAATTAATTTTTAATAGGGGGGGTGGAGGCGGGGGCTGGCCAACTCTGCTCCGCTGCGGAGTCGGAATTTTGCCCTATACTCCACGTTCTCCGCGGAACGCGGAGTAGGCAAATCTCTGCACACTCCGCTGGCGGAGCGGAGTTCTCCGCCCGCCGTTACTTTTTAAATACACTGCATTCTGCCCTTGGGCTGTAAAGGGCCTACCTTATGGGTGACTTATATGTATTAAAAAGTAAGGTTTGGTCTTGGCCTGCTTTTACCGATTTGGTGGTTGCACCTTTCTTTGCACATTCATGAGTCTATAAACGTTGAGGGTTGGATAACGGGGAGCTGTCAGACGACGGGAGACCTGTACTTAAATGGCTCCTTTATGCCTCTGGGGGATATGGGAACCCACTACAGGGTTCATGATCGTCAGTATTTACAGTATACAAGTATTTCAAATACAGTTTGTAAGATATGGCCAACCTTCCAGGAGGAACCAGAGCAGTCTCATGTACTTGGAGTGATCCTAGATCTGGGCTCCTTTAAAGGTATCATATCTCACCTATGTACCCTTGAAGGCGGATAGGAAGACAGTGACAGGAAAGTGACGGGAGATGTGGGACAAGGAATTGGAGTCCCCACTAACGGACATAGAGTGACGCAGGGCAAGAGCACAGGTACGAGAGGTGGTCAGTAATGCTCGTTTCACATTAGTGCACTTTTATTTTCTCCACCATGCCTACCTGACCCTGGCCCGACTACACATGGTATACCCGGCGAGGTGACCGGGATGTAGTAGATATGGGGGCCACCCCTTCTGACTTCTGTCATTTGGCATGGACTTGCCCACAACTCAGCTCGTACTGCAGTGGGGTGGGTGAGGAAATGCATAGAGTGACTAGGGTGACAGTGGAGCTTACGACTCAATATTGTCTGTTGGGGCTACTGCCCCTCCCTATGAAGGGAAAAAAGATGCAATATAAATTTGCTCAGTTGGGCCTGCTATTGGGCTGGTCCCATGCCCCCAGCGATTGCAAAATGGAGTGCTGACTTGTTGGAGTGGGCGGTGGCCAACGAGTGTAGACTGTGGAGAGTCCACATGGATGAACATATGAAGCGGGACCTTGAGTTGTGGTTGAGTAATTTGGACATAGTGGGTGAAAATACTAGGGAAAAGGATGGAGGGGAAGACTCAGATGACAGTGACAAGGAGGGAGGTGCCAGTACGTACGAGGATCATGAACAGAGAGATTCAGCTGCTGCACAAGGGTTGGTTGATGATTCCCCATTGATGGCTCAGACCGGCTCTGTGGTGTATCTGAATAACCCCAGTATGGGGTTTGATTGTGGGGGCTGGTTGCCCCCCCCGCCCCTGTTGGCCGCACATCAACACATAAAGTTGGAGGGGTGGGGAGTGGGGGGGCAGACGTTCCCCTTTCTTCTTCGCACCATGATATGGAGGGCTGGCAGTGAGATCCCCTACCTAGGGCTGTACACAACACACACACCTAAATGTAACTGTATGGAATCCTTGTATCTTTGCTGCAATGTTACTTCTCTCTATTGCTTCTGTTGAAAAAGTTAATAAGCAAAAACATTTAAAAAAACTAAGTAAATTGAATATGCCAATTGTGGATAAGTCAATGTTACCATGTTTAAAGCAGATAGCACATGCACTTTAGCACTGGTTAGCAGTGGTAAAGTACCCAGAGTCCTAAAGCCAACAAAAACTAATTCAGCAAAAAGGGTAGGAGGAAGGCAAAATGTTTGGGGGTGACCCTGCAGAAAGGGCCATTTCCAACACAATGCCCCCCCCAGCCTAAAGCCAGGGTAGACTAATCAATACCTTGATGGACTTCCCTGCTTAGGCGACAGAACGTGGACACTGGCCCTCTACTGCAGGGACACTTGTCAGTTCTACGCCTCTCTGACCTCAGCTGGATTCCTGAGCCACTGAACTGACCCATGGGGAACCCTTTTCCTCATCTGTGGACCCCATCTGTGCAGTACCTAACCTGCATTTGCTTAAAGATACATCCCAGTAGGCAGACAGTACCACCATGGCCAACAAAGTGGTGTGGCCGATTCCACCCCTTGGATCAAACATCTGTTCCCAACGCAAGGAAAATTCTGTCCATACGGACAGTAGCCAAGATAGGCCACTTACAGCTGTCAGTGCCAAGAGCCAGGCCCCAGGTTATTCAGGTTTTTCTGACCTCTAAGGTTTCGCAGAGTGTGGGGCAGTAGCCCCAGGTGTCTTGCTCTCTTTTTCCATTCTACCACCCACCAGTTCAGTGGTATCCTGAGACTACGAAAATGGGTCGTTAATCAATCAGTCATCAATTGGTCCTTGTTCAGAGGAACAATCAATTACAATGCAAGACAAACATTGAGTGCCCATTCAAAGAGACACCAGAGGCAATGAAACAAGGGTTGTACGTTGGCAAACCAGGCGGGTCTGAAAGACAATGACCAGTCAGTGTTCAGTTCCTGAAGCAGTGAGCCAAAGAATCATATAATGCGCTCACGGCACAGCTGGACTGGTGATAGCTATATTACCAGGGGGCCTCGAAACAGAACATCCATTGCGGCACAGCAAAAATAGAACTAAACTGCCGCAAATGAGGAATAACACCAAGGGTGTGCTTGGAAAACTCTTGAAAATAGAGAATGTATAAAGGCCAGTATTACTCCAAAGAGTTTCTGGAAAGTACTGACTAAGCCAGTCCCCATTGCTTTAAAAAAGTGCACTATATCGGCAGTATTAGAAGCATTAAAAATTTCATGCACAAGCTCACCAGAATGCTGTGAGAGGTTGGTGCTTAAAAGGGACTGTATTTAGCTGGATGTCCTTTCAACCTGCAGTACAAAGGTTCGGGCAGTTGTAAAAGCCACGCCTTTTTGAAACAATAAGACTTTGAGACTGCTTAGCTTGTTGAAATAAGCCTTCAGAGTTGAAATGGAATGGCACGAGGAAATATCAGAAACCTCATACGTTAGAGAAAAAGCACGTCACTGCAGCAAGTCACTATCTGTGAAACAGAAAGGGCATACAGAATACCGGCTCTCATCCCACAACAATCTTGGTTATTTAGCACTAAATAATTCTATTGAAAAGTACAATAATTTTGGGGAGAATTGAAGGTGCTGGCCTTCCTTTTAGAAAACAGGCCAAATTAGCTACTGAAGTGTTACATGCTCCATGGATTGTAATATTTTTACAAAGAAGTGAGTGGCCGACAGAAGAACCGTATTGATTTCCAGTAAGGAATACTTCTCTGTCTGCTTGTTCACATCGGTAATCAAATGGAAGTGACTACAATTCGTGAATAAAGCTCCCTCCCAGGGGTTCATATCTTCCCACTGGAAAATGTTTCATGCAAAATGTAGACTGGAACATTGAAATTGGCAAAGATATTACGCCATGAATTAACCACACTGTGGAAGGTGTTTCAGCCATTGTCAAAGGCAGTTGTTCTAACTTCTCGATTTGTAACATTGTGTAGTTGGCATCTTTTTTGCCATAAGTCGCTGATTACGTGTCCGGTTAAAAGTCAAGAATAGGTACGTAGAATTTAAATAATGCCATGACACTCTGCCAGGTCTAGCCCCGTTTGTGATTATAACGGGTAGGAAAACAAGGTCAAAGTACAACCCTGATTGGCTATTTCATACAGGTGAGTTTATTATGATGCTAAACATCGAGCTAAACCCATCAAGATTGACGTAGGTCACTGGGATCATGTTAAGAAACCTGGAAGGATTTTCAAGGGGGAGAGTCAGTTTTATGATCCGGAAGAAGTTATAGAACTTTTACATAAAGCAGTGAAGTTACGGAATGGTAAAGTGTGGAACCTTAATAGGGTAGCTGTTGGGTCAAAGAATGTGTGGATAAATATGGTAAGAGGTCTGTAGAAGGGGATTTTGAATGATTACTTGATGAAGTTGTTGAGGCAGGGAAGGAAGCGTCAGATGATATTGTGTGTGAGAATAATTGTGATAGTAGGGTGTTTTCTACCTGCTCTTCATGTGAGCACAGGGCGCATTTTAGCTTTATCAGTTCCTGTCTTCTACCAATGAGGTTGTAAATTCCTTTGGAAGTGGCCTTTGTTTATCTGACCGCTACTATGCAATAGCATAACATATTGTGTTCCTGTACTCAGTTTCACCAATGTTTCTTTAATACATTTTGCCCAGGAAGAAACTACAGTCATCGTGCTTAATTTGTAACACATTTGTAACCATTTTATTTCAACATGGGTGGGGTGTAATGTGACTTTTAGCATCCAATATTTTAGACTGTGAACCCTCTTTCCTTCCTTCTTTCTATCTTTCTTTCTTTTTCATTTCTTTCTTTCATTCCTTGTTTCTGTCTTTCTTCTCTCTTTTTTGGCTTTTTCCTTCTTTTTTCTTTCCTTTTTGCCTTCTTTCTCTCACTCTTTTTTTTGCTTTCTTTCCTTTCCTTTTTGCATTCTTTCCTTTTTTCTTTGCTTTTTTGCCTTCTTTGTTTTTTGCCTTCTTATTTTCCTTCTTTCCTTCTTTGTTGCTTCTTTACTTATTTTTTCTTTTTTGCCTTCTTCCATTTTTCTTTCTTTTTTTTATGCCTTTTCTTATTTTTTTCCTTTTTTCTTTCCTTCTTTTTTCTTTCCTTCTTTGTTTGTTTGTTTGTTTCTTTTTGCTTTCTTTCTTTTTTACATTCTTTCCATCATTCTTTCCTTATTTATTTCCTTACTTCCTTCTTTCATTCTTTATTTCCTATTTTCTTTTTCCTTCATTCTGTCGTTCTTTGTTTGTTTGTTGCTTTCCTTAATCTTTCTTTCTCTTTGCCTTCTTTTCTTATTCTGTGCATTTCTTCCTTCTTTCTTTCCTTCTTTGTTTTTACCATATTTCAGTTTTTCATCCCTTATTCCTTGTTTGCCTTCTTAACTTCTTCCTTTCCTTCTTTCTTTCTTTTTTGCCTTCTCTAAATGTTCTGTATTACTGTCGCCTTCTTTCTTTCATTCTTTCTTTTTTGCCTTCTTTCATTCTTACTTTACTTCTTTATTCATTTCCTTTCTACCTTGGTGTCTTTGTTGCTTCTTTCTTTTTTCATTCTTTCCTTTTTTTTCTTCTTTCTTTATTTTTGCACTCTTTCTTTCTTACTTTCTTTCCTTCTTTCCTTGATTCTTTCTTTTTGCCTTCTTTCTTCTTTCTTTTTTATTTGCCTTCTTTCCTTTTTTCTTTTCTTCTTTCTTTCCTTCTTTCTTTCTTTTTTCCTCCTTTCTTCTTTCTTTTTTGACTTTGTTCCTTTTTTCTTTCTTTCCTTTTTTCTACATTTATTTTCTCCTTTTTTCCTTTTTTGCATTCCTGCCTTCTTTGCCTTCCATCCTTCCTTCCTTTTATGCCTTCCTTCCTTCCTTTTTTGCCTTCCTTCCTTTCTTTTTACTATTCGTCCTTCCCTTTTTGCCTTTCTTCCCTTCTTCCATTTTTTCTTTCTTTCTTCCTTTGCTTCTTTCTTTCTTTCTTTCTTTCTTTCTTTCTTTCTCAAAGGCAAGAGGCTAGTAACCAATTCTAGACTGGCTGGCTTTTCTAGGTCTGTGTTAGTCAAGACCTTTTGGTTTTATTTAAAGTATGTATAACATAGTTACTTATAGGGGTTTTCAGCAAACTTTATCCATTAGTCTTTGATTGTGTCATTCATATTGTTCTCCCATCTGCTCCAGCATTCATCAAGGGGCAATGCGTCAGCCCCATTCACAATGAGTTACAGCATGCTGTCTTTCAAAAGGAGCACTTCCATACACAAAGTAGTTCTCTTTAGTGCTAAGATTACTATGGTAATGTGGTCTTTTTGAGACCAAAAATACATTTTTGCCTTTAGCCAATGTTTTTTTTTATAGATTTGATGAGGGCCCGGCAGCTTTCCAAGCAATAAAGATGTGCAAAAACCATGACAAAACAAACCTATTGGGTTTGTCAATGCTTGTTTCTATTGGATGGATGCCTCATATTATATGAGTTATATATTTTTTCATCACGAATGAAGAAAATTCACTGGTGCTACTCTCAAAAGGGACCACAAGAGTAGTGCAGCATTAAATGTGCAGCATGTGAATCACTTTTATTGTTTGAATTATTTCATATTCTGCCTATGAAGGCCCCTTAAAATACAGCTGTAATGATGAGATCTACAGCCACATTGTTCTCCCCGCGCCCTTATTTCGGGGAACAGGCAGAAGGGTCAAAAATGCCTAGTTGAGGAATAAATACAAGGGGCAAGAGACACTCCTGAGGTGATACAACTTGTATTGAAAAGGAAGAAGTCCCTGTTGAGGATTACAACGTGTCAATGGAGGACCATCAAAAGAAAAAGGACAAGAAGTTCTATCTTACACAATTACGCAAACATTTCTTAAAATGGGCTGCTTCAACTAGCCACGAATCAAATCAAACTTGCCATGCATCAAAAAAAAGCAATTGTTGCTTTAGGGACCTCAAATAACCCCTTAATAAGATTCCGATAAGTAGGAAGTAGGAGGAAGTGACCATCTGAAGGTTGTTAGAGTCACTGGAGCTGGTTTAACTAGAGACTTGAGGCCCAGCACCCAAGTTTTCTTTTGAAACTTCTGCGGTTGTAGGGAAGTTTAAGAGGGGTTCACAGAGATTAGTGCTGGCTGGTAAACACATGTGTCCCAAGCAGGTCCCCATGCTGGGCATGGATAACTTAAAAGAACCTCTAATTCTTCAGGAAAAGCAGGGTTCTATCGATTCTCAATCATAATTGCAACCAAGGAAGGGGGTCTTATGAATTGAATAATATACTCTCTGCAAAGTCAATAAGTGGATAAAGCTATTCTGCATTAGGTCTCCTTGAACTGTCCATCACCTTATGAAAGAAATGAAAAGCCCCTTTTTCTCTAAATTAGCTGCAAAACTAAAACTATTTAAAAAAAAAAAAAAAAAGCAGTTCGTCATTAACCCCTTAGCTGCCAAGGCTTTTCCCGCCTCATTGCTGATCCCTTTTATTTAATGTTTGGAGCACTTTGTGCGCAATCCTTAATAATGTTTTTACCACAAAATGCCAAGCCAAATTTTTGTCCTTTTTCAGAGAGTTCTGAAGGTACCAGAGTTTGTGGGGTCCCCTGGAGCGAACCAAGAATATAGCCAATATATAGCAAAAATGTATTTTTAAAAAAGATGGGAAAAAGTGCCATGAAAGAAAGCATTTGATTTTTGTTTGACTAATAAGTGGCATCAAAAAAAGGTTAAGCATCTTCC
This sequence comes from Calotriton arnoldi, assembly GCA_963921515.1. Classification (NCBI taxonomy): domain Eukaryota; kingdom Metazoa; phylum Chordata; class Amphibia; order Caudata; family Salamandridae; genus Calotriton; species Calotriton arnoldi. The sequence continues at coordinate 38,011 of CAWUFW010014424.1, forward strand.
CAGAGTTCAGGAACAAGCAGAGTGTAAAAAAATAACATTTTTACCACAGTTTTTGAAGTTTTCAAAGTGTTAGTCCATTGTTCCTATTTTTATTGTTTCATCCTGCTTGCATTTTGTGGTAGAAAAAGGTGTGAATCCCTTGGAATCTCTGGAAAGCTATACTTTTGAGACCTAGACAACAATCAAGGGATCATTTGTGTACATTGTTCATGGTTTTCCTAATGAAACTAATTAGGGAAATAAAAAATGATGGAAAAAAATAGTAAAAATAGAGATACCTGACAACTTTTTATCTGACATTTTTGCCCTGATGGTCGATTTACAAAAGTAATGTACTGTTACGTATATCAGACCCTTCTAGTCGCAGAGGTTCTAGTATTACAGAGAACCAACAACTGAGCTGCAGCTTATATTGATTTTTCAACCAATCATGGACCAATCCTGCAGAAATTCATATAGTAACATCTAATGAATAAAAAATGGGTATCAAGGGAACATGTGTGTTTTTGAAATGTGCACAAAATACTGAGTTTGGCAATAGTGGTTATTTGTACAGCTCTGAATTTGGGGTTACCCACATTATCATGTGATTCAAAGGGCAGTTTGCAAAATGCATTCACTCTTGCACACAGGCTTACATGTGTAGTGTGTCACATCAAACAAAGAGAAAAGGAAACTAGAGATGCGAGGGAACCTCTTCCTTCGTTTCCAAACTTTGCTTTTTAAAAAGAAAATGCTTCTGGCGCTCGCATGATGCATTTTCTTTTGTAAATTGGTGGATGACCCGTTGACCTCCACCGCATTAATGAGGTTATGTGGTGGACATTAACGGGTCATCTACCTCATTTATGCGGTTGAGTAGGAAACAGTAGATTATTTATAATGAAACAGGGATAACAAATAACAGAAGGCACTAAGACCAAACTTATCACTATCTGATGCCTCTATGAGAAGTTTATAGGTATTTATATTCAATCTGCAAATCCATACTTGATTTACTCACTAGACTGTCACAATTTCAAAATCTTATTCTGTTGCATCTGTGGTGAGATCTGTGCCCAGAGCTGTACTAAGAGTTTACCAGAGACTTCAACAATTCAGAGGAGGAAGAGCTGTAATGTCAGTTCCTGACTGAAGTATATGCATTCATGTTGGAAATGGCCCTTTTTGCAGGGTTATCCCCAAACGTTTTGCTTCTTCCTCCTATTTTTTCCTGACCTGTGGTTGTTGGCTTTAGGACTCTGGGCACTTTACCACTGCTGATCAGTGCTAAAGTGCATATGCTCTCTGTGTAAATTGTTATTGTGATTGGTTATCCATGACTGGCATATTTGTTTTACCAGTAGGTTCCTAGTAAAGTGCACTGAGTGTGCCAGGGCTGGTAACTCAAATGCTACTAGTGGGCTTGCAGCACTGATTGTGCCACCCACATGAGTAGCCCTGAAAAGATGTCTCAGGCCTGCCACCGCAGTGCCTGCGTTCAGTTTGTTAACTGCCATGTCGACCTGGCAAGTGCACCCACTTTCCAGGCCTTACCCTTCCCTTTTCTTACACATAGGACACCCCTATGGTAGGCCCCAGGTACCCCCCTGGGCAGGGTGCAGTGTATGTGAAAGGTAGGACATGTACTGGTGTGTGTAACATGTCCTGATAGTGAAATACTGCCAATTTCGTTTTTCACTATTGAAAGGCTATCTTGCCCATAGGACAGAATGGGGAATGCTTTGTAATATTTTACAAGCATATCTTCCCATAGGAGTAAGTTAAGAAAATGGAGTTTGGTATCCCTGAACTCAGGATTTAATAACACATCTTTTAGTAAAGATGGTTTTTAAATTGTGTGTTTGAAAATACCACTTTTAGAAAGTGGCTATTTTCTTGTTCAACCTTCCTGTGTGCCTCTGCCTGTTTGTGGATTGACTGTCTGGCTTTGGAGTGACAGGGGATGGGGTGGTTCCAGGAGTCTGGGTGAGTCAGCACTAGGCTGAATAGGCCTGAACTGCATTTGGAGTGGTGGGAGGAGTAGCACCTGTACCTGAATAGGGCTGTGCCTTCCTTCCACAATGCTGGCTCCGCCCCCCTGCTGTGTGTCTGGAGCCAAGGCTCACACTAACAAAGGATGTTGTAGTGCACTGGCAGAGTGCCCCCAGAACTGGTTTGAACTGGGCTCAGACATTTTGGGGTATAAGTACCAGACCTAAAACCCCTGAACTTTAGATCATTCCTGAAATTCAAGAGGAACCTTTGCCAAGGAGAAGAGCTGGAGAGACTGAGGAGAAGTACTGCCCTTGCTGTGTGTCTGGGGTTGGCCTGCAGTTGCTGTTTCTGCCAAGGAAAGGAGAAGAACTTTGCTGTGTGCTGTGTCCCCTGCTTGAAGGAGATCTCCAAGGGCCTGAAGTGAGCTGGCCTCCTGTTCAGAAGTCTCAGGGACACAAAGACTTCACCCCAAGCTCCCCTGAACTCTGCTGTTGTGAGTTCTGACCTGCCTTGAGGTGCCTGTGCCAGTTTTGGGCCTCTGGAGGTTGTTGCTGCTGTTTGGGAGCTGGAAGAGAGAAGAAACTCAAAGAACTACAGAAACTGACGCATCGCTCTTCTTGCGGCTGTTTTTCCGACGCATCTTCACGGCACGAGTAGAATTTCCACGCATCGCCGCGCCGCTGCGAAAACCATCGCAGCGCCTGTCATCGCTGCAAGAATCGACGCATCAAGGGATCGCGGCTGAAGAGGACCGACGCAGCGCAGTGCAACGCCGCCGCATCGATCGCCGACGCATCCCGAAGATGCATCGTACCTATGCAACACCCTTTCCCGATGCATCACCTGTGGACCGGAACCGGCACGAAGAATCGACTCCTCACTCCCCATACAGACCGGAATCAACACAACCCTTCCTCTGCGTGCAGCGGGACTGTCGCATCACCTCCTCAGGGCCTCAGGAGTGTTGCATCTCTTTGTTTTCCGACTCTGCTGCTGTTTGGCTTGGTGAACTTTGACGCAACTACAGGTACTTTGTTGAAAAGTCACGCATCCATAGTTTTCTATGGTACAAGTTCTTGAAACCTTTTGAAAGTCATATTTTTAACTGTGTATGTTTGATTTTTGTTGTTTTGGTCTTGTTTAGTTTAGATAAAGATACTTTATTTTTCTAAACTGGTGTGGTGTCCTCTTGTGGTGTTTTCACTGTGTACTGTGATTGTTGGTACAAATACTTTACACATTGCCTTTGGGATAAGCCTGTCTGCTCGTGCCAAGCTACCAAGGGGGTGAGCAGGGGTTATCTAAAGTGTGTATCCCCCTTACCCTGACTAGAAGCAAGGGTCCCTATTTGGACAAAGGTACCTACCTCTGCCAACTAGAGACCCCCATTTCTAACAATTCACAAAAGGAAGATGCATTGCAATGCATTCTTTCCTAATTTTTCTTCACAATCTTGGCACCTTTGCTAATATTTTTGTCCCAGATTTTTGGCTATTAGTGGTTAGTCTTTGTATTGGATTGTACTTTTAGATTTAAGTCTGGCTTTTTTCTCCTGCATAATGTCAGGAGGAGTTTAATGTCTTGCCGATCACTTTATTGTTTATCTTCATCTTCAATCAAGAGATCAGATTACTAAGGTGTTTTTTTTTAACCTTTAGTGTTTTTTCTCTTGTGAGACCCTTTAAAGAGAAAACTGACACCTTACATGTATACTTGTCTATGCAATGTGGGACCGTGGCTACTGGGAGAATTTTCCCTTTCCCTGGGCATTTGTTGGGATGGAAAAGTCCCTCGCATGGTAATGGACGTGCACCCCTGCCCAGAGGGCCCCAAGTGTAATAATGTCTGGATCCCTAATCCTGATTTTTGTTGCCGTGGAGGAACACAGATCATGCGTGGGCATTATGACATAGGCCTGTCACATGGATTGTTGTCTTTTTGGACCAAGAGTGGCACCAAAGCACTACCCTCATAGTGGTGAAAGGCTCCTGCCTTTACCAGAAATTAATCAGCACAAGCATGGTGGAGGCAGTAAACCGTGTAGTGATCAGTAGGAGTGAACATGTTCCTTTTACCAGAGTCACTGGAGTGAGGCCTACAGGCTGCCTCATTTAAAGTTCCGCTGCTGTGGTCTTAACTCACCTTTGACCTACATTGGGTTGGTGTGGAGTGCTGCGCAGTGGGTGTGTTGTACACATGTGCTGGGTGTATTTGTGCCTGTGAGTGGTACAATACAGGGACAATGCAGTGCTGTGCAATGTGTGTATATCATACACATGTGATGGGTGTATGTGTGTAGAAGGATGTAGTACTGCATAGTGTGTTTATGCTATATGCATGTGCTGGGTATACATGTGCCTGTGAAGAGCACAATGCATGGAAGACTCTGGGTTCCATTTTGGGAGACCCAGGACTGACTGAAGGAATATGAAGGGAGAAGGAGGAAGGGGAATCCTCCAGGCAGGTTTGAGGATTGCTGCATTCCTGTAAGGTGGGTGGGATACAATGGAGGAAGGGAGAGATAGCCTTTTCAGTAAACTTAAATGGGTGCTCTTTGATTCAGATGAAGGTCACTAGAAAGGGGCATGGGCACATCTCAAAAAAGAGGGCTGATAAGAGAATCATAAAGAGTAGGTCTGAGGTCCCTTGGTAACCATATTGATAGATATATAACTGTGGCTGACATCCAGGTGTGAGCCTCTACTCACGCCCATCCCATAGCCAGTGTTGTGGGGCTATCAGATTTGGAGTCATCCAGGTGTGAGCCTCTACTCACGCCCATCCCATAGCCAGTGTTGTGGGGCTATCAGATTTGGAGTCATTAAGGTGTGAGCCTCTACTCACGCCCATCCCATAGCCAGTGTTGTGGGGCTATCAGATTTGGAGTCACTCCTGCTGTGACAGACACCTTTCTGGAGGAAGGGCTGGGCAGAGAAGCAGGCTCTCCTTCAACAGGATCAGAACCCTAAACATAAACTTTAAAGACTCAGACTCAAAATCACATTTGGTATCTGGAAATGGACTATAAGAAGGGCAGCTCAAGCCCCCCAAAACTGCAACTGTCAAGCAGCCAGTCAGGCTGTGCAAGGAGGAGAAGCTCTGCAAGACTTCTGCCTGTGACCAGGAGTGGGGGTCCAAGGCCTGCTTGTCTTCCAGCTGGGTGAGGGGACTTCACCGAGGGAATTCAAAACCATCTGCCCTTTTAGCCTGGAGGACCAGTGCCTGCATGCTTGCCAAGACCAGAGTGCTCTTGTTAATATTGATGTCGATATACGCAATGATACGTGTATGTACAAAAATGAAATCGAATCACTGTTGTCGAAATCCCCCTAAATGACATCTCCATCATCACCGAGTTAGAAATATGGGGTCAGGCAGGCCCTGCGTAGGACTGAGGCTACTGATTGACAGATCACAGGTGGGGTGGCACATAACCAGAAGGACAAACGCGGAACAGGAAAAACCCAAAGTTAGTCCCACTGATAGGCAGTGACACCACAATGGTCCTGGGAGATTGGCCACAATAAAACAGACATGGCCGGAGGGGCGCGTGTTCCCAAAACACCATAAAGTTAGGTGCCACATGAAGTTAGGAACACTCAGCCAATCAGGACACAGCACACAATACACAATCAGTGATCACACCCTCCCCATGCCGGACATCTGGACATATTACCCACTGGCCCTCATTGTGTCCATGCAAGGTCGAGACCCACCTGCATTTGTCATCAGGTGGGAGAAATTTATAGCTTCATGTGAAAGACCCACATTCCACTCCCAAAACAGGATCTATGAATTGACGTGGAATGCTACAAGAAATGTATAAAAAGACATTCCAAATGATTGTACTTTGAGTCAGTCCTCAGACACAATTCTGTATGCTGCACTCCTGCCCGTAGTGTTTGATTAAACCAACTGTTCCTGCTTTTCCAAACGACTCTTGTCTTTGTTTTCAAAGTAAATTCATATTCGAGCAACACTCTGTGAGGGAGAGGAGAGCATTAGAGGGAGCGAGGTCCACTGGAGGGATTCTACTGATTGGATCCCCAATCACTGTAATGAGGCGTGAGGAGACGGCTCCTGCACTAATCGGGTCATTTCTCAGGTGCTAGGAAAAGTCGGCGACCCTCGTGTGCCAGGGGAGGGTCGTGATGTGAGCTGTCACCATTGCTGCACTGATCGGGTCATTGCCCATGTGCAGTTGCCAAGTCGACAACCCTGTATGCCAGGTAGGCCTACCGTGATGATTGCTGCTGTGCTGATTGGCCCATAGCACGTGCTCAGAGGAGGAACGGTAATCCTGTATGCCAGGGGGGCCACAGGGACAAGGCAAGGTGCATAGTCTGTCCATGGCCATCATCGAACGAAGGAGGCCACCGTGATGACCCGAGCGGACCCAAGCCATGTCTGAAGACTAGCATCATGAACACCGCTACGCTGCCCCCTTACCAATGGGGAGGAACTCAAGAAACTTATCAACACCTGGCTGATGAGCATTGAGAACTCCCCCAGCAACTGCAAGACCACGTGTGAGTACCTTGAGGACACCCAACTGCACTCCTCCCGGGCCATGCAAGTGGAAGACTTACTGGCGGCAGCTGCTGCAGCTTCAGCGCACGGGAAGGGGCATTAGAGACTCTGGTTGCTCTGATCCTGTTGGTGCTGGTAAGGCTGATTGACGGGCCAGACGGTCCTGAGGGAACCTGTCTGCCAGATAGCTCTTCGCCCTTGGAACACTTTTGACTTTACTAATGAGTCGGAGTGTGACTCCTGAGACTTGGTCACCTAGTAGGGCTTAACCTGTATGTCACTTATAATGAATGGAGAATAACCATTACTGCTAGGATGAGGGGAGTGGAACTCAGGGATCCGCCTTTGAAACACTAGGGGCCCGATTCACAAAAGTAATCTGAGACAAAATCCTGACTTTACGACTTTTGGTATTCACAAAGGGCATTTAGGAGTAGTAAAGTTAGGATTCCTAACTTTACTACTCCTAAATGCACTTTGTGAATACCGAAAGTCGTAAAGTTGGGATTTCGTCTCAGATTACTTTTGTGAATAGGGCCCTGGATGCCTGACCTCAGGGGACTGTGCGTAATGTTTGTAAATGTCATATTTTACTTAGTGTTCATATATAAATACTCCTTTTTTCATAAAAGCATGAATTTGACAGGACAGTCATTTATTGCTACTGCTGAACGTATTTTGAGTTGTGAGCCTGTGTTCACCCCTCTGTGTCTCCGTCGTCTTATTTCTGACAGCAATCAAGAAGGGAACTTAACAGACCCTTTTAATGTCCAGTCCTTGACACCTCAAAAAATGAAAGAATTGAAACTAGGTATACATCTGATAAATGCTGGAATTGTGGCAAAAGAGTGGTGGTTTAAAACACATGCTGCTTGATTGCACTAGAAATAATATTTTTGGGAATAGAATTAGTAAAAAACTCTCACTAATACTGAAAAAATTATACATTTGGAAGAAAAACTGATAGCTGTCAACACTCTATTGAAACTTTAAACAAGGGATTTGCTGGAAAACTATGAATACAGAAAATATATTCTTCAAAACTGGAAAGGACTTGGCCATTTATTGCTAATGACTGGGTAAACGAATTATTCAACTGGCAACCTTAGAAAGAGTAACAAATATTGCAAGAAACAGCATCCATTTTTGCAATGGAATCTGTGAAAAATGTCATAGTTCTCTTGACTAACTGATTGCAACTGTTTGTAAATTATTGAGTATCTGTATGGGTAACTATAGTAAACAAATTGGAATTTATAGTTTAATGCTAAGATGTTCACACATATAGTGGAATATTAATGATTTGATTCAATGACTCAATTTGGGATATTTTGAGGAGACTGAAATTAACACATTCACAGATAAGCATTTGAAGAGGAGAAAATAGAGTAAGATGTATCTGATATTTTTCATTTCAGGTAATCAAATTGAACAAATGGCAAACAAAACAAGAAAAATATCCAAGAAAGGGCGTACAATACTCAAATTTGAAGAAGTTTCGGATTTTGAAGTATGCCCTTTAATGAAAGGCAAGGAAGACAATATGGCCTCAATTCTGAGTGCTTCTTTAAATTGTGGCTCTTGAACAAACAGGTCTTTAAAGGTCGCAATTATAAGTGAAGCCATAAAGCACCCTTGGATTTTACTCACTTTAAATTTCAGCATCTCAATTCTTCCGAAACTTAAGGTGGGGGAAAGGCCCAGTAAATACTGAGACATGCAGATTTGGCATGGAAAGTTTCAAAATATGCATGTTTTGCTCACTTTTTAACACAATTGTGTAATTGCTGCTGTTAATCACAGCTGGGTACTGGATTTCACCAGGGGCAATAACTAGCACAAAATTCTCCTGATTTCCTTCCTACCTTACTGCTAGGAAATGTTAATGCCAGGACACCTTCAGTGAACACTGAATACCTTATATTTTAATATTTATGAGGAAGCTGATGCATACCGACAACAGAGGTTGAATAAAGCAACCCCAAACAAAAGAAGGTAAGATCTAAGTATCATCCTTAAAGGATATAATCATGTAGTTATTGCTGGAAGATGGTCAGGAGACCAACCAGATTACAGTAACTTTAGTAATGGCCATTCTTCGTCACTAATGGATTATGCAATGGTCTCTGCTGAATATTTTCCCTTAGTGATGGAGACTTTGGTTACAGCAATCATATACCCCAGAGAAGATATGTGCTATGAATCCAAGAGGGGCCTTGTTAAAGATAAATACTATGAAATAAATAGTTCAAAATCTTTGCATAAGAGTACTGTCATGATAGATGAGTTGAAGAATGTAAATCATTGTAAAATCTTGGAGTTCTATGAAGATTTTGTTATAGATTTAAAAGGTTCCCTTTTGGCTGATAAGGTTGTAAAAATTAGGAAAATTGGGGTATGAATAGTGAAGGAAATATTGGAAGTCAGAAGACCAGGAAATTGATGAATAAACAAGATAAGATTAGGGATACTGTTATATTAGTAAGGGAGGGATAAGACAGATTAAGAATAAGGATAAAGATACATTCTGTACAGGCCTGATAACAGTACTTTAGAATAAACAAAATATTTCTGGAAAATCATTGAGAACATCTCAGGTGCTAGAAAAAGGACAACAGCGCCACCAGTGATAGTCAAAGAATAGGTCTACCCACACTTTCAAGGCACTACATATCACTGGCCCAGCATACCTCAACAATTGCTTCTGCTTTCACAAACCTTCGAGACACCTCCATTCATCTAGACTCCTACTTGCACACATCCCATGCATACGGAAAACCATATCCGGTGTTCGAACCTCCTCCTACATCTCTCCTAAAGCATGAACTGACCTGTCACTACACATAAGAGCCTCCTCCTCACTTCTTGAATTATCCAAGGAGCTGAAGACCTGGCTTTTTGAGTAGTCCCACTAGGCCCTAGGTTTGACTAGACTCACAACTGCTCAGAGCCACTATATCCTCCCAGATGATAGTGCGCTCTACAAATCTACATAACATAACATAACATGGCAGGTACTACTGAGTTCTCCCTTCGGGGGGAGCACTGCATGACAATCGTTGTGTTTAAATACTATGGAAGAGTTCTAACATATTGGCAATGTACTTATGTAGTTACGGAGGGCACTATCAATTACACAATTAAAATTATCTTGAAAATCAGAATAATAGTCCAAATTAATGTTTGTATTGTCTAAATTGGTACAACCCAAACTGAAACAAAGTTCAAACTGAACAATTGGTTACAGTGTAGTTACTGTAGCTAAGTTTCCTCAAACTGCTATTATACAGTTACCACATGATTCAATTAACCTTTTCCCAGGACGAGGATCACATTTTTATCTGAGGATGCTCTTCTCATATGGTGGCTGCCCATTACAGGCACTATACTCATGTGTAGAAATTCCTCAATTTTCAGGAGATTTACAGTCAGGGTGTCACACCATTCCACCTTAGTTGATTAATGCCCAACAATTGTCAAGCTGAATATTGTATGATATTTCCACTCATAACAAGTAATTTAAATGAAATTACACAATGTACACAGCCTACCACTTGACGGTTGTCATTGTGTACTCGTGGGTGTACATCGAGTACACATTTCAGGCACTATTGCCTTGTCCCTGAGTTGTATACTTAGCATCACACATAGCTGATATGTGTGCACCACTACTACTGACGATATCGAAGTGCAACTGGCTCTAGACTTAGGTATGAGCAATTGTTGCTTATCTACACAACAGTTGTATGAACAATAGTAAATATAGGCCACTGTCCAGATACTGTCCAGTGTGAGCAAACATTTTTTTTTAGCTTTTATGGAAAAGATCATATAATTAATTAAGTCTCTGGGATCAATTTCTTCATATTTATGCTCTGGCATTCTCTGAAAAATGCAGGCAAAATAGGTCCTTTTATCTATATGTTGAATTAAAAAAAGTGATAAATCACCTGTTTTATTTTCAACATATTACCAAAATATTTTCATGTCCGTAGACACAGATGAAGGTAGTAAACCGAGATAAAGCTTAAAACAAATAAAATATGAAAGAATTAATAAACAAGGCAACAGAGGAATTTTTTGTCCAGTGAAACAGGGATCCTTTTTGTGGGTCCATCATTTCATTGTCATTGGAATATTAAAAAGTGGAACCCCTTGCTCACAAGCCTTATGTTTTTATTGGAAAAGTTTGTTGCCTAGAAAGAATCATTTTTCTTCCTATTCCTCTGGATGTTTATTCCTTACCTCTATTTTCTATAGCGGGAATCCCTCTTTGGCTGCCAACTTTTTTCTAGCAATTCATTTTTATTTCTGATGGTCTTCGTCATGACTGTCTGGGGCCATTTTGAAACTCTTAGTCAATTGTTTTCACCAGTACAGTGGGGTGGGTTCTTGCAGCCTGGTTGGTGATGTTAGTTCTTATTTCTGGTGTGTTGGCCATCTATCAACTGGGCTCGTCACGGGAGATTGCACTTTTCATTCTTCCTATCTTTTATCCTGGCCAGTCAGTGGGCTTGTATGAATACAATCTTGTCTTATGTTTTAGGGGAGTTTTATTGTTTTCTCTTAAGAGTCGACATGATGCTGCTGCCATAATTGTAGCTTTTTCTCTACTTATCTTTTATTTTACCTTTCAGTGAGCTCTCATCATATCCAACCGTGTGATTCATTTGTAATTTCACGTAACTAGAGGACTGAGGTTGGTTGCCATCTGGTTCTCTTTGCCACGCAATGCGCCCAGAGCGTAAGACGCGCCTCGGAAGGAGCTGTGCCTCGGGGTCGGCTGTACTGGGGCTTGGCAAAGGGCCCACTGTGCAGCTGTTTCTAGCTGTATTAGGAGCTATAGTGAATCATTTAAAAGGATATTTTAGTGTTCTTTTTTTCTTTAAAGAGAAGTTATGCTTCTTAATCTTGACTCGAAAGAAAAAGTATGAAAACCCCTTAAAAAACTTCAGTTAAAGCGAGGTTATGGTTAATATGCATACGCAAAAGTAACTAAATTTGCCCATTTTTGGTGAGCAAAGCACAGATGACATCACCATTGACAGAAGCTGCTATGGAGGAGTAGGATGCACAGCACAGGGTCTACCCAAAACCTAGGCACAAACAAATACTGTCACTCAGAGGGCAAGAGAGCCAATGACTGAATGATGTATGCTAGCCTCATGCTAAATGTTCTCATGGATGGAAGCTGAGTGGAAAGGGCACTCATACTGACCAATGACAGAAGGTGGCTGCCCAAACAACCCTCTATATATGTGTGTGTGCACCTACATACATACGTATGTATATATATATATACATATATATATATACATATATATATATATATATATATATATATACATATTATATGTATATATATATATATATATTTACTGAAAAAACCATAGGTTTCAGGGACATTATAGTTAGAAATAAGCATTTAAAAAACCATAGAAATTCACTGAAAAAACCATAGGTTTCAAGGACGTTATACTTAGTTGGACATTTCACTCGTACAAAACCAGAGAAATTCGGCTGTTATAGTTAGTTGAGCTAACTATAACTCGCACCCCTGCAATGCACTGCTGATGACGTCACATATTACATCATTTATGACATGGTCAGTGACATCACTGATGACATCACTGATGACATCTCAAATGACATCACTGATGACATCATCCAGTGACTGTGTGTTTCTGTATAGTTTAAATATGTTTTATAAATATATATGCGAATGTGTAATGAAGTATGAGTGGGTGTTTGAGTGTCTGAATAGATGATTTAGTAGGTGCGTGACTGACTGTATAAGTGAGTGATTAAACGTGTCTGACTGAATGCATGGGTTAGTGACTAAACTGTGTAAATGTCTGTATCAGTCTGTCAGTTGGTGTGTAAGCGGCTGCATGGATTGCTGAGTAGCTACATGAGTGTCTATATGGGTTATTGATTGGTTGTCAGAGTATCTGTATGGGTGCCTGAGTGTCTGTGTGGGTGGGTGGGGGTGTGTGTGACTCTGTGCATAGATGTGTGAGTGGGTGATTCACTGGGTGTATGGGTTCAAGAGTGCATCCGTGAAGAGCTGTATGGGTGGGTGAGTGTGTGTACGGCTGTGTTGGTGAGTGAATAGATGTCTCAGTGGTACATGTGTGAGTAACTGCATATGTGAAATGCAGTATATGTGAGTGTTGGAGTATATAAATGACTATACATGAGAGTGTGTGATTGTCTGAGTGGCTGTATGGATGAGTGTGTGCTTGTATCATTGATTGTATAAGAGAGTAAGTATGTAATATTATTTGTATGAATAAGTGAGGTGGTGTGTGTATAAACCCACAGATAGGAACAGCCTATTACTACACCCAGATTCGCCTTTAAGAGGACCAGAAACTTGAAGGATATTATTGTACACACAAGACCCATGACTGTGAACAACATCGCACAGAGAACACTCTGGGACCTTCCCCCTGTCACAGTGCATTATCCTTGTGGCACTTGTGTAGTCTGTGAACAGACGAAAGTCATTAAGACAATAGCACTGTCAGACACATTCACCTGGACTCTAAGAAGTCATACGAACTGCAATACATCGAAATGCATATACCTGGTGATATGCCCCTGCGGAATGAGATATGTAGGAATGACCATGAGGGCAGTCAGGACGCGCATTACAGAACATAAGAGCAACATAAGATGCCAGAGAGTCACTACTAAGATGTACACTCACTACAAAGAACAGCAACATAGCCCAGAATCGCTACAGTGGCTTGTTCTTGAAGCCCATCCCAAAATTACCCAACAAGCACTATTCAGAATAGAACAATGATGGATACACCGCCTATCCACAGCCCACCATGGATTGAATGATGACATTCCTTGGGCCACTTTAAACAACAGATGACTTCATACTGGTCAGATTCATCTGTGCTAATTCTAGGGTCTCCCCATGTATGCATGACCCGGGTAGTCACCCCATGAAGGACACCTGTTGTACACCCCCACGCTGTGCAAAGTGGCAGGCTACTGACGTGGAGAATGAGGAGATTGTATGGATCTGGGTTGACCGAATGACATAATCACATGTCTCCACACGCATGCACGCACCGGTTAGTCACCTTGTGTATGACACCTTGTGCACACCACCATACTATGCTAAATGATGAAAAGCCGATTTGGGGAACAAGGAGAATGGATGGATGTGGGCGAGCTAATTGTATGCCATTATTTTATGCCCGCTATTATAATCGTTTACAACACGATAGAACGAACATGATGTAGGACAATTGAGCCTTTACACAATCACACGGGTTCCCTACTTTTAGTGATGAGGGGTGGACCAGAATACACCACAGTGGGTTCACTTCGGTCGGAACACCACACAGTGAACCACATCACAATATGGGCGCCGCCGCCGCTAGGAACACTACTGTCGAAGTTCCTAAACCGAATTAGGTATGACGTCATCCGGGCTCCATCCCCTCCTCGCACGTGACCCGGAATAGTATTTCAGCGCCCACGAGAACTGACACACACTGATCCGGTGCCGGCGAGGAGGGGTAGGTGATTCGGCATCGTTTCCCCAACGGAAGGGTGAGTACTAACAGTCCACTTGGGAAGGGCTCGAGATCTTACCTGACCGGACCCGCTCTGTTTATGGTCGAGCAGGTTAACACGAAATTTAGTATACCGCTACTCCGATTAACCTGACTACACGCTGGCGGGCGGTCTAGGAGGAGTGTGGCTGGGACATTGATCCCGGTCGGTTGTTGGGCGCAACTCAATTTTGAGATTGCCGGACGCTGCAACGGTTGGTACACCATCCATGCTCCTTTGAGATCCTCCCACAGGGGTGACCATTGGGTACTATTGGGAGCCGTTGATGAATGGACGTGCTCCCTGTTTTATCCACATAAGGGCAGGTGATGTGAGCAGGAATGGGATTTGAACCACCATCTAACGCCTCGTGACCTTTTCACCTTTCTTACCTCACATGTTTTACAGGACACCATGTTCCAGGTGTCTTCTTGATCCGCCGTGCACCGACTGAGGTGACACTTTCAATGTAGGGAGGTGAGTTGTGCAACAACTGGTTCCAATGTCACCAATTAGTCACTATGAATGGAGCATTCTACCCTCACTAGCTACATGCTCATTGTTTATGAGTGACTCACTTTTCCCTTGAGTGAAGCCCCCATGGGAGGGACAGACCTTTGATTGTTTGCATATTGTTTTAATTGGGTATCAAAGATATGCCCCCTTTTTACTCACATCACGTGCCAAGATTTTTAAACCCACTTTAATGATTGCATTAAATTAAAGGAGGTGAGTGGAGAGAGAGTGAGGGATACTGTGTGACCCGAATACCGGTGTAACAGTTGTGTTTCCATTTCTATATCCCTTTCTTTAGGTTACTGAACAACACTACAGAGAATTTTACCCGGAGTGTTTACACGTGGTAGGTAGCAAGAAGCCCCACCACGAGGTGTAGATAGATTCACTGATTAGGTCCTGAAGAATTGCCACGGATCAAACTGACCATTAGGCATGAAACATGTTGACCTGGAGAGATGAGCATAGATTTAACTGAACCCTTGTGTCAGACAAGCTGCCACTCTGTTTGTTTTATTGAGGTGGATAGCCAGCCTGAATAAAAGCTTTTATTTGGACTATCTTACTTCTTTTAATTCACCTTTCCACTATATCTACACATCACAGGCCACACACCCCCACTTCATCATACGGCAAGGAACAAAAGATCTCCGTTAAAGAGCCCCTTTACGGGTGCCCGTTGGGTATTGCAGCGCCGACCCAACGAGGAGCAGGTCCATATGATGAAGCCTGACACCTAGCTTGCTGGGTGTGTGAGGACCCTAGTTCCGAAAGAAGGAATTCCTCCACTCTCCTTCTCACGTCAGACACGACCAAGCTGGTCATTACAAACGACGCTGGTTGGTCTACTGACTATCATTTTCTAGGCACCACTACAAGAGGAACAGCATACCTTTATATAGTAGGATCTGACTGAGCACTTATGCTGGACCTCAATAAAAAGCCCCACAGTCCCCTCTATTGTTGACTGGTGTGTGTATAACTGCATAGGTGAGTAAATGGGAGTGTGATTGATTCTTTGCATGACTGACTAGGTGTGTGAGTAACTCTATGGATGAGTGGCGGTGTGTGAGTGTCTGTATAGGTGTATGAGTGCAAATGATAGTGCTGTATTTATGAGTGACTGCATGTGTGAGTGACTGTATGAGTGAATGAGTGGACGTGTGTGTAGACCTAAGAATCAGTGACTGGGTATGTAGTAACTGGTATTGGTGTGTTTATGGTTTCGAAAATGGTAGTCTGTATTTTAGAGTAGGTGTATCAAAGGTTATATTAGAGTGTGAAGAGGTGCATCAGATTATCACGTGGATGATGTCATCAGTGATGTCATCAGTGATGTCATTTGAGATGTCATCAGTGATGTCATCAGTGATGTCACTGACCATGTCATGAATGATGTAATATGTGACGTCATCAGCAGTGCATTGCGGGGGCGTGAGTTATAGTTAGCTCAACTAACTATAACGGCCGAATTTCTCTGGTTTTGTACGAGTGAAATGTCCAACTAAGTATAACGTCCTTGAAACCTATGGTTTTTTCAGTGAATTTCTATGGTTTTTTAAATGCTAATTTCTAACTATAACGTCCCTGAAACATATGGTTTTTTCAGTGAATTTCAAAGGTTTTTCAAATGCTAATTTCTAACTATAACGTCCCTGAAACCTATGGTTTTTTCAGTGAATTTCGAAGGTTTTTTAAATGCTAATTTCTAACTATAACATAGCAGTCGTGTTTGCAGAGTGGTGGAGAAAGGTGAGCGTGGCCTCCAAACACCTTTTAGCAATCCCACTCTGTGGGATTTACTGGAGGTAACAGGAGGGGTAGTTAGCCCCCAACGTCAACCTTGGGGGCCAACTACCCCTTTTATTAACTCCAGTAAGCCCCACACAGCAGGATTGTTAACTTGTTATATCAGACCCCGCCCCCTCGCTGCACCAGTGTGCAAAGGCGCCCCCTGGCACGTTGTAATTTGGGGGATTAAGTCCCCTTGAATCCTGAGGGTCCCTGGGGGCCAACTAGCCCACCAGGTACCTCCAGTAAGCACCACAGAGCTGCGTTGCAAAGAGGTGTTCTGAGGCCACGCCCCTTTTTACACCATGCTGCAAAAGCGGCTCTGACGCACTGCTGCTCGGAGGATATAGTCCACTTGTGTCCTGAGTTCCTCAGGACACAAGAGGACCTCATCGCCCCACCACCAGTGCACCAGAAGCCGCGTTTGCAGAGTGGTGTAAAAAGGGGCATGGCCTCGGAATTAATCCCCCAAATTAGAACGCGCCAGTGGGCGCGTTTGCAGAGTGCTGCAGGGAGGGTGCGGGGCCTCCAGCGAGTTGCCGGTTCCTTTTTTTTTTGGTCTGTTATGGGAGGGGGGCTGCATGGCCCCCCTTCCCTGGGCCACTTTTGGCCCCCGGGGCCTGGCAGCCTTTTTTAAAAAAAGAAAAATTGGGGAGGGGGACCGCGTAGCCTCCCTCCAGAGGTGAATTATGGCCCGGCGACCCCATCCCCCGGGGCCTGGCCAGCCTTTTTATTTTATTTTTGGGAGGGGGGCCGCGTGGCCCCCTTCCTCAGGCCAAATATGGCCCTGGGGACCCCATAGCCCGGGGCCGGCTTTTTTTTTTTTGTTTTTAATTATAGGGGAGGGGGCCACGTGGCCCACCTCCCAGGCCACTTCTGGCCCCGGGGACCCCATCCCCCAGGGCCTGGCCTCTCCCTTGGGGACCGTGGGGTTAGCCCCAATGCCCCCACGGTCCCGCCGGCTCCCCGCCTCCTGCGGGAGCTGGCATTGCTTTTGAGCAAGGGGAGCTGCTGACATGCAGCTCCCCTTGCTCAAAAGCAATTCTGCTTTGCTTCCTTGAAGCGAGAGCAGGTCTACCTGCTCTCGCTTCAAGGAAGCAAAGCAGAGTTTGCTATGGCAGGGCGGGAGCCGTGCTCCCGCCCTGCCATAGCAAACAGCAGTGTACCGGGGGTGGGCACCCCGGGACACTGCAGGGCCTCAATTGCCCTGGACGGTGGCGGTCCCCAGGGCCATCGAGGGCTCCTGGAGGGGGGCCGCACGGCCCCACTCCCATCATTTCAAAGCCAGCGAGGCCCCCCTCGTTTTAAATATTGAATGCCCCGGGGAGGTGGCGGTCCCCGGAGCAGCATGGGGGGGTTGGGACCCCCCCAAGCATTTTTCAACAAAGCCCCGGGGAGGTGGCGGTCCCCGGGGCTGCAGGGGCCCCCGCAAATAAATCAATGATTGCCCCCGGGACCTGGCCCACCCGGGGGCTTTTTGAAAACAAAGCGCAGGAGCCCGCGCTTTGTTTTTTTTTTATTTTCACGGCAGGATTTGCGACCCCAACGCGAATTCTGCCATTTAATGCTTTTTTTGGCCCTGAGCAGGCCTAGGGGGTCAGGGTGTTTCTACCCTGCCCCCTTTTCTTCTTTTTCATGTTTTTTTTCTGATTTCTTGTGACTCGGTTACCGAGTCACAAGATGGCTGCCAACACTTCCTGGTTTGGAGTGTTGGCAGCCAATCAGAGTGAAGCTCGTGCCCGGGAGGGTTCGCGAACCCTCCTCGGTGCTCAGATATCGATATTTTTCTTTTTCTAATTTCTCTGAAACTACTGAACGAATTTACACCATTTAACAAAAAGGTCTCTTTCTGAACCAAGACCTACCCTTTTGCCAAATTTGGTGTAATTCCGTTCAGCAGTTCGGGCTGTAGCCTGTTCCAATTTTTCCTATGGAAATTAACATGGGGATAACGCGTTTTGGGACCCCCCTTTTTTCTCGGCCCCCGCTTGACGAATCACCGCGAAACTTTCAAGACAGGAGCTGACCGGAGCGCCTCATTAGTTTTGAAAATTTCGCGAAGATTCGTCAAACGGCGCCAAAGATATTGGCAAATCAAAAAACGCTTTTCCTATGGAAACTAGGTTCTAACTATAACTACCTACTGGCGACCGCCAGTAGGTAATATATATATATATATATATATATATATATATATACACATATATATATATATTTATTGAAAAAAGTAAAGGTTAAAGTGGAGTTATACATGAGGAAGGTAGGAAGGTTTTAAATTATGTTAAAAAAATCTACAGTTTAAAAACCCCAAAACCAGGGAAATTTGCCAGTTTTACGTAACTGAAATAGGTATTACTTGCTCCGCCTTCTAAGTTTCTTTTAAATTAAGTAAAAATCTTACTATGTTTCACATGTAGAACACTTTAACCCTTGCTTTTTTCAGTGATTTTTAAGCATTTTTTTTTACATAAAGTAATATTTTACTATGATGCATTTGCAGCTAACCCCTTGCCGGCACAGTTTTGGCCATGCAGTGCTTGGAGTGGGTTGTCAGTTGGCCAAAATGTTCTTTTTTTTAAAGTTTTTTTTTTTAGTTCTGCGAAAGGGGGGATGGGCTGAGTTCCACTGGACTTCTCTTGGACTCTGTTGGGGCAAAAAAAAAAAAATTCTTAACCCCCACAAGGGAAGTTAGCCAGTGTATCCCTACTGCCCCCTTTTATATGTTTTTGAACATATTTTCAGGAGGCGGGGACTGAGTCTCCAAGTCCTGTAATGGAGTGAATCCCCAGAGGTCTCCTATTGGCCATCGTGGTGGATCTGCGGATCCACAGAACCCGCAAAAAACCATTATTTAAAAACATTTCGCCATGAGGGGTCCCTCTGGGACGATCCCACAAGGCCCAAGAGTCTGGGGTGCCTCTACACTACCTCTTATATCTTATTTGTTTTAATTTTTTAGGATTCAGGGATTGAGTGCCCAAATCCTAAAATGGTGGCTGAAACGTTTCCTTTAGGTTACTTCCAGCCAATCAGAATCCATGGTTGAGCTCGTGGATCCGGGGATTTGATATTAAACAGATCAAGCCTATGGAATCAAGTATAACTTTTCACAATGAACCAATAAAGCCAAAAGCCTTAACTAAGGGTTTGATACAATATCCAACAGAGGATTACAGAATCATGCATAAACCAGCAACCATCATACATACATTTATAAAATTACAAATGTGTGGAAAATTACAGATGGGAGAACAATAAACAACATCTCTCAAAAGAACCTAACAAAGATTATCACAGTGAAAATCTTCTCCCCTAGGGTTTGTCAGAGGGAATGACCAGTACCAAAGCCATTACCTACTATATTAATCTGTCAGTTTTCATGTAACAAAATCCCTGTCACAGTGTGATAAAAGTCCACTGTTAAAGCCCTATTGGCTTTATCAAATGCTTTTTACAATAACTAAGCCAAACCCTACTGCCTTTGTCATACCTTTTCATAATAAGCAGGTTAAACCTATTGCATCGGACATAACATTTCCCAATAAACCAATTAGGCCTATAGCCTTTATCATTGGCTAGCATCCTACCAAACTCAGGCCTAACATTCTGAACATAAGCTTTCCCACAAGGTATCCATCAAACATACAGTTATAAAATTACAAGTGTATAAAAAAATGAAAGATTAACCAAACACCAATAACCTAAACCCTTACAGACTATGGTAATTATTGAGATCTCATTTATCAAAATAAGTCTCTAAAGGGTCCACCCTTAAATGCATATTGAATTTTTCATATGCGTTTCACAATAAATACATTAGGCCTACTGCCTTTTTCGTAACTTTTCATAATAAACAGTTCAGGCCTACAGCCTATATAAATTGGCTTACCATCAGAACCAATTCAGTCCTTGACTGGGTTGTTATGGGGGGGCCCTCCTCAAGCAATAGCCAAAATCATTGTCAGGGTGTACCACAAACGTCACTAAATTAACCTGTGCTGAACCCTCTGGTAGCTTGGAACAAACCCAGTCAGGCTTAATTTAGAGGTTGAGGGCCTGCTTCCCAAAGGTAAATTTACACTTTTTGTGTGAGTTTAAGATATTCACAAAGGGATTTATGAGTAGTATTTTTACAAGTGTGGAGTCTCCCCACATAAAAAGATAGGTCTGTCCTTTCTGACAGAAGTGTCTGGAATTGTCTGCCTCCCTACCCCCAGTCTGTCTGCAGGCACAATAGGTTAGTGTGAAGACCTTTCTGTGTGAGCTGAGGCAGGGTGTTTGAAGTGTAAGTGTGACAGGTGACAACTCTGCCCCTTCATCAAGTCAGGATGGCCCATCTTGCCAACACCCAGGCCCTCTATTCTGTGGCTGTCTGGGAGGAATACAAAAAGGACAACTGACAACTATACCTAGTCAAGTGGCCTAGGATACAGGCTACAGGTATCAAATGGTTAGGACAAGAAAATGCCAGCTTTCTATAAGATATGAAAAAACTCTACAGGATTTGGCCCTTAATCAGTAAGTCTAGGCCTCTCGAAAATAAACAAACATCATGCATGGGTTAGTGACTAAACTGTGTAAATGTCTGTATCAGTCTGTCAGTTGGTGTGTAAGTGGCTGCATGGATTGCTGAGTAGCTACATGAGTGTCTATATGGGTTATTGATTGGTTGTCAGAGTATCTGTATGGGTACCTGAGTGTCTGTGTGGGTGGGTGGGGGGTGTGTGACTCTGTGCATAGATGTGTGAGTGGGTGATTCACGAGTGCATCCGTGAAGAGCTGTATGGGTGGGTGAGTGTGTGTATGGGTGTGTTGGTGAGTGAATAGATGTCTCAGTGGTACATGTGTGAGTAACTGCATATGTGAAAGGCAGTATATGTGAGTGTTGGAGTATATAAATGACTATACATGAGAGTGTGTGATTGTGTGAGTGGCTGTATGGATGAGTGTGTGCTTGTATCATTGATTGTATAAGAGAGTAAGTATGTGTTATTATTTGTATGAATAAGTGAGATGGTGTGTGTATAAACCCACAGATAGGAACAGCCTATTACTGTACAAGAGTCATCACCCTAGGGCCCTCAAAGACAACCTCCCCTTTGGACAGTTCCTTCGCATCAGGAGGAACTGTAGCACCACCACAGACTACAGAACTGAAGCAAAGGCACTAGAACACAATCTAAAACAAAGAGGCTATCCAGAACGTCTTGTTAGGAACTCCTTCAAAGAGCCCTGAATAATCCCAGGGATGCACTGTTACACACCACCCCAACAGAACCCACTGAGACCCTGACATGCGTCACATCATACACACCAGACTCCACACGCATTAAGGGGATCATCAAGAAACATTGGGGCATTCTGAATACGGGAGACATGGAGATTCCTACACCCAGATTCGCCTTTAAGAGGACTAGAAACTTGAAGGATATTATTGTACACACAAGACCCATGATTGTGAACAACAACGCACAGAGAACACTCTGGGACCTTCCCCCTGTCACAGGGCATTTTCCTTGTGGCACCTGTGTGGTCTGTGAACAGACGAAAGTCATTAAGACAATAACACTGTCAGACACATTCACCTGGACTCTAAGAAGTCATACGAACTGCAATACATCGAAATGCATATACCTGGTGATATGCCCCTGCAGAATGAGATATGTAGGAATGACCATGAGGGCAGTCAGGACGCGCATTACAGACCATAAGAGCAACATAAGATGCCAGAGAGTCACTACTAAGATGTACACTCACTACAAAGAACAGCGACATAGCCCAGAATCGCTACAGTGGCTTGTTTTTGAAGCCCATCCCAAAATTACCCAACAAGCACTATTTAGAATAGAACAACGATGGATACACTGCCTATCCACAGCCCACCATGGATTGAATGATGACATTCCTTGGGCCACTTTAAGTAACAGATGACTTCATACTGGTCAGATTCATCTGTGCTAATTCTAGGGTCTCCCCATGTATGCATGACCAGGGTAGTCACCCCACGAAGGACACCTGTTGTACACCCCCACGCTGTGCAAAGTGGCAGGCTACTGACGTGGAGAATGAGGAGAATGTATGGATCTGGGTTGACCGAATGACATAATCACGTCTCCGCACGCATGCACGCACCGATTAGTCACCTTGTGTATGACACCTTGTGCACACCACCATACTATGCTAAATGATGAAAAGCCTATTTGGGGAACAAGGAGAATGGGTGGATTTGGGCGAGCTAATTGTATGCAATTATTTTATGCCAGCTATTACAATCGTTTACAACACGATAGAACGAACATGATGTAGGACAATTGAGCCTTTACACAATCACACGGGTTCCCTACTTTTAGTGATGAGGGGTGGACCAGAATACACCACAGTGGGTTAATTTCGGTCGGAACACCACACAGTGAACCACATCACAAGATGGCCGCCGCCGCTAAGAACACTACTGTCGAAGTTCCTAAACCGAATTAGGTATGACGTCATCCGGGCTCCACCCCCTCCTCGCACGTGACCCGGAACAGTATTTCAGCACCCACGGAAACTGACACACACTGATCCGGTGCCGGCGAGGAGGGGTAGGTGATTCGGCATTGTTTCCCCAATGGAAGGGTGAGTACTAACAGTCCACTTGGGAAGGGCTCGAGATCATACCTGACCGGACCCGCTCTGTTTGTGGTCGAGCAGGTGAACACGAAATTTAGTATACCGCTACTCCGATTAACCTGACTACATGCTGGCGGGCGGACTAGGAGGAGGGTGGCTGGGACATTGATCCCGGTCGGTTGTTGGGCGCAACTCAATTTTGAGAGTGCCGGACGCTTCAACGGTTGGTACACCATCCATGCTCTTTTGAGATCCTCCCACAGGGGTGACCATTTGGTACTATTGGGAGCCGTTGATGAATGGACGTGCTCCCTGTTTTATCCACATAAGGGCAGGCGATCTGAGCAGGAATGGGATTTGAACCACCTACCGACTCGTGACCTTTTCACCTTCCTTACCTCACATGTTTTACAGGACACCATGTTCCTGATGTCTTCTTGATCCGCCGTGCACCGACTGAGGTGACACTTTCAATCTAGGGAGGTGAGTTGTGCAACAACTGGTTCCAATGTCACCAATTAGTCACTATGAATGGAGCATTCTACCCTCACTAGCTACATGCTCATTGTTTATGAGTGACTTGAGTGAAGCCCCCATGGGAGGGACAGACCTTTGATTGTTTGCATATTGTTTTAATTGGGTATCAAAGATATGCCCCCTTTTTACTCACATCACATGCCTAGATTTTTAAACCCACTTTAATGATTGCATTAAATTAAAGGAGGTGATTGGAGAGAGAGTGAGGGATACTGTGTGACCCGAATACCGGTGTTACAGTTGTGTTTCCATTTCTATATCCCTTTCTTTAGGTTACTGAACAACACTACAGAGAACTTTACCCGGAGTGTTTACACGTGGTAGGTAGCAAGAAGCCCCACCACGAGGTGTAGATAGATTCACTGATTAGGTCCTGAAGAATTGCCACGGATCAAACTGACCATTAGGCATGAAACATGTTGACCTGGAGAGATGAGCATAGCTTTAACTGAACCCTTGTGTCAGACAAGCTGCCACTCTGTTTGTTTTATTGAGGTGGATAGCCAGCCTGAATAAAAGTTTTTATTTGGACTATCTTACTTCTTTTAATTCACCTTTCCACTATATCTACACATCACAGGCCACACACCCCCACTTCATCATACGGCAAGGAACAAAAGATCTCCGTTAAAGAGCCCCTTTACGGGTGCCCGTTGGGTATTGCAGCGCCGACCCAACGAGGAGCAGGTCCATATGATGAAGCATGACACCTAGCTTGCTGGGTGTGTGAGGACCCTAGTTCCGAAAGAAGGAATTCCTCCACTCTCCATCTCACGTAAGACACGACCAAGCTGGTCATTACAAACGACGCTGGTTGGTCTACTGACTATCATTTTCTAGGCACCACTACAAGAGGAACAACATACCTTTATATAGTAGGATCTGACTGGGCACTTATGCTGGACCTCAATAAAAAGCCCCACAGTCCCCTCTATTGTTGACTGGTGTGTGTATAACTGCATAGGTGAGTAAATGGGAGTGTGATTGATTCTTTGCATGGCTGACTAGGTATGTGAGTAACTCTATGGATGAGTGGCGGTGTGTGAGTGTCTGTATAGGTGTATGAGTGCAAATGATAGTGCTGTATTTATGAGTGACTGCATGTGTGAGTGACTGTATGGGTGAATGAGTGGACGTGTGTAGACCTAAGAATCAGTGACTGGGTTTGTAGTAACTGGTATTGGTGTGTTTATGGTTTCGAAAATGGTAGTCTGTATTTTAGAGTAGGTGTATAAAAGGTTATATTAGAGTGTGAGGAGGTCCATCAGATCATCACGTGGATGATGTCATCAGTGATGTCATCAGTGATGTCATTTGAGATGTCATCAGTGATGTCATCAGTGATGTCACTGACCATGTCATGAATGATGTAATATGTGACGTCATCAGCAGTGCATTGCGGGGGCGCGAGTTATAGTTAGCTCAACTAACTATAACGGCCGAATTTCTCTGGTTTTGTACGAGTGAAATGTCCAACTAAGTACAATGACCTTGAAACCTATGGTTTTTTCAGTGAATTTCTATGGTTTTTTTAAATGCTAATTTCTAACTATAACGTCCCTGAAACCTATAGTTTTTTCAGTGAATTTCAAAGGTTTTTCAAATGCTAATTTCTAACTATAACGTCCCTGAAACCTATGGTTTTTTCAGTGAATTTCAAAGGTTTTTTCAATGCTAATTTCTAACTATAACATAGCAGTCGCGTTTGCAGAGTGGTGGAGAAAGGTGAGCGTGGCCTCCAAACACCTTTTAGCAATCCCACTGTGTGGGATTTACTGGAGGTAACAGGAGGGGTAGTTAGCCCCCAACGTCAACCTTGGGGGCCAACTACCCCTTTTATTACCTCCAGTAAGTCCCACACAGCAGGATTGCTAACTTGTTATATCAGGCCCCACCCCCTCCCTGCACCACTGTGCAAAGGCGCCCCCTGGCGCGTTGTAAGTTAGGGGATTAAGTCCCCTTGAATCCTGAGGGTCCTTGGGGCCAACTAGCCCAACAGGTACCTCCAGTAAGCGCCACAGAGCTGCGTTGCAAAGAGGTGTTCTGAGGCCACGCCCCTTTTTACACCATGCTGCAAACGCGACTTCTGATGCACTGCTGCTCGGAGGATGAAGTCCACTTGTGTCCTGAGTTCCTCAGGACACAAGAGGACCTCATCGCCCTCACCAGTGCACCAGAAGCCGCGTTTGCAGAGTGGTGTAAAAAGGGGCGTGGCCTCGGACCACCTCTCTGCAACACAGCTCTGTTGCGCTTACTGGAGGTACCCGGTGGGCTAGTTCGCCCCCAGGGACCCTCAGGATTGAAGGGGACTTAATTCCCCAATTTACAACGTGCCAGGGGGCACATTTGCACACTTGTTATGTCAGGCCCGCCCCCTCCCTGCACAACTGTGCAAACGCGCCCCCTGGCGCATTGTAAGTTGGGGGATTAAGTCCCCTTGAATCCTGAGGGTCCCTGGGAGCCAACTAGCCCACCAGGTACCTCCAGTGAGCGCCACAGAGCTGCGTTGCAGAGAGGTGTAAAAAGGGGTGTGGCCACAGACCACCTCTCTGCAACGCAGTTCTGTGGCGCTTACTGAAGGTACCTGGTGGGCTAGTTGGCCCCCAGGGACCCTCAGTATTCAAGGGGACTTAATCCCCCAGATTAGAACACGCCAGGGGGCGCGTTTGCAGAGTGCTCCAGGGAGGGGGCGGGGCTTCCAGCGAGTTGCCGGTTCCTTTTTTTTTTTTGGTCTGTTAGGGGAGGGGGTCTGCGTGGCCCCCCTTCCCTGGGCCACTTTTGGCCCCGGGGACCCCATCCCCCGGGGCCTGGCAGCCTTTTTAAAAAAATTGGGGAGGGGGACCGCATAGCCTCCCTCCAGAGGCCAATTATGGCCCTGGCGACCCCATCCCCCGGGGCCTGGCCAGCCTTTTTATTTTATTTTTGGGAGGGGGGCCACGTGGCCCCTTTCCTCAGGCCAAATATGGCCCACAGGAGCCCCGGGGCCGGCCTTTCCGGGTTTTTTGTTTTTTTTTATTATAGGGGAGGGGGCCGCGTGGCCCCCCTCCCAGGCCACTTCTGGCCCTGGGGACCCCATCCCCCAGGGCCTGGCCTCTCCCTTGGGGACCGTGGGGGAACCCCAATGCCCCCACGGTCCCGCCGGCTCCCCGGCTCCCCGCCTCCTGCGGGAGCCGGCATTGCTTTTGAGCAAGGGGAGCTGCTGACATGCAGCTCCCCTTGCTCAAAAGCAACTCTGCTAGCTTCCTTGAAGCGAGAGCAGGTCTACCTGCTCTCGCTTCAAGGAAGCAAAGCAGAGTTTGCTATGGCAGGGCGGGAGCCGTGCTCCCGCCCTGCCATAGCAAACAGCAGTGTGCCGGGGGTGGGCACCCCGGGACACTGCAGGACCTCAATGGCCCTGGGGGGTGGCGGTCCCCAGGGCCATCGAGGGCTCCTAGAGGGGGGCCGCATGGCCCCCCTCCCATCATTTCAAAGCCCCGGGGAGGTGGTGGTTCCCGGGGCCCGGGGGTCCGCAACGGACTACCGTATTTAAATATTGATTGCCCCGGGGTGGTGGTTGTCCCCGGGGCAGTGTGGGGAGGGGCAGGAGCCCCCCCACACAGTCTTTTTTTAAATTTCAGCCCCGGGGAGGTGGCAATCCCCAGGGCTTGGGGGGGCCAGTGAGGCCCCCCCTCATTTTAAATATTGAATGCCCCGGGGAGGTGGCGGTCCCCGGAGCAGCATAGGGGGGGTTGGGACCCCCCATGCATTTTTCAACAAAGCCCCGGGGAGGTGGCCCCCGCAAATAAATCAATGATTGCCCCCGGGACCTGGCCCACCTGGGGGCTTTTTGAAAACGAAGCGCGGGAGCCCGCGCTTCGTTTTTTTTTATTTTCATGGCAGGATTCGCGACCCCAACACGAATTCTGCCATTTAATGCTTTTTTTGGCCCTGGGGGTCCTTGTGGGACCCCCTGAGCAGGCCTAGGGGGTCAGGGTGTTTCTACCCTGCCCCGTTTTCTTCTTTTTCATGTTTTTTTTTCTGATTTCTTGTGACTCGGATACCGAGTCACAAGATGGCTGACAACACTTCCTGGTTTGGAGTGTTGGCAGCCAATCAGAGTGAAGCTCGTGCCCGGGAGGGTTGGCGAAACCTCCTCGGTGCTCAGATATCGATATTTTTCTTTTTCTAATTTCTCTGAAACTACTGAACGGATTTACACCATTTAACAAAAAGGTCTCTTTCTGAACCAAGACCTACCTTTTTGCCAAATTTGGTGTAATTCCGTTCAGCAGTTCGGGCTGTAGCCTGTTCCAATTTTTCCTATGAAAATTAACATGGGGAAAACGCGTTTTGGGACCCCCCTTTTTTCTCGGCCCCCGCTTGACGAATCACCCCGAAACTTTCAAGACAGGAGCTGACCGGAGCGCCCCATTAGTTTTGAAAAATTCGCGAAGATTCGTCAAACGGCGCCAAAGATATTGGCAAATCAAAAAATGCTTTTCCTATAGAAACTAGGTTCTAACTATAACTACCTACTGGCGACCGCCAGTAGGTAATATATATATATATACACATATATATATATATTTATTGAAAAAAGTAAAGGTTAAAGTGGAGTTATACATGAGGAAGGAAGGAAGGTTTTAAATTATGTTAAAAAAATCTACAGTTTAGAAACCCCAAAACCAGGGAAATTTGCCAGTTGTACGTAACTGAAATAGGTATTACTTGCTCCGCCTTCTAAGTTTCTTTTAAAGTAAGTAAAAATCTTACTATGTTTCACATGTAGAACACTTTAACCCTTGCTTTTTTCAGTGATTTTTAAACATTTTTTTTACATAAAGTAATATTTTACTATGATGCATTTGCAGCTAACCCCTTGCCGGCACAGTTTTGGCCATGCAGTGCGTGGAGTGGGTTGTCAGTTGGCCAAAATGTTCTTTTTTTAAAGTTTTTTTTTAGTTCTACAAAAGAGGGGATGGGCTGAGTTCCACTGGACTTCTCTTGGACTCTGTTGGGGCAAAAAAAAAAAATCCTTGGCCGCCACATGGGAAGTGAGCCAGGGTATCCCTACTGCCCCCTTTTATATGTTTTTGAACATATTTTCAGGAGGCGGGGACTGAGTCTCCAAGTCCTGTAATGGAGTGAATCCCCAGAGGTCTCCTATTGGCCATCGTGGTAGATCTGCGGATCCACAGAACCCGCAAAAAAACATTATTTAAAAACATTTCGCCATGAGGGGTCCCTCTGGGACGATCCCACAAGGCCCAAGAGTCTGGGGTGCCTCTACACTACCTCTTATATCTTATTTGTTTTAATTTTTTAGGATTCAGGGATTGAGTGCCCAAATCCTAAGATGGCGGCTGCAACTTTTCCTTTAGGTTACTTCCAGCCAATCAGAATCCATGGTTGAGCTCGTGGATCCGGGGAATTGATATTAAACAGATCAAGCCTATGGAATCAAGTATAACTTTTCACAATGAACCAATAAAGCCAAAAGCCTTAACTAAGGGTTTGATATCATATCCAACAGAGGATTACAGAATCATGCATAAACCAGCAACCATCATACATACATTTATAAAATTACAAATGTGTGGAAAATTACAGATGGAAGAACAATAAACAACATCTCTCAAAAGAACCTAACAAAGATTATCACAGTGAAAATCTTCTCCCCTAGGGTTTGTCAGAGGGAATGACCAGTACCAAAGCCATTACCTACTATATTAATCTGTCAGTTTTCATGTAACAAAATCCCTGTCACAGTGTGATAAAAGTCCACTGTTAAAGCCCTATTGGCTTTACCAAATGCTTTTACAATAACTAAGCCAAACCCTACTGCCTTTGTCATACCTTTTCATAAGAAGCAGGTTAAACCTATTGCATCGGACATAACATTTCCCAATAAACCAATTAGGCCTATAGCCTTTATCATTGGCTAGCATCCTACCAAACTCAGGCCTAACGTTCTGAACATAAGCTTTCCCACAAGGTATCCATCAAACATACAGTTATAAAATTATAAGTGTATAAAAAAATGAAAGATTAACCAAACACCAATAACCTAAACCCTTACAAACTATGGTAATTATTGAGATCTCATTTATCAAAATAAGTCTCTAAAGGGTCCACCCTTAAATGCATATTGAATTTTTCATATGCGTTTCACAATAAATACATTAGGCCTACTGCCTTTTTCGTAACTTTTCATAATAAACAGTTCAGGCCTATAGCCTATATAAATTGGCTTACCATCAGAACCAATTCAGTCCTTGACTGTGTTGTTATGGGGGGGCCCTCCTGAAGCAATAGCCAAAATCATTGTCAGGGTATACCACAAACATCACTAAATTAACCTGTGCTGAACCCTCTGGTAGCTTGGAACAAACCCAGTCAGGCTTAATTTAGAGGTTGAGGGCCTGCTTCCCAAAGGTAAATTTACACTTTTTGTGTGAGTTTAAGATTGTTTGCTATTCACAAAGGGATTTATGAGTAGTATTTTTACAAGTGTGGAGTCTCCCCACATAAAAAGATAGGTCTGTCCTTTCTGACAGAAGTGTCTGGAATTGTCTGCCTCCCTACCCCCAGTCTGTCTGCAGGCACAATAGGTTAGTGTGAAGACCTTTCTGTGTGAGCTGAGGCAGGGTGTTTGAAGTGTAAGTGTGACAGGTGACAACTCTGCCCCTTCATCAAGTCAGAATGGCCCATCTTGCCAACACCCAGGCCCTCTATTCTGTGGCTGTCTGGGAGGAATACAAAAAGGACAACTGACAACTATACCTAGTCAAGTGGCCTAGGATACAGGCTACAGGTATCAAATGGTTAGGACAAGAAAATGCCAGCTTTCTATAAGATATAAAAAAACTCTACAGGATTTGGCCCTTAAAGTAAGTCTAGGCCTCTCGAAAATAAACAAACATCATAATTGCCAATACTGACACACTTTCACACTCTCATTTCAATTTGTGAAAACACACATGAGTTATTATGATCACCATTTATTTGAGGCAATATTTTGATTTTTAAATTCCAAATTAAAATCTCCTTAATGAAATTCTGACTTCTTTGAGGTTTACATATACTAGACGAACATATACAAACATGTTCAAATAACAAACAGTTATTTAAATGGTTTCTTTTGCCAGGTCGAAATGTCAGTTTAAAACTGCAGCCACAGACTACAATGGCCGGTCTGAGACATGTTTAAAGGGCTACTTAAGTAGGAGGTACAATTAGTGCTGCAGACCCACTAGTAGTATTTAATTTACAGGCACTGGGTACATGTAGAACCACTTTACTATGGATTTACAAGTAAATTACATGTGCAAATCGGTCTGTAGCCGAGACCTAAAAACTAAAACAATTCAACCACTGGTAAAAGAAGTAGGCATATTGCTTGACAACAAATTAAGAGCTACTAGCAGCTAATTCTAATAAGTCCCTGCCACACAGCCATGTGCGTTGAAATCGCAGCGCAGAAAGAATACCCCTGAGCATACAGAATCACCAGGGAAATGGCAAGATATCTAGAGAAAATACACTTATGCCAACGTTCATAAATGGCAATGTGTAAACTTAGTGAATTGCGCCACCTGGAGCCAGTGCAACTTATACAGGCATTGGAGCCATCACAACTGTGCATATGGTTTGGACCAGTATTTTGGCACCAGGGGCCGCATTACAGAAAAAGCGCATTTTCATTGATTGCGCTGGGCGCACCTTTTAAGAGGTGTGCCCGGCGCAAACAATGAAAATGTGCCCTGTTGTGATGATGCGCTGCCCCCAGGGCAGCCACGAACTCACGATACCCCCAGGGCAGCGCATTCAGGTGAAAAATGGGGCGGCTGTTTCAAAGCCGCTCCGTGTTTTCACAGTGCAGGCAGCAACCCACCTGCACTTTTAATGGGGATTAGAGATCCCCTTGCAGGCAGGTGTAGTCAGCGACTGCACCCGCCTTAAAGGGGATGTCTGAGGGGTCCATGGAATCCCATTTTCCCCCTCCAGAGGGCTGCTCTCAGGGGGCGCACTGACAGTGCACCACCTACTTGGTGGCGCACTATCAGTGCGCCTCCTGAGAGCTTCTTTGCCTCTGTCTGTAATATGGTGCAGACGCAGAGGCAAAGAGATTCCACCATTTGCATGGGGCACTCCCCCTTACAAATGAAGGAATGCCCCCGGAAGATAGCGCTGGTGCTTTACGTGTGCCAGCACTGTCGGTATTACAGAAGGGGCTGCACAAGCTTCTGCGGCCCCTTCTGTAATACCAAAGGGTCCCGTGGGCGCGCAAAGTTGGCGCAAAGTTGGCACTTTCTACAATACGGCCCCGGGCAGCTTCTGAACCCAACCAACAAGTACTTCCATAGTCAGTTCCTGACAAGAAAAAAGATGGGAAAAAGATACTCAAGCAAACAAGCATTGGCAAAGCCAATAGTTCTCAGGGTGAAATCTAGAGAATATCAGCTCTCACTTCTAGGACTCACAGAGGGTGGGGCAGAAAGGGAAAACATTTTCTTAGTGACGTCATTTGGAAACAAGCATTGTCAATGTCAATAGATCTGGCTTTTATGTGCTGTATCTTTCACTCTTGCAGGCACACTGCTTAACCTGCACGCAGGCATACCAGTCTCCCTTCCCTCACACAGACACACCACTCACCCTTCAATAGCACAAAAACCCTCATAGAGACACAACTCTACAATCGAAGGGTTACCGAATGGGCACACCACTTTACCTGCCCTCACACTGGCACAACACTTCTGCACTTGCACGGCTTACTGTGCACTCACATTGGCACAACTCTTAGCTAGCATTGAGGCAGAGCTCCCCCTACACAGCCACACGTCTCACCCTGCACGCACATGGGGACACCGCTCATCCTGCACTCACATGGGTGCATCGTACAGCTCTCATACTGTACTCATACAGACAAACCCCTACACTCACAGGGGCACACCTCATCCTGCACTCCTACAGACACAACTCCTTCCCTGAACTCATAGGAGCACCCAGCACTAACAGGAAAACATCTCTGATCTAGCACTCACAAAGGTACACCACTCACCCTTCATCCAACACTTATGCAGGGTTATGTGACGTTACAAGGCATGCCATTACCCCGCATGCCGTTGCAACGCAAAACTTTACCCTGCATTGCTGTCGGGGAGCGCTGGAAGTTGGAATAGTTTAATTTTCTATTCCAACTCCAGTGTGTGCAACAGTAGGGAAGGTGTTGGAGGTAAATCCAACACCTTCTACCCACTGCTACACACCTTTTGCGTTGCAACGGCATGCGGGGTAATGGCATGCGTTGTAACAGTTGCGGTGTAAAGGCTGTTTCCCCTTATGCAGACGCAGCCCTGAAGTCACGTGTACTCTGCTTTAATACCGATGCTATGCTGGTCTTGCGTTTAACTACTGATTGGCTCTTTTGAGCTGGCAGGATGCTGGAAATGGAGCGTCAGGCTTGGAATAGCTGGTCCTAGTGGTGTGTGGCTTGTCGCGGACCGTGGGGCATTACAGGGTGATGTACTGGCCTGGGGCTTAGAGACTGGCCCTTTTGAGCTAAAGGGATGCCGGGAAAGGAGCATCAGGCCTGCATTAGCTGGTCCAGGTGGTTTGTGGCATGTCATAGAGACGCTGGATCTTGTGGGGTGAGGTGATAAACGTACATGTATACGCATAGACGTACGCTAGAGGCTTATGCCTACATTTTTGTAGTTTTATTTATTGTTTGGAATTTACCAAATTCTCAAACGGTAGGGTTGGAAATACTCAAAAATTGAAGGTTCATGTAAACTCTTATTACCACTCACCCTTGTGCGTTTTCCACAGTCAGACATTTCATTGGCTTACGGCTAGGAAAACATTCATGTGCACGTTTTCTTCGTTTTTTCACCTCTAGGAAAACGTTTGCATGTGGAGAAATCCACCCTTCATGAGATTATGAGGGTGTTTTGAGCTCTTTTCTATAGACACACTTACTCATAAGTTTTTAAATTACTGAACATGTGTTTTAGCATAGGTTCAGCAGTGAGGGAATTTATGAATGCACAATCTTCTGACTTTTTGTGAATGCATCCGTTTTCACTTTCTTTTTACACTTTCTGCAGATTTTATTTCAGACATTTAGGGTCAATTGTCATGTATAAGTGCAGATGAAACTAGGATGTGTAAAATCATCAAGTCATGTAGCTTCTCGCCAGCCCTAAATCTGGGATTAGGTGGGGGAACAAGAACATGTGGAAGACGGCCATACCCAGGACGTAGCGCGAGACAGGCCATCAGTGGCGGCTCGCCGAGGGAGTGGTGCGAGGCGGTGAGGCGGGGCGGGGGAGGGACAGGTGGGGGGTAGTGAACTCGGACATATGACCGACAGAACTCAGAGGGAGTTCTGTCCGTCGTAAGTCCGAGTCCACTACCCCCCCACCCTGCCCCTCCCCCACCGCGATTCACCGCTCCGCACCACTCCCTCGGCGAGCCGCCACTGCAGGCCATTGGGAGATGGAAACTTACATAAACTTTCTGGATATCTACAAACGTTCATAATGGATTTTCACACCCAAATTTAGTGCCAAAAAGCCTAGTATAAAGGTGCAAATTGGGAGTGGGAAAAAAAAGCACCCCCAAAGTTTCTGGAGCTATAGGGGAGAGTTTTTTTCCCTGGAAAAAATATTTTCCAGGTAATGAAAAAACAGTTCCATGTGCAAACGTCTACGAAACAGTTTAATCAAATTTTAGCTTCGGTTGATTATGAATAGAACAGATAATGTCTAAATGCACGGAATTAAAGTTTTTTGACGTGATTTATTGAATTAAAAATGAAATTTGAGCTGGAAAAAGCATTGGTAGAAAAACTAAATTTCTACAGTTTAAAGCAGTTGGCATGGTGGCCAGTACAGTCCTATGTAACTAAAAGAGATGTCTAAAGAACTCCTGTGATGCACGTTACATATAACAAGATCACACATCACCCTGAACATCAAATGCTGCCTAAGGTTGAGCCAAGTGTAAAACCCGACACATCACACAGTTTCTTGTCTCTGTCACATCAAAAGAGCCCTCCTTAGAAATGATTACCTTGGTTACGATTCAGTGAGGTGAGAGCCTGAGTAAATGGTAGTTGAATATCCCTTTTGCATATAGGTATGAGATCCAGCGAAGGTGAGCGAGATTTACGGCCAACATTCATGCAAATCACAATCATTTTACAACATTCCTACAGCTGAAAAGCTGCAGCTTTGGCTCAAATAATTATAGGTGCCGAGAGAAGAGATTATCTTGTCAGGATGAGGGAAAATAGAGACCAGAATTTCTCTTCTCTGTGTTCTATAATTGCCAAACAAAATCGAAGTACAGGGCGCACTCTTTTCTACCAGTCTGCAAAAATAACAAAAACATTTTAGAATATGATTTCATGTAAAGACCAGTGTGAATAGGACTCAGGTGACACAGGAATTTTGGCTTGTTCCAAATAGTCAGATATTTCTCTGTTGCTCAGATGGTGGACAGTTCCTGTTCATAAACACTGAAAGCAGACAGGAAGAGGAAGTAGTTCGCAGATCACCAGGCTTAATCAAATATGACTGCATACCAGTAAATAGCGTCTATTTGCCTTAGACTCAGCACATATTTAGAGTGAGATGCCCTGCGCTTGCTTTTTTTTTTTAATTTGATTTTTGAGTTTTATATAGTGGGCCGGCTTTAAGAAGAAATACTATCCAGGAAATGTCAGGAAAATGTATGTATTGGTATTGTATACCTCGTGCCTAGGCTCAGAGCAACATAGCACTGTACTTCAATTAATAGTAAAGAGAACAAGTTGTGGTTGTGACATTAAGGTTCTCATTTAGAGATGTTCTGGAGGTTAGATAAATCCTGCTAAAAATGGGTATTCAAAGCAATTAACACGAATGTGATCACACAACTACTCTGCACAAGCTATCAGTGGCCATTATCACAACAATGAGGGCATGAGGGGAAGCTGACGTAACAAGCTCTCCTCCCAGGGCAATTTGGGTAAGTGGTGCTGACCAGGCAGCATACTGGGGGAATTGGTGGGTTTTACTAGGGGGCAGAGTTAGGGTAGTTTAAGAAGAGTGGTGTTGGAAAATAGCCCTCTCTGAAGGGTCACCCCAAACATTTTGCCTTCCTCCTCCTCTTCGTGCTGAACTCTTTTTTATTGGCCATAGGACTCTGAGCACTTTACCACTGCTAAACAGAGCTAAAGTGCATGCGCTTCTCCCCCTAAACACAGTATAACCGGTTTATACCTGATTGGCACATTTGTTGTACTGGTAGGTCCCTTGTAAAGTCGTATTCCATATACCCAGGGCCTGTACTTCAAATGATTCTAGTGGGCTGCCACAGAAGTAGCCTTTCAAACCCGTCTCAGGCCTGCCACTGCAGTGCCTGTGTGTCAGGAAAGATGTCGGTTTCGAAGGTGGTGTTCGTAGTTCTGGTGTGATGGAGGCGGTGGCATTTAAAACTACTTGCAAAGCCTTAAAGTCCCCTTTTGTTACATATAAGACACCCCTAAGATAGACCCGAAGGAACCCTTAGTGCAGGGTGACATGTAAATAAAAGGTAGGGCATGTTCTTATATGTTTTGCATGACCTGGTAGTGACAAACAGTCTATTTCGTTTTTCACTACTGTGAGGCCTACCCCTCTCATAGGCCAGCATTGGGAATTCCTTAATACTTTTAAGCTGTAATTCCTGATCAGAGAGGAGTAGCTTTTTCAAGTTTCATATGTTTGGAATGGTGGTAATGATATATCCTCCTTACTGGTGACGTTGGATTTTAGATTACTGTTTTAGAAATGCCACTTTTAGAAAGGGGGCGTGAAGGGCAGCAGCAAAACCTGCCATAAAATCCCGCAATCTAGGATTACCAGTCACACTGCCGGCTCCTCTCATGATTTAAGTTATAGGCCAAGATGGCGACTACAACACCGTGTCACTCCACGAACCAATAAACCTGCTGATGAAGAAGGGTGAGTGACTCTATTTACCTGCATACTCACCTATATGCTCACACAGACTCCTCACATTAGAGACGGCTTTCCTTTAGTCCTGATGAAAGCCAACTGACCCGTACGGGCAAACCTAGGATGAAACATGTTGACCAACCTTTCCCCAGGTGCAATGGACCAATAAAGCATCCATACAAGCACCTATCTTCTTAGGCTTTAATCTTATCCCTCTCCTGTAACAATAAAGACACAACACACAGGAGAGTAGATCATTTTATTTTATGTCAATCCTTCATTCACGACTGTCGCAAACCAGACAGTCTCCCTCCTGGTGGAGGATAACGGAGCACCTGGCGAACCGGACACTCAGGTGTTAAGATGCAATCCAACTAACCACACCAGCGGAGAATCAAGATATACCACCATTGTGCCAGTGCAGTTGAGGGTCTCTAGCACAACTTTCTTTGAGACTCTGTAAAAACGACTTATGTGATTCATTCACTATGATTATCGACATGTAAACCTGGGAAGCCAAATAAAGCTTTGCTTCTCCCTTCCTCTAGCATCTTTGAAAACTTTTAGAAAGTGGACATTTCTCTGTACTTACTGCTCTTTGTGCCTGACAGCCTATCTCCAATACACATCTGTGTTGGGTGACAGCTACACTTTGTGCATTCCCTCTAGACAGCCACAAACACAGGAAGGTGAGGCTCATCTGCGTTATGAGCACTCATCTGCATTCACTTGCATTATGATGGGTCATCCTGGGCAAGGAGGAATGGGAGGGGCTGACACACTTCAATAGGTAGTGTCCTGTCCACATACACAGCACTGATTTACCCCCCACAGGTAGCCTGGCAGACAGGACTGGGTTGAAAGGGACCCTTGTGTATTTCAGAGAGTTCCTTTGAAATCACCCCCTACATCAAAGGTACTTTTGGGTATAAGTAATGGGTCTCTGACCCTCTAAAATCAGACATTTTTGGACCTGTATCCAGACATTTTTGGCTCCTCAGCTGCACATTGCCAGAAGGACTGCTGTGCTGCCAGGAGTGACTGCCACACTGCTAACTGCTCTGCTGTGTTGATCTGGTTCTTGCTGAGCTGCAGGAGGAACTGCCACTTTGTGACCTGCCTTGCTGTGTTGGCCTGCTGCCTGCTACCTTTTTGCTGCGCTACCTTCCAAAGTGCTCTCCAAGGGCTTGTTGGCTTGCCCCCATTCCTCAAAGTCTCAGGACCATCAAAGACTTCGAATTCCCTCTATGAGAAGTCCGGCATTAATTCTGCATCTACAACTCTCCTGAGCCAGTTCATAAGCTTGAGCGGCTCAACTCCGAGTGCTTCGCTGGGATCGAGCGTCAACAGCTCCGCTCTGACGCAGCGCAACTGAAAGATCGAGTGCATCGGTGTGTTAACACTTCCAGCATCTCTTACCCTTGACTTTGCAGCTCTCAATCAATCAATCAATCAGGGAGTTTTAAGCGTGCTACTCACCCGTGAGGGTCTCAAGGCGCTGGGGGGGCTCCGGTCAGTTGAAGAGCCAGGTCTTGAGGGTCTTCCTGAAGATGTGCAGGGTGGGGGCGTGTCTGATGTGAATCAGGAGCTCATTCCAGGTCTTGGCCGCGATGTAGGAGAAGGTTCTTCCACCCACTCTTGCTCTGTAGATGCGTGGTGGTTCGGCAAGGTCATCGGATCGGAGGTTGCTCTTGGGTACGTGAAAGGTGATTCTATCGTTGAGATATTGGGATCCGGTGTTGTGGAGGCATTTGTAGGCGTGGGTGAGTATCTTGAAAGTTACTCTCTTCTCGACGGTGAGCTAGTGGAGGTTACGCAGGTGTTGGGAGATGTGTTCGTGTCGAGGGATGCAGAGGACGAGTCTGGCTGCTGTGTTCTGTAGGATCTGGAGTTTGCAGAGCAGAGACTTGTTGATCTCGGCGTAGAGGGCGTTTCCGTAGTCCAGTCTGCTGGTTATGAGTGCATGGGTGACGGTCTTTCTTGATTTGGTGGGGATCCATTTGAAGGTCTTTCTGAGGATGCGGAGGGTGTTGAAACAGGTGGAGGCGACGGGATTGACCTGTCGGGTCGAGAGGGAGGAGTCGAGTATGATGCTGAGGTTTCGGGCGTGGTCCGTGGGGGGGCTGCTGAGGGCAGTGGGCCACCAGGTGTTGTCCCATGCAGAGGGGAGGGTCCGAGGACAAGGACCTCTGTCTTCTCTGAGTTGAGCTTCAGGCAGCTGCTGCTCATCCAGGATGCGACGTCCTTCATTCCTTCCTGGATGTTGAGTCTGGTGGTGAGGGGGTCCTTGGTGAGGAAGAGGATGAGCTGGGTGTCGTCGGCATAGGATACTATGCTGAGTCCGTGCTGTCTGCCGATGGCGGCGAGGGGTGCCATGTAGATGTTGAAGAGCGTGGGGCTTAGCGATGATCCTTGGGGTACTCCGCAGTTGATCTCTGTGGGTTCGGAGAGGAAGGGTGGAAGTCTGATTCTTTGGGTTCTGCCGGTGAGGAAGGAGTGGAGCCAGTCGAGGTTGGTTCCCTGTATGCCGGCGTCATGGAGTCTGTCGGTGAGTGTGTGGTGGGAGACGGTGTCGAAGGCTGCAGAGAGGTCGAGAAGGATCAGGGCTGCAGTGTGTCCTTGGTTGAGGAGGGTGTGGATGTCATCTGTGGCTGCAAGTAGAGCGGTCTCAGTGCTGTGGTTGCTGTAAAATCCGGATTGGGAGGGGTCGAGGATGGAGTTTTCTTTGATGAATTTCGTTAGTTGGACGTTGACGTTCTTCTCGGTGACTTTGGCCCCGAAGGGGAGGAGGGAGATGGGTCGGAAGTTCTTGACGTCCGTGGGATCTGCTGAGGGCTTCTTGAGTAGGGGTCTGACTTCTGCACGTTTAGAGTCGTCGGGAAAGATGTCAGTTTCGAAGGTGGCGTTGATGGTGTGTTGTAGTTCCGGTGCGATGGAGGCGGTGGCTTTGTGGAAGATGTATGGGGGGCTGGAGTCCGTGGGGGCTCCTGAGTGGATGCCTTTCATGGTCGATGTGGTGTCTTCAGTGGCGACTGGGGTCCAAGAGGAGATGGTGGGCTGGCTGGCGTTGCTGGAGGAGGGAGGGGTTTTGGAGTCAGGTGTCTGGTCGTTGAAGTTGTCGTAGAGGCCCTTGATTTTCAGATGGAAGTAGGAGCTGAGCTTGTTGCAGAGGGTGTCGAGGAGGTCCCAGATCTCTACAGTGTGCCTGTGCAGGGAGTGCACATTTAGGAGGATGCACCTCAGGGCTTCAGTGGTGTTGGCATCCGGCGTGGGGGCGGCGGCCGTGGTGGTGCGGAGGGTGGTGTAGGTTTGGCGGCAGTGACGGCAGGAGAACTGTCCGTGGGTGGTGTTCGGCATGGACAGCTGGCAGTTGTTGTTCCTTCTGGGGTTGAGTGCGAGGTTGGCAGCTGAGTCGTAGCAGTGGGTGGTCGGAGATTCAGGTTCCCTGGTGCTGGCCGCGGTCGGGTCGCGGACAGGTGCAGACGGGCGCAGACGGGAGCAGATGGGCCTGTCTTTGGTGCGCCAGCGGCGCACCCGTGTCACGCCCGCTGCGCGCGTCTGCGCACAGCCGCCATTAAATAGGGAAGGGGGAGGGAAGCGCAGATGGGAGGCGGGAGCGGGAACCGGCAGGGGGAGGCGCCGTGGGGGCAGCAGCAGCAGGAAAGGGAAACGGGCAAATAACGGGCAGAAAATAACAAAACAAAACAGAGAATGACAAAACAACAAATAACAGATCACAAATAAAAGTACAGAGGCACAATAGCAGTAGGACAGAAAAACAGGCACAATAACAAAAGACAGAAAAACGGGCACAACACAATACAGACAGCAGCGGAACCAGCAGAAGAGTAAGGCTCTCCCACTGGACCACCAGGGATGAGGCGCATGCAGGAGCCTGCGGGTGGAGGAGGGCCTCGAACACCTCCCAGCTCAGAGGTGTCCGGGGTCAGCGGCACAACAGCGGAGCTGCTGGGGGAGAGAGCAGGTCTCTGACCAGGAGGTCAGAGGTCTTGCTCTGAGCGAAGCCTTTGCTTTGCGGTCCCGCCGGGTTGCCTGGACGACAACATTCAGCTTGTCAGCACCACCTGCCCCTGAGAGGAGCTCTGACGCTGTGTCCCAACATCAACCAAAGCAACCCAAGCCCCAGCGGCTCTAGAAAGGTACTGGGATTCCGACCTCGAGCTAGAGGTCCATACACCCACGTGCACACTTGCATGCCACTTGCTTTTTTGCATGCGCCGGTCCCGTCGGACCCGTGCAGACCCATCAACGATTGGCGCTTGGGCACGACAGGTGCTCATGTGCACCGAGTGATCCCGGTTGGGATCGAGAACGCTTTGAAACCCGCATTTGTACTACCGTAAACAACTGCATATTTTTCACTGTGATTCCCTTGTTCATTGAGTGTAATAACTTGTCATGTTATATTATGTTACTGAATATTTCTAAAGCACACAGTCACCAACCGGTCTCTTGGAGCTGGATTGCTAATACGGGTTAAGTCCCTGGTTATTGGTAAGCCTGTTTGAACAACCATGTCTTCAGAAGCTGTCTGAATCTGGTGTAGTTTACAGTGGACCTAAGGTCCACTGGCAGAGTATTCCAGACTCGTGGAGCAATGACGGAGAACCTGCGTCCTCCCGTTCGTTGTTTTTTACATGGTGGGACCACCAAGTAATGTAGATGGCTAGATCTCAGTTGTCTGGTAGGACAATACTTGTTGATCCGTGACTTCACGAATGCAGGACAGTTCAAATACAAGGCCTTAAAGACCATGCAGCACACCTTGAACCTGGTTCTCTGCTCGACTGGCAGCCAGTGAAGGTCCTTCATCCGGTAGGAGATATGGCCATATTTGGGCAGATAACATATCAGTCAGACGGCCTGATTTTGAATTAGCCGGAGTCTGCGCAGAAGGATTTTAGGGAGGCCCAAGTGAAGAGAGTTGGCATAGTCAATTCTGGACGTGACTAGGGCTATTATTACCTGGATCAGAGCCTCCCTGGTAAGAAATTTCCTTATCTTTTTTATGCACCGCAGTTGGTAAAAGCTTGCCGATGTAACGGCGCCTACGTGCTGCTTAAACAATAGCTCCTCATCAATAATGACCCCCAGGCTTTTTACCGCCTTTTTAGGGATCGGCGGGGAGCCCATCTCGCTGGGCCAGAGTAATGGGACCCAGCGGTCCACCTTACTTTTTGAGAATTATTCACTGGATTTATATCGTTTTGGTCTCATTTTGTTGATAATACAATACCTATTTTTATAAACCTGTGTGGAGTCTTTTTGTGGTGTTTTAATTGTGTTACTGTGTGTGTGTGTTGCACAAATGCTTTACACAGTGGCTCTCTTGATAAGCCTGCCTGCTCTGCGCCAGCTACCAGAGGGTGCGCACAGGTTATCTCAGTTGTGTATCTAGCTTACCCTGACTAAAGTGCTGGGTTCTGCCTGGTTTGGGTGTATACCTTAGCCAACCAGAAACCCCATTTCTAACAAGGGGTTAAAACAATAGTAA
The DNA here is from genome assembly GCA_963921515.1 of Calotriton arnoldi. Classification (NCBI taxonomy): domain Eukaryota; kingdom Metazoa; phylum Chordata; class Amphibia; order Caudata; family Salamandridae; genus Calotriton; species Calotriton arnoldi. Next base: position 80,032 of record CAWUFW010014424.1, read on the forward strand.
ATTATTTTTCAATTAGGATAGGGTAGGTGCTGCCAACAGATATCAGGGTGATGTTTTTAGTCCAGGGGAAGGTGGTAGGCTTGAGCAGGTGAGAGGGCACAATAAGGTGAGAAGGTGGTTAGGAGCAAGGGATACAGGTAAAAGTAATCATCAATCCCAAAGGGAAAGTTGGAGGCAATACTGTCAGATATCCTCCGAGAAGAACTAAATACCACAAAAAGATACAACAGAAATTATTGGTATGCCTTTGTCGTGTAATGGCTGTATGACCCTATTTGGGCAAGCAGTAATGCAAATATACACTTTGATATGCCAGTCATATTGGATGAGAAAGCCTCATCCACATTTTGTGGCATACTTCATCCATGGCAACCTCATTCCACTCTGGTAGCATGGTACTACCAGAGTGGACTCAACCTCAATCAGAGGGAGTTCTTAATAAGAAATCTTTATGCTGAGGGAGGCTTGTAGAGAAGCCCTCCAGATTTTGGGGGTTCTCAATTAGGCCTGGGTCCCCAATTGCCCCCCCTCCCTAGTACAGAGGTCATCAGAAAGGGAAGGGGCAGCTGTTTTGGAAGGCTTCCCCCACTCCCCAGGAGAAATCTAACCTGTGCGTGGCCTGATACCGCAGAGCTGGAGAGCTCGCCTGGCACAGGGTGGGAGTCAAGTACTGAAGGGCCCCACAGGATGGTAAGTTTAACGGCAAAAAGGGGAGCATGGGCAATTGAGGGATGACTCATCTTCACTGGTGGTAGGAAACCCATCTTGGCCACAGAAGAACAGTGTGCAGGGGTGCGCCCCAGTGTGGTGCACTCTCCTCCTGAGAAAGTAATGTCCGCACCAGCAGCTAAGCCTGTGTGGGCCCAAGGCACGATGGATGGGACTGGGGACAGAACATGGAAGAAGGCCCTGGCAGTGGCAGAGGGTTGGCATAATGCTACTCAAAAAGGGGAAAGCATAATTTAAAGGGATGCTTGTGGTGTCTGAATTTATTAGGTGGTTGCGTGATTTGGAGGAGAACTCCTTGGAGGAGGGAGGGTCTGCTTAAAATCGAAGAAGTGAATGAGTTGGTGGGAGAAAAAGAGCAGAGGCTTGAGACTATTGGAAAGTTGTCTGAAAGGGGGAAGGGGAGCTAACAAGGAGCAGGGAGCACTTCAGCCCAGGAGGATGGAAGTTTCGAGCACAGTGGTATATCCTTTAAGGGATTAGGCATGGGACAGCAGGCCATTGGATATAGTGTACTTGTAATATGGCAGACAGGATATCTGTCACATTTGTGATAGAGTAACCCATCCGCCGAACTCTAAATCAGGCCCCAAGTCTGCTTTTCGGTTGATGCCTGTGCACAAGGAGCAGTATGTTTTATAGGGGGTTCCGTTTCAAGGTAAGTTTTATGTTGACAAAGTGTTATTGATAGGGCAATCAATATCCTGTTCTTTGTACAAGAAGTTCAGTTGCTTTTTATAGTAGTTGTCTACGCATGCAGCAAGTTGGTCTGAGGTTACACATTTTTAAGATGATTTCTGTTTTTGGAGGGCCTGGTTCTGCAGGGAGTGTCAGGCAGTATTGGAGAGCTGTCACAAATTGATGCAGTCTGCAGTGCAGGTCTGCCAGTCACGGTCATGAATAAATCTTTGGTGGACAATATTCCTTTGCATGCCATCTGAGGCTGCAGCTGCAGGTCCTGCAGACTAGAAAATGATCAGAGAGGTACGCTACATTCTCTGAGTCCAGTAGGACGAGGTACAGTATAAAACTTTTGGAGAAATTACATCCTGATATTCAGCATGGTTAGCTTTTTGACCTTTTGAGTGGACAGGCCAGATCTTTGACACTGGGGATTGATGGGTTGCACTGAAAATTCATTCTGCGAATACACTGCCTACAGGAAATGAGATATTTAATTGTCGGGCAGCAAGGCCTTCACCCCTCTCCAATGATCAATTAATCAATCAGGATTTACTCACCCGATAGGGTATCCAGGCACTTGCAGGCCCCGTAGGCTTATTCGAACAGCCGGGTGTTGAGGGCCCTTCGGTATTCCAGAAGTGAGGTGATGGTCCAGAGGTGCGTGGGGAGGCTGTTTCCGGTCTTTGCAGCGATGTAGGAGAAGGAGCGTCCTCCACTTGTGCTTCAGTAGATGCGGGGAGTGTGGAAAAGTGAAAGGGAGGCGGAGCGTAGTCTTCTCGATGGTTGGTGGAAGTTCAGTCAGTGGTTTATGTAGGCGGGTCCTTGGTTGTGTAGAGGCTTGTGTGTGCGGGTCAGCACGCCATGCCAACATGTCAATCAATGGCTCTTCATGTAGTAAAAATTTTACATTTTGCTCTTTTCACTTTTGCACTTTCTTTGCTGTCATTCTTGACATTTGAGGCTGTTGAGTTTGCTACAATTACGAGGCTGTCAAGAGTCCCATTTTTAAAACGTCACCAACAAGGATTGTGTTGTCGAAGGTGCTGATGCAATCTCCACATTACACATCAACAAAATATAAATAAGCAGAGAAAAAAACAGCCAGTGTTAAATCCTTGGGAGAGTCTGAAGCCTCCATACTCCAAAAAATAAAAACAAATATTGGAGGGCACTGTCGCCCATTGTTCCAAAAACAAATGCCCTGAGAAAACATTACCAGCTCAGGGGCCTCAGTAAACAAATGCTGATTCAGCGCTAAATAGTCTGGGCTTGCATACACACAGCTTCTCGAACAACAAAATATAAAATAAGTCAAAAACTCACAAAACATATAATTGGCCTTTCAACGGTTGTATGACGTTACCACGCATTCCGTTGCAACGCATGCCTTTACCACGCATGCGTTACAACGCGAATGCCATTACCACTCATAACCTTTACCACGAAAATGCCTTTAACACGCATATCTTTACAACGTTTTTCGTTCTAAAATCATGCATGTTAATGGCATTTTCTTGGTAAAGGTTATCTCCGATCCCTTCCCCATTACCATAATTCCCCGTCCCTGTACCCCTGTGCGACCCCATCTATTAAAAGCCGGAGTCTAGGGTCTTCAGAGTAGGCTTTAATCAATTGCAGCCACCGACAGAATACAGGTCTCAACAGCATCACCTCCAAAGCCAGAATGCCCCCAGACACTCCATGAGGTAACAGGGTTCTAATTCCATCACCTGACACGCAGTGCTCTACAGATCCCACAACAATGCATGCAATGAATTACAACACATCCCCCTTACAAATTTTAAAGAAAACAGAATAATAAAAGTCTCATAGTAATGGTCCAACATGAGGAACAGAAACAAAAGAACAATGAGAAAATTCCAATAAAACAGTATATGAAATTGAACAACATAAAATAAAATGGAAGGCACTGAATTCTAATATAAAACATAATCCTTGAATCTCATAGGTACATGCCTGAGTCTAGTGGGACTATTAATACTTGCACCTCTATCCATGGAAACGCAACTGTGATCACTGGCTGTACGATGAGCAGTCTCCGCGATTTTAACCAGTCTAGACATACTCCAGGTACAACCATTGTCCAAAGTTACTACGTTTTTCTTGATTGCAGTGATGACAAAAGGGCCAAGAAATTTAGACAAACCTTTGTGAACATGCTTGTTTCTTTTTACCAAAACACGATCACCCAGATTCCATTTCTTCACCCTCACTGACATCTTGTCATCATACCGGAGTTTGTATTTCTGCTGGTACTCGGCCAGTCTATTTTTCCTTAACTCCTCAGTCGCAACCTTGTTCTTCCCGACAGGGAGCCATACCGGATTCAACTTAGAACTCGCTATCCTCCCTCTCAAAGCTTCAAAAGGTGACTTTTGAGAAATGGCATTGGGAACGGTGCGGTGTGCCCACCAAGTTTCTCTCAACACATCACCCAAGGAAACTCCAGAGTCTTGTGCCCGTTGAGCACAACTCTTGACCACCCTATTCATCCTTTCTGTGAGGCCATTGGCCTGTGGAGAATATAAAGCCGTTTTCTGATGAATAATGCCTAGACCTACAAGAAAAGCATGCATCTCATTAGAAGTGAACTGCACCCCATTGTCAGTGACTAAATATTTGGGAACACCTTCTGAGGCAAAGACATCTTTCAAAAACTCTATCACCGACCTCGAATTAACTGAACTCATGCACTTGGAAATCACCCACTTTGAGGTGTAGTCCACCAAAAGAACAACAAACCTCTCATGATAAGGCATTAATTCAAAAGGACCCATTATATCCAATCCCAGCTTGGTCCACACCGCATCTGGCACTTCAACAGGAGAAAGGGGGCATGACTAGTCACATGAGACTTATCATTAATAGCACATAAATGACAGTCTTTGACAACATTTTCTATCATTCGATCCATTCCTGGCCACCAATATCTTTCCCTGACCCGTGTTTTCGTAAGACTCCTTCCCAAATGTCCCTCATGAGCCAAGTTGATTACCTTATCCTTAAGCTCATCAGGTGGAACCATCCTATCACCTCTCATCAGATTTCCCTGGCAAAAGGTTAAATCATTCCTTACAGTCCAGAAGGGCTTCAAATCACAGTCAAGGTCTATGTAACTGGGCCACCCCTTTGAAATTACCTCTCTAAGAGAGGAAAATACCTTATCACTAGCAACGCAGGATGACCACTCTTCTTTTAACAACGAATCCTCCATCAACCAATTCACACACTCAACCTCCTCTCCTACATGTCCAGAGTCCAGTGGCAAGCGTGACAAGCAATCAGCAGACTTATTGCTCAGGCCTGATATGTACTGCACACGGAAATTAAATTCCTGCAGACCCTCACTCCATCTCTTAAGTCTAGGAGTCATGTGGTCACTGTGATGACACGAGAAAATCTGAACAAGGGGACGATGATCAGATTTCACTGTAAACGGAATCCCCCATAGGTAAAACTTGAAGTGTTGTATTGCCCAATACACACTCAGGGCTTCTCTTTCAATGCAAGAGTAATTGACCTCGGCTTCTCTAAGAGCTCTGGAGGCAAAGGCTACTACTTTCTCCTCTCCATCAACAACTTGGGAGAGCACTGCCCCAAGTCCCTTGAGACTGGCATCAGTTGTAAGTATGGTCCTCAATTTGGTGTCGAAGTGCCCCAAAGTTGGCATCTTCCCAATTTCACTTTTGACCAAATCAAAAGCCACCTCACATTCTGATGTCCAGACAAAACGTGCCCCCTTTTTAAGCAAGACTCTGATGGGCTCAACAACACTAGCAAAACTCCTCACAAACTTGGAATAGAACTCTGCCATCCCTAGAAAGGACCTAACTTGCTCTTTGTCTTCAGGTGCTGGGGCCTTGACAATGCTCTCTGCAAGTTGTAGCTTAGGCTGTATACCCTCACCAGAAATAACGTGACCGAGATAAGTGACAGACTTCAGTCCAATACGGCATTTATCCTTCTTGACCGTGAGTCCTTTTTCCTTTAATCTACCCAATACAGATCTCAAAACCTTCTCATGTTCACACTCATCCTTACCGTAAGCTAGAATGTCGTCCTGAAAAAACAGGACATTGGGTAAGCTCCCCAGGATCATTTTCATTATTCTCTGAAAGCAGGCTGCCGCTGAAGCTAACCCGAAAGGCATTCTTAAAAATTGATACGCCCCCAAAGGAGTGACAAAGGACGTTAAATGCCTGGAATCTTTATGAAGCATGATTTGGTGATACGCGGATGAAAGGTCCAAGACACTAAAAGTTTTAGCTCCCTTCAACAAACTAATAGACTCTGAGATATTTGGAAGGGGCTGTCGGTCTACCCAGATCCATTCGTTCAATCCACGTAAGTCCACACACATCCTCACGGCAGAACCACCATCCTTAGATGCTAAAACCACCGGACTCAACCATTCCGAGGCTTCAATCTCCTCGATTACTCCCAACCTCAGCAGACTTTCAAGTTCAAGTCTCAACGGTTCAACCATCAAATTCGGCACTCTTCTTACTTTATGTACACAGGGTTTGGCTGAACTCTTTAAAATAATTCGATGCTCAAACCCTTTGAGACACCCAAGGACATCGGAAAATACCTCAGGAAAATCCTTATAGTATTTACTTCCAGCATCCATCACCTCAATTGACATAACTTGCTTACGTGGATTCTCACACACACTATCCATTAACATAACTTGATCATCTGGATTCTTGGCATTGGGATTAAGGATTATGCCCAAGTCACGTTGATGCCTCCAACCAAGAAGATTATCTCCTCTCACAGCCACATAGACTTTGCCCACAGTCTCCCTCCCTTTGAATACAATCTTCGCTACTACATACCCAACAATATCCACACGGGATCCACTATAACTAAGTGGAGAAATGTCCGGAGGCAAAAGCTTCACATTTTCAAGCCCCACAACCTCATCCCATATCTTGTTCCCTATTAACGTAAAAGGGGAACCTGAATCTGCCATAACGTTGAATTCACTACCATCTACAGAAATGTTGCAAAATGGCATAATAATTTTTTCAGAGTCAATACTCCCACCACCCTCAGAAATACTTGAAATAACCACAGTGCGGATAATGTCGGAATTCTTCTCCATCGCACGACCCTTCTTTGAGGATTTACACACACGGGCATAATGTCCTTTGATCCCACAGTTAATACATGTCGCCTCCCTCGCATAACAATCAGGAAAACTAGAAGAGTGGGAAAAACTTCCACATCTGTAACACCGCACTCTCTGATTGTCACTACTACTCCTCTGATGATCAAAAGAACGTTGTTGGCGTAGGTCACGTTCATTGCGAGGTTGAATATCTCTATTCGAAGTAATGTGATGTTGAGTGTCCTTCAAAACATTCTTATTCTTTGCTCCCAAAGACACTTTGGCAATGGTGTCAGAAAACTCATCACCCATGTCACTTCCCGACAAACTGTGTACAGCACTTAGACTTTTCTTCGTGCCATCACCTTGAACTTGGTCACTATCCTCACGATTTTTCCTTATTTCCTTCACCCATGAGGAAGTGTTCTCAACACCCTCCACAATCGCAATGGCCTCAGACAACGTGGGATTTTTGGATAAAAGCTTCTCTTGCACTCTCGAGCTGTTCGTGCATCTCACCAGTTGATCTCTCACAAGAGAATCTGAGAGATCACCGAACTCACATGTACGTGCCAAAGTTTTGAGAGAAGCAACATAGGTTCCCACACGTTCCGTGGTGCCTTGTATCCTTGTGAAAAACCTATGGCGCTCCAAAACCACATTTATACGAGGTCCAAAATAACGTTCTAACATAGTCATGGACATCTCGTAAACATCTATAGGCTCTCCCTCCCCATTGCCAACAGTTATAAGGTCCATGCTGTCATAAATATTTCTGCCTTCTACACCTAAGTTATGTAGCAAGATGGCTTGCTTCCTGAAGGCTGAAAATTTTTCTCCCCAATAGCCACTATATATGAATCAAATAAATTCCTCCATCTTTTCCATGGAAGAATCGGTTCCCCTTTTCTGATAGGAATGCTGGGGGCTGAGACATGTTGGTAGAAGTGGCCATAGTTATGTTTCAGCAAATGTGTTAAATGTGTAAAAGAAAAAAAAAAAAAAAATTCTCACCATGAATACATTTGTCGGAAAGTCAGAAAAGTCAATTATCACCTTGGAAAATTATCCCCTTTTCCTCATTGTCATCTTAGTTCAAATCCAGCTGTTGAAAACCTTTAGAATCGCGCTATGAAAAAAAATCGCGCTGTTTCAAATCCAACTTGACTATGTGAAACCAATTAAGTGCAGCCCAATCCAAAATGGCCGTCACGTTGCGTGACCTGACGCCTGTCAGGGTCAGCAGCTCGTCATAATGCAGGCACTCCGAAGCAGAATGAAGCTGGAAGCAAGGAACTGGCACAAGCAGGGCAAGCGGCGGCACGCGATGGCAGAATTCAAAAGTAAGCTCTTAACTGTAACTTACTGTAACTTCCTATCGTGTCGATCCAAGTAAATACTCTTAAAGTCGATGTTGTGAGCCAGCGATGTTTCCAGTGCCCAGGATATCGTTGAATAGATGTAAATCTTCGTCCAAATCCTTTTCTTCGTCTTAAATTTTTCTCCACACGTTAGAAGGACGAAAGAAAAATGTAGTGGGTTCTCAGGGGAATCGGTGGTTGCTTAGGCTTGTCCCCAATCAAGAGCTCCTCGTCGCCAGTATTAAAAGCCGGAGTCTAGGGTCTTCAGAGTAGGCTTTAATCAATTGCAGCCACCGACAGAATACAGGTCTCAACAGCATCACCTCCAAAGCCAGAATGCCCCCAGACACTCCATGAGGTAACAGGGTTCTAATTCCATCACCTGACACGCAGTGCTCTACAGATCCCACAACAATGCATGCAATGAATTACAACACAATCCCTTAAATTATTATTTACATAATCTAAAATCCCCCTTACCTCTCCACGTCCTCTCCTTTCTCTTCCGAAGTTCCGATCTACGTTGCCCGTCGTTAAGAGGAAGCGGAAGTGTCTTTCCGTTTCCTCTAACGACGCCGATTGCCTCCACATCTCGACTGAAACAGGTGCGTTTTTTTTGGGGGGGGAGACCCTCCAACCCCCGTTTTTTAATCGCATGCTTTTTTGGGGGGCCCCACCCCCCTTTTTTAATTTTTCCTTTAACACACATGCCTTTACTACGTATCTCGTAGTAAAGGTATGCGTGGTAAAGGCATTTTGTGGTAACCACGCATGCGTTGTAATGCATGCGTGGTTATGGTAATGCGTGGAACCGGCCACGTTGTAGTGGCTGTTTCCCCCTTTCAACCATCAGCCTATGACACAAAAATATGTTAAACAGAAACTAGAACTTGTATGATAATCACTAGCCTACGGTTTGTGCTGCAGAGAAAGGATGCGTCATGCTTTTCTACCAGCAAACACAGCAGCAATGGGCAGACATGTCACTCAGCAAGAGGCAGGACTCAGAGTCTGCAGGAAGAAGACGATGAAACTGTACAATGTCAGCTTCTGTCTGTGGTCCTTCTTTAGCCTAAAACAGTCATTTTTTTAGATTTGAGGAGTCCATTTCAAAAAGTGTATTTTGTGATGGTCAATGCTTTAAAAATCCACCAAAAATAACGTTTGTGAGTCACACATCCCCCCCAGCTTCAAAGTTACGAGTAAAACGTACCAATTACACACTCATTTTCATAGTAATAACATTTCTGCTATACTAATGATAAAACATCGGACCTGCTTTCCACTTGTAAGCAATTTTTAGTGCACATCCGGTTTCAGGTGAAAGATTTGTAAGCCGCATGGTGATCGCTTGCCCATCCGGCTGCAGTCAAAATAAGCATTGGCATAGCCAATAGGCATCGCCCTTGGGAACTTATATTTAGCCATGCAGCACATTATCCTGTTAATAATCCAGTCATTCCCATAATTTAAAGGAAGAAATTTTAAACCCAATTAATTACTGGGCAAGTGGTGCATTATCTACGCATTAAACTATTGCGTTTCCTTACTTACACTGAAGTCCTGCCTGTTCAAAACTAACAACAAAGGAAAACAAGTGAAAAAGCAATAAAAAAAGAAAAAAAAGGTTGCCATCTAAAGGTGGCATGCATATGCTTGGAAAAAAGTAAAATTAAACCTGTTGCAAAAATAAATTGTTAATTGAAGCAGCCCCTGTGCTGCACTTGTTCAAAATATCCAGGGTCACACGGGATGCAACGCATCAGATAGGGCAAGCTGAGAGTGTGCGTGAGAGAGGAGAGTCCGAGCGGGAGAGAGTGTGAGGGTGAAACAGTGTCTGTGAGATAAGGGAGTGCCTGAAAGCATGTGTGAGAGAGAAATGTGTTTTAGAGAAATGTGTATGAGAGAGAAATGCGTGCGTAAGAGAACTTGGGTGCGTGTGTTGAGAGCGTGTGCGTGATACACAACTTGAGAGAAATGCGTGCGTGAGAGAACTTGGGTGCGTGTGTTAAGAGAGCGTGTGCGTGATAGACAACTTGAGAAAAAGTTAATATATATGTCTGTGAGAAAGTGTGTGTGTATGTGTGTGCGCAGCCCATGCCCATGCAGGAACTGCGGAATCGACCCACCACGAACATGTACCCCAACACACTACTAAGCCACCCCCCAACCCACCCCACACAAGGGAGTTGTAAACTCTGCTCCTTGGTGTACAATGGGTGGCAGTTACAGGTCGTTGGCGCTACTCCTCGGGTCTCAGTCGAGGTGCCCAGTGTTTCGTATGAAAGTAATGCCACCCCAAGGGGCAGATCCTGAGCCCTGTAGGGCGTCTCCGTCACCACTTCACGATACGGGGGGTGCAGCCTAACGCAGCAAAGGTCGAGAAACGTGTACACTACCAAAGGCGTTCAGCTGTCCTCTGCCTTGTGCATAAATGGAACATAGTATCACGGGGAAGAAAAGAAACACAGAGGAGCGCTGAGAGGTATTAAAAACAAGAACCAAAGTTTAGGGTTTTGAGTGAAAAATAGAGGAAACACATGGAAAAAGCGAAAGAAACAATTAGAAATCTGAAGAAACGACTAGAAAGAAGAAAAGTAAAAAATTGTAAAATAAAAAAGGAAATAAAAACAAAATTCGCTCTGTGATGTCCGGCCTCTTGGCGCTCTGAGGTTGTTATTTTCTACTTTTCACGCTGTCCCCGCCACCCTTACTACCGGGCTTCAGCGCGCAAAGCACCCCATGTGCGGGGGTACCCCACTTACCGGCTGAGAGGCAGCAGAGGAGGCAGAGCCCATCCACGAGCCCTCGGTCCCGGATGTCCCCCAGGGGCGGGAGTGAGATGGAGGGGTTACCCGGCTGGGGCAGCGGGCAATGAACGCCGGGGCGCACTCTCGAAATCAGAGGGCAGTCTCAAAATCAGGGGTGCAGTCTTCAGATCAGGGATACAATCTCAAAACAAGTCGTCCTCAGCTGTCCCCCTCGCCACCCACCTCACCGCCCCCCCCACAGGTTTATGCACCGGGTGGCAAACTTAGGGTCCGCCAGGGGTGGCAGCATCGCGAACGGTCACTTCAGCGTCAAAGCTGACCGCAAGTCCCAGCGAGCATTTGTTTAAACCATGGTGCTAACTCACAAGCCGTACGTTAAATGCATCACTCTGCACATGCAATACCTTCTCCAACAGAGGAACAAGCAAACTCACACAAGAGCCCCTGTAAACGCAGGTCCCCGGAGGCTCAGTGGGCTATGCGTGTGGCGGCTCCAGGAAGCGCCGGGCGCCATGATAAAACCAGGAAGCGCCGGGCGCCATGATAAAAAAAAAAGCCCGCGAGTGGTGCGCGCGCGCGCTGCAAGGAATGCAGCTGCCACCCTGCGCGCCGCTGCTCGCTCCCGCAAGTAAAACGCTGTGGGAGTGAACATTTGCAAAAGAGGTGGGACATGCGCCCGCCTTTAGCCATTTGCAGCCTCCCATTTGAAATTGACACAGCCAACAGCCAACCAAATGCGTGGGGGGAGTCAGACCCACAAAGAAAAGTTTAGACTGATTACATGAAGCCTCCCATAGAGAAGCGCATGCGAGCTGCGCTAGGCTCGACCTAAAAAGTCTTTCTCTGGATGCAAGTATACGTGCAGGGAAAAAACAGTTTCTCAGACAAAGCCGAAAGCAAACAAGGAAATTTAGCAACCTTCACTAGGATCAAAAATCAGGATCGTGGCAAAATTCTGCAGGTGAAGAAACCTCCTAATGTAATGTTATACGTTATTCTATCTTCTGTATTTTTATTGCGCCGCATCACCCGAGGGTATCCTGGCGCTTTGCAGGTGCGTGGGCAGTTGTCTGGGTCTTACTCGAAAGGCCAGGTTTCAGCTTCTTGTGGGGTAGATATTTTTACAGTTGGAGGTTCACGGAGGATTTTGAAAGTCTTTCTGTATATTGGCTGCCTGATTTTTGTGGTCCGTGAAGAAGGCTGCCTTAGCTACATGTACCTGGGATGTTTGTATTTCTTCTTCTCACTTTGAAATAAGATTTTATCGTCGAGGTCACACTTCCTACACCACTTCCTATCACCAAGATACAGGGAAAGCTTTGCCGCCCTTCGTTCATCCTTGAACCACGGGGCATGCATTGCGCAGGGGAGCATGTGTCGCTGAGTGACAGGAGCATGTTGGTTAGCTGGCTGAGAATCCAAGACTTAAAGGATTCATCAGTCTCTTCGATAAAGGGAAAGAGCGCCCAAAGGTGGCAGACATTTTGGTTAAGTCTACCTTATTCCACAATTGCAATGTATGAGTAGTAGGCGGTGGAACGATGGATAGAAAATTTGATAAGAAAATGGTCAGGCCAGACACATGGCTCCACAGATTTAATACTAACGAGAAATTGTTGGGACCATTGCAAAATTACAATAATTGTCAATGTCTTTAGTGATCTTGGCTCATGCCACATCTATAGTTTTTATTGATGCAGCACTATGTCAGACATTTCTCCTACTCCCAGTGGCGAAGCAAGGATGCCTTGGGCCCTGCTGCAAGGAAGAAAAAAGGTACCTTAGACAGATGTTGGGGTAGTAAAACACAGCATTGTCAGGATTCCATGCGCCACCCAGGGCTCTAAACTCCAGTGCCACTGCAACTGCTGCACCAATGGTAGCTATGCCCCTGGCTACGCTATCCCTTTGTCACAGATCCCTTGTCGGTTATTCACGATAGGGAAACCACTGTTTTGTTACTAGAGACGCCATTTTCAACTTTTGAACCTATTACAGTAAGCATTAAGCAGACTAGAGTAATATGTGAGCCTCATCCGCATACTACTCAGTCTACCAGACGGTAACATATATATCTACTTAGTGGTACGTTTTCTAATAAATAATGTGTGGTATCTGGTTCTTCTCTATTGCCCAGCTCTAATGCTTGTTGTGGAATGTGGTCATCCAGAACCTTTGTATGTCATCACGGGGTTTGGAATGTATTGATATGAATAGAGACAGTTGGTACAGGACTAGGCTGGGCTGTGGACGGGATCTTCTTCAGAGAATAAACTACAAGCTGCATTTGTAACTACTCTGACTCTTGTCTACCCCTTGCCGCGATTACTACACTGGCGTAGTCGACAGCTGGAAGATCCCAACAAACCAATGTGCTGAAGACCCCCTGCCAACCCTGAGCATCTGATTATAAAGGTTAGTGCCAACCAGCCATCCTCCTCTGTGCGGAGCGCGGAGTCACCCCTTTGATTTCCGCCCTGGCTGTTCTTCTGCTGACCTCCCTATCAGCATGTTTTGACCCCTGCGTGGAGTAGGCACTTATTACTGCAGACTAGACACTTTCCACTGTGTGTCTCGCTGGACTGTTATACTTATTGGGTCAATCCACTATCAAGGTTCACCAGTGTGTTTCTCTCTGGGCGATTTCACCCCTGGGCTGATACTTATTCAGGGTGTGTGTGCCGGCATCAGCGCGCGATTACCGGTCTTTTCAGGGGCAGTGTGTACCAGCATCAGCGCGCGAGCACCAGCACCTTCAGCGACACTGGCGCCAGCACAAGCTTACCTTCGCTCACTGGCTGTCCTCGCTCCCTGCACCATTTGCCAGTATTTCACGAGCTGCTCCCCAAACTCTCGCGCCGGGCTGCACAAGAGCAAGAGTCTTGTTGTGACGACTTCGAGGTCCTGCCTTGTCTGGTCACCAGTCCCTCCTTCTGATTGGTGGAGCCCTCCAGTCCTTTGTGACGACTTCTGGATAGCTGGTGCACATCTGTAGGGGAAGATACTCTTCTTTATGAAGCATATGCAGCGGCCATTTCTTCTCCTCTTCCCATTACAATTACCAACGCTCTGGGCTGTTTTGCTAACTACATTTTGCCAACCACGTTCCTGCCTAACGACGATACGCACATCTATGTGTGTCAAGAATAAGCTGGTTCCTTCGGTGTTGTCAATCACGCTTTCCAGTGTTGCCGACCACTCTCTAGTTCTACGACGACACGCACGTCTGTGCGTATTGTGAACCAGGCTCCTTCAAAACGACGATGTGCACGTCCGCGCAAAGTTTGGTATGATTTTTTAAAATTTATTTTTACTTCTGTATTTTGCAGCAACATCTTCATCCAGGGAATCCACGGTGTGTCACACGGTGATACACACACCTCTGGTTTTCCTCTCTTCAGGTCAGTGACACACTCACTTATTCGTTAATCTCGGTAATTGTATTTTTGGTCAAGGGAATCCACATGTGCTCTTCGTCAGTGACACTCCCTCGTCACCTCAAGACGTTATAACTCTGACACGTAGAACTTGTACATTTTGGTTTATATCCCTTTGTACTCACTTCACAAAGCAAAATGTCCCTGCACCACCTTTCTTCCTCACGACCCCAGGGGATCCACATATCAAGTGGCAAAAGTGGAAAAAAGTTTTTGAGAGGTATGCTAGAGTATGTGGTGTGTCTTTGAGTGCAGAAAGAAGGTCATCCCTTCTTCTTCACTGTTTGGGGACGGAAGGACAGGAAATTTACGATCACCTTCCAGACCTTCGCGATTCGGAAGCTGATGGCCTGAATGAATTTGTAGTATGTCTAAAGAAACTTGATAAGCATTTTTTTCCAAAGGTCAGCACTATACTTGAGAGATATCATTTTGCCAAAAGGATGCAAAAGGAGGGTGAGTCAGTTGACGTTTATGTTACTCAATTGAGAAAGCTTGCTTCCTCGTGGAAATTTGCAGAGTTGATGGACGAAAGCATTAGAGATCAGTTCCTGCTAGGTTGTGATAAGGAGAGAGTGAGAGAAGAATTGTGGATGAGGGATCAGCGGTCATTGGATGAAGTCATTCAGGTGACCAAAAGGGTAGAGCACTCACTTAAATGTGCTGCCACGATAAAAAAGGATAAGGAGCATATTGTTCAAGTGGTCAAAGAAAATTCAAAAGGGCTCCTATCAAAGCTGAAGGGAGTGTGTCGAGGGCCAAACTGATGGTATGCAGGTGTTTTAGGTGTGATAAGCCTGATCACTTGGCGAATGACAATGTGTGTCCAGCTCTCAAAGTTATTTGTTCCAAGCGTAAAAAAAGGCGTCACGTTGCTAGTGTTTGTAAAGCGAAGGTTCGACCCTCTATTGTCAAAACCGTAGATGTTGAGAATGAACAAGTCAATGAGGATTTTAAGTGCGGTCAAATTATTTTGCAAGTATCTGACACTACAAACAAGGCTAACATCCCTTCTCCTATTGACAACATATTGGTTGAAGGTGAAACCACTAAAGTGTTGTTTGACTCTGGGGCTAAAATCACAATAATTTCTAGAAAATTCTTTGAGGACAAATTGAAAAACAGTATTGTTTTGTTTAAACCAGACATCAATCCCTATGCCTATGGGTGTGAACCTATATGGTTGAGAGGTTACTTTATCAGTCTCATAGAGTACAAGGGGCGGTACACTTCTGGGAAGGTATACGTTTCCGAAAAGGGTGATAGCATCTTAAGTTGGATCCACCAAGGTGACCTAGGTGTTATGTGGAGAAGTGTGGCTCAATGGTTAGAGCGGCAGACCCTGATGCAGAGATCTGGCCTGGGACCAGGGTTCAATTCCCGCCTCGGCGGGTCTTGGGCTCAATTTTCTTGGACCTGATAATTCTCGCCTCGGTGCCTATTCTAATCATGGGTCCCACTCTGCAACTCTGGGCAATAGCTTGCTTAATCTCCACAACGGCCCCAACAGTGCTGGGATGCCTGGCTTCACCTTGGGGGTGCCCAGGAGTGGACATTTTACAGGGAAAAGCCAGGAAGGGTTCCACAGCGGTATGCGTACAGCGCCGGGACACCCCTTTGGGGGTATAAGTGCGCTTTACAAGTACAAATTTCATGTTGGATTCTAGTGGTAATCCTTCTATTTTGATGATGAAGGAGAGAGTGAGTGAAGTACTTGATACTAAATTCTCTTGCCAAGATGTTGAGGGAAAAATAAGGCAGGAGTTCCCTAAAGTTTTCAGAGAAGAATTGAGATGTTTGAAAGGCTTTCAACATGAGATACGCCCTACCGCAGGTGCCCAGCCAGTATGTTGCAAAGAAAGAAATGTACCCATTACCCTTAGGGCTGAGATGCAAGCTGATATTGAGAAGCTGAAAACGGGTGGGGTAATTGAAGAAGTTGAGGGTACTGAGTGGGTCGCTCCGGTAGTGGCAGCGCGCAAGTCCAATGGGAATTTGCACCTATGTGTGGACCTGAGGAATTTGAACAAGTGTGTCATCGTTGACGGGTATCCCCATCCAAATATTTCAGAGTTGCTGCTGATGATTGGTGGAGCCAGGTTGTTCAGTACGAATGACCTCACGTCCGCATACCATCAGATAGCCCTGAAAGAATCCTCTAGGGACTACACAGCATTCATCACTCCTTTTGGTATTTTTCGATTTGTCCAGATGCCTTTTGGCCTCATATCTGCGGCCTCAGTTTTCCAGCGGGCTATGGAAAAGGTTCTAAGAGGTATTGATGGTGTCTGTGTATATCAGGATGACACCCTCGTCTATGGAAAGGATGATGAGGAACATGGGGGCCGTCTTCGCAATGTTTTGAGGAAACTTGAGGAGTTCAACTTAACAATTAAGGCTGAAAAATGTTGTTTCACCAACACCATGATAAATTATCTTGGTCACACCATCAATGGGGATGGCATTATGCCCAAAGATGAGTTGGTTGGCACCATCTCCAGGATGAAATCTCCTTCGTCTAGAGAGGAGCTGATGAAGTTTCTGGGGATGGTGGAATACTATAACAAATTTGTGGGGAATTTCGCTGAGATCAGTACTAACATGAGATTTTTGTTGAGGAAAGGAGTTAGTTTTGTGTGGGATGAGGGGTGTGAGTGAGAGTTTGTCACTCTGAAGGAAAAACTCAAGATGGCTCCTAAGCTCAATAGCTTTGATCCACACAAGCTCTCTATTGTCACAACAGATGCTAGTGTCAATGGCCTAGGAGCGGTGCTACAACAAGAGGGGAGTGAAGGTATGAAAACTATCATGTTCCTATCACGCAGTTTGAGCGATGCGGAATATCGGTACTCTGTCATCAAACGAGAAGCTCTTGCTGTGTTTTGGGCGGTGAAGAAGTTAAAAAGGTTTCTGTGGGGTGTCAAGTTTGAGGTGAGGACTGATCACAAACCCCTGGTTGAAACATTCACGAGTAAGGGTATTGACTTAGTATCAGGGAGGATAACCAAGTGGGTTATCGCTTTGCAGGAATACGATTTTATGATTAAGTACATACCAGGTATTGAGAACGGTGCTGCCGACACTTTGTCAAGGCTGGTCTGTACTGATGGTGATGTGGGCGGTGATCCTGAACACAATGTCGGTGAGGATGAGGCTGAATTTGTTTCTGTGGTTGAGAATGCAGTTGTTTCCATGGAGCAATGCCTCCAAGAATTGCGGAATGATGCAGTATTGTCTGAAATCCTCTTGCTTGTGAGGAATGGTTGGCACTCCAATAAGCAAGCTTCTAAAGAGGACAGGGTTTATTGGGGTGTGAAGGATGAATTAAGTACGTGTGGAGACATTTTATGTCGTGGTACGCGTCTCATACCTCCAGCCAATCTTTGAGAGAAGTTAATGGGTCTGGCACATGCCTCTCATCTTGGAATGTCTAAGACAAAGGAAAGGCTGCGCTCGACATACTGGTAGCCTGGCATGGATATATAAATTGAAAGATTGGTGTGTGAATGTTTACCCTGCTCAATGAATGAAAAGTCCATGAAGGTCAGGGTTCAACCTATGGTCCCCAGAGTCTCTCCCTCAGGTCCTTGGAAAGAAATAGCTCTTAATATCCTAGGTCCCATACATGGTGATGGTCAGCAGGTATTTGTGATTGTTGTGATGGATATGTTTTCTAGGTGGCCGGAAGTTCATTTTAGTTTTGGGGTGGAAACCAAGCACGTAGTCACTTTTCTTAATGATCTGATGTCCGCTGAGGGGTATCCTGAGGTGCTCTTGACAGACAATGGAGTTCAATTGGTGTCACATGAGATGGAAGAGTTTCTGAAGTCAAGAGCATAAAAGCATAAAAAGTGCTCTCTCTACCACCCAGAGACCAATGGGATGGTGGAAAGATTTAATAAGGTACTTAAGGAGACCATATCCCTGGCTAAAGCTAACGGCCTGAACTGGAAGGAAGAATTAAAAAAAGGGTGGAATTGTACAGGTTGACCCCTCACAGCACAACGGGAAGTCTCCCTTTGAACTTTTTAGAGGTAGAGCTTCGATCATTTCTGTGGAACCTGCTTGGGTGAAGAATTGGAGAGGAGGAATTCATGGTGGTGCAACTGAGGTGTCTGTGGATTCTTGGCTTGTGAGGGAAGCCAAGAAGGTACACAAAAGAAAGGTAAATTTCGATTGCAGAAAAGCTGTTAAAAGCACTGTTGTTGAGGTAGGAGACATGGTGTTGATCAAACGACCAGGGTGGAGTGGTTGTGGTCCCAAGTTCTCCGATCCCATCCGTGTCACCAATGTATTTGACAATGCGATGAAGACTCAGGACCATAAAATATGGAACCTTGGGAGGACTGTAGTCCAAGTTTGGCGTGCGAAATGAAGGGTCCTGAGTGTGGGGCAGGAAAGGAGAGTTCTCCTTATGAGAGTGGATCCAGAAGATCTTTGAGGAAAGTGAAGAGACCTTCACATCTTAAAGATTTTGTGTAACCTTGTCACAAATTTATTTTGTACTTAAAATGGTTTATTTCTGATGGTGCCCAAAGTTTTAATTTTCTCATTATTAATCCTCCTTTCTTCCAGTTGTATTTCTCTTATGTTTATTGTATTTTCATTTTGTGTATAGGAGGGAGGTGTGTGGTATCTGGTTCTTCTCTATTGCCCAGCTCTAGTGCTTGTTGTGGAATGTGGTCATCCAGAACCTTTGTATGTCATCAAGGCGTTTAGAATGTATTGATATGACTAGAGACAGTTGGTACAGGACTAGGCTGGGCTGTGGATGGGATCTTCTTCAGAGAATAAATTACAAGCTGCATTTCTAACTTCTCTGACTCTTGTCTACTCCTTGTCGCGATTACTGCATAATGCAATGTTGATTTATATTTATAAGTACAGTTCATGAATAAATACAAAACAAATCTAGTAGATCTTCGAATAAAACATCAATGCAAGTGTGCCTGTTTTGAGTTGTTTAACGTACTGTCAATTAGCATTATTAGAACCATATTTTTTATCATCTGCTTCATTAATTTTCAGTGAATACAATATACCTAGTAAAGTCTGCTCTTCAAGGCCAATGCAAGCCAAGCTCCCGGTCACTCTTACTGTGCTGTCCCAGTCTAATTACCGCCTCTTCCACACAAACCTTTGTGTCTGTACGTTGCTAAGATCATATAGGCTAACTTAGAGACACATAGGACACGTTTTGCCAAATGCGCTTTACACAAGCCTGGTTATTACCCGGGCCGCATACCGATCCATCTTTTTTGCCCACTATGGCACTCCCAACCTAGACCAGCAATTGTCACTCAGACATGGTCCTTAAGAAAGGAACAAAACCAACATCTTTCTATGATGTTCTGCTCCTTACAGAGGTTTCAGTTCAATTGATCCCCTTCCACTACTTCACCCACTGTAATGAAAGCAGAAGTACATTTACATGTGTTTTTAGGTCTTGCAGGTTGTCATTCAGGGAACGCCCCTTTGGCTTTTTGATTTCATAACACTGACATGCAAACTATGACAGTGCAGAATAACAGCCAATTGTGCCTCCCCTTCCATTGACGATGTGCACCCAAAAGTATAAGTTTTGATGGGGTGTAAAATTTCACTAGTTGCCAGCCAGCTGTAAACCAATGATTCCATCATATGTCACTCAAGGTTTCTGAGAACTTGCTGTTCCACAGACCCTTAATTGGAGCTTGTGAGAAATTGGGATATTGGTTTAGTGGGGTGAAACCCTACTCAAACAACAACCACAGTTCTCATCAGGGTGAAACACAAGAAGACCCAATATAAACCTGTGCTTAACCGTCTGCTAGCTTGGCACAAAGCAGTCAGCCTTAACTTGAAGGCAATATGTAAAGTATTTATGCAGCACTTCAACAGTAATAAAGTAAAAACACAACACAACACAAACAAAATTGCAGATCAATTTAGAAAAATAGAGTAAATTTAATAAATAATTTGACACTAAAATGACAAAACTCCAATCAGGAGAATCGGAGATAAGCAATTTCAAAGATTTCAGCTAAGTATAGCACTTAATAACTCGAAGCTCCACTAGGGGCTATCTGGTCGTGGTTGTGCGAGACTGGGTGAAAGTCACAAGGTCAGGACGATCGTGATGGAGTGCAGACTGAGTAGAAGGGACTGAGTTAGTCCCATTGAAAAAGCTATCGTCTAATGTCCAGTGCGAAGAGTCCAGTTCGCAGTGGAGGAGGCTGCGAGGAGCAAGGACAGCATTGCGGATTGTCGTCACTGTATCACGAACAGCAGGCCAGATGTCGTGGACAGTTGTCGCTGTATCACAAACATTCTGTCAGGCATCGCAGATGGTCATTTGCATTGGTGGTCACCGCGGGTTGTTGATACTGCAGTGTGAAGGGCAGATCCTACCTTGCCGGTCATTACTGGCAGTCACTGCAGCACGAAGAGTCGGGTTCACCAGAGCTTCGTGTTGGCAGTTGGCGCAGACAGCAAGATCTTGCCACAAAACAGGACCGTTAGCACTTGCGAAGAGCCCACAACTTCAGTATTTCTCTTTTTCTCCAAGGAGGATCTCAACTGATGCCACATTAGGGGTCCAGGACCTGAGGTATCAGGAACTCATTTCAGCAGAGGCCAGACGCTCAGGCAAGTGCAGGTCCAGTAGCAGCAGGTCATCTGGGCAGTTACAGGGAAGCCCCTGGAGCTTGTTATGTCCTTGTAGCTCAGAACAGGAGGTCAGTCAGCTGACCCTTGGAGTCCCTTCAGCCTGGGATGAAGGGTGCAGGTCCAGTCTTCCTTCTCAGCATGCCTCAAGGAGCAGGGTAGCAGGGCGTCCTTCTGTTGCATCCACTGGTCCAGGAATGAACGGAAGAGTGGGTCTGACGGTCCCCATTTTATACCTGGTGCCCACTTTGAAGTGTGATAAGCTTCTGGAGTTTCCCCCTACAGAGGTGTCTGGAATCTTTTGCCTCCTTGCCCTGGTCCCAATCTGTCTGCGAGCACAATATGCTAGTATGAAGTCCTTTGTGTGTGTGCTGAAGCAGCTCCATTGAAGTGCAAGTGTGGTAGGTGACAGCTCCACACCTCATCAAGCCAGAGATGGCCCATCCTGCCAACACCTAGAACCTCTATTGTGATGCTGTTTGGGAGGAATGCCAGCTGCCAACTAAACCTATTCATGTGACCCAGTAACAGGCTGCTGGCACAAAATGGTTACAACTAGAAAATGCTAACTTTTTAAAAGCATTTTCAGAATTGTGACATAAAATCCGACTTTACCACTAAAGACGGTTTTAAATTAAAATTCCTCAGACATCAAACATGACCTTCCTACCTACTTCCTTTCAAAAGTTATCACTTGTTAAATGTAATAAGGTAACCGAATGTTATCCTATGGAAGAGGTAGGCCTTACAGTAGTGAAAAACAAATGTGTTCGGTTTTTTACTATCAGGACATGTAAAACTTGAAAGTTTAAGACTTAGCAAGGTTTTTTTTGCCAAGTCAAATTGGCAGTTGAAACCTGCCAACAGGCTGCAATGGCAGGTGTGGGACATGTTTTTAAGGGCTACTTAAGTGCAGTGGCGCCTGGTGATCTTTTAAAGAGGTGGGGCGCAAATACTGATTTTGAACGTGACCAAGCCACATAACTTGTATGTTATCAGCCCTTTCACATTTAACTTACTACAGGCAAGATTTTGGGTACTAGTTGGATAGTGCAACTTGCAGCATTTGTTAAGTAGTAGTATATGTGGGTTTCAGTATTCGAGAATGTGTAAATGCAGTAAAATGTGAGTACAATCAATGCCTGCACCATTTGAAGCTAATGCCATCAGTACTCTATGAACTTGAGTCCAGTTTCCGTCTGCATTTAGTGCCCATTGACTACTACTGCACACATATTTATACGAGTCATATTTATCCTGTGTAGCGAAATTCACATTCACTCTGTTTTCTCTTCATAACTAGATAGGCATGGAGAGGAAGGAGAGATGAGGTGAATAGTGAGAGGGACAGGCCAGGAAGGCAGGATAAAGGCTAGCGTAGGGTTGAACTGAAGAAGGGTCAGACATGTTTACCTTTGGCGGTTTTGTCTTTTTTTCTGGTGATGCTGCCAGTACTGGATGCTGCATCGTGGTAGGCATTGCAGGGTAGCTAGAACCTTCAGCCATTCGCAAGGTGGTGTGATAGTGGCTGAATCAGTCCTGCTCTTGCTCTGGAATCAAAAGTTCTGCAGTGGGCAGAGCAGTCATCAGCACGATGGGATAGCTAACACTGGCAATGCAGATTCTCTTCTTTGGGTTTCTAGTGGAAGGTCGGATTGTGAAGCAGCCACGTGCAGTGTGCATCATCACATGCACTCTGTCCTACGTTCTGTTTACAAACGTGGTGGATGTGACCTGATGTCTTGGTCACATTTAAAGGAAAGTTATTGAGTGAGGTAGTGAACTAAAACTGGACGCTATTTAAATATTTCATTGCTAAACCGTATTGTGTAGAGAATGATGTGTCATTGAAAGAAAAATAAATATGAACCTTACGATGTTTCCCTTTCTTCCCTTTCTTATTTGCATTTAAATTAATTATCTAGTTACTGGTGAGCCATGAAGCCATGTTTGTGGCTTCAAGCATCGCTCCCTACCAGGTTGAAACTTCTTGCTGTTTCGAATACGACAAGACTCTCCCATTCTATGATGATTGATGTAGCTGCTCACACAGCACAGACATTGATGTCCTTCTTCTATTTCAACAACCCTCCTTTGCAGATGGTCATATTGACATGGTCTTGTCTTTGCGGTGTAAAAAAAAATAAACTCAGAAACTTGAGCAAAACTCTTTTTTTTTCACTAATGGTGATAGGAATGAATTATAAAACTTAACGCAAAAGCACGCACTTGGATATGCCAACATTTCAGTAAGATTCAGTCGTTATTTATCCAGTTAAATATTTTAATTTTTTAAGGCACACTTCACTTTCTTTACAACAGTTGTGCGAGCTAGGCCTTCTTCCTCTCGTTTTCGAGTTAGTCTTTGTAAAGAAGAATATCCACACCAGCGTTGTGTTGAAGAATAATATTTATTGAACACAAGATTACAACACAGAACAAGCATTGGCATAACCAATAGGTCTCGCCTTTGGGGCCTTATAAGTGTTTAGCCAGAGCTATTGACTTTGCCAATGTCTTCAAGCTGTGCTGTAGAGAAGTGTGGCTGCTGTGCAGCATGCTGAAAAGTTATAATAAAAAAGTGTCAGAAGCATTTTTGTTACTTTATATATGACCAAGAAGGCATTATGTAAAACTGAACGACCATATTAAAAAAAGTATTTACAATAAAAAATGTCCTCAGTTTTCTTTTGTTCTTGCAATGCTGGCAACTTGTTTCTGCCTATTGCAATGGTTGTCTGTTAAAGCTTTTTTTTGAGGGGGCATAAACAATCGGAGGGTGAAGGTTGGGAACTAGTACCTGTATTATAACACTAGCAGCGGCCAGACGCTAGGGGAGAATCAACAGATGCCAGATTCCGAGAGCAGGCTGAGGTGGTGCTGAGTGATGCTGAGGTGGTAGTGGTGGTGGTGGTGACTGTTGCGGAGATGATGCTGAGGTGATGCTGAATGATACGGTGTTGCTGAGTGATACTGCTGTGGTGCTGAGTGATGCTGTGGTGGTGCTGAGTGATATTGTCTTGGCGCTGAGTGATGCTGTCGTGGTGCTGAGTGATATTGTCTTGGCGCTGAGTGATATTGTCTTGGCCCTGAGTGATGCTGTGGTGGCCCTGAGTGATGCTGTGGTGGCGCTGAGTGATGCTGTGGCGGCGCTGAGTGATGCTGTTGCGGCGCTGAGTGATGCTGTTGCGGCACTGAGTGATGCTGTGGCGGCGCTGAGTGATGCTGTGGCGGCGCTGAGTGATGCTGTGGCGGCGCTGAGTGATGCTGTGGCGGCGCTGAGTGATGCTGTGGCGGCGCTGAGTGATGCTGTTGCGGCGCTGAGTGATGCTGTTGCGGCACTGAGTGATGCTGTGGCGGCGCTGAGTGATGCTGTGGCGGCGCTGAGTGATGCTGTGGCGGCGCTGAGTGATGCTGTTGTGGTGCTGAGTGATATTGTTGTGGCGCTGAGTGATGCTGTGGTAGTTCTGAGTGATGCTGTGGTGGTGCTGAGTGATGCTGTGGTGGCGTTGAGTGATGCTGTGGTGACGCTGACTGATGCTGTGGTGGCCCTGAGTGATGCTGTGGCGGTGGTGAGCGATGCTGTGGCGGTGGTGAGCGATGCTGTGGCGGTGCTGAGCGATGCAGTGGCGATGCTGTGGTGGTGCTGAGCGATGCTGTGGCGGCGCTGAGTGATGCTGTGGCGACGCTGAGTGATGCTGTTGTGGCGCTGAGTGATGCTGTGGTGGCGCTGAGTGATGCTGTGGTGGCGCACCAAACTGCCGGAAATGTTCCAAGCCCCAAACACATGCTAGAGCTTCCCGCTCTATAACGGAATACTTTTCCTCATTGGGTGTTAATGAGCGAGAAGCAAAAGCAATCATACATTCCATACCATGTGCATCTTACTGGGTGAGGACAGCGCCCAGACTTTTGTCACTTGCATCAGTGGTGATAATATTACATAAGGAGGGGTCAAAACCATGCAAAGGAGGGGCTGGGCACATCTCCTTTTTAAGCGAACAAAACGACATTTGACAAGCTTCCGTCGACACAAACTTATTCTTAATTTTGAGCAATTGTTTCATGTCATACATTTTGGACGAGACACTTTCTATGAACTTTGAGTAGAACTCAACAAGGCCTAAAAAGGAACGCAGTTCCTCTCTGTTATTTGGCTCGGGGGCATTTTGTATGGCATCCAAAAGCTCCTTTTTAGGCCTGATACCCTCCCCAGTGATTACATGTCCCAGATATGTAACTTCAGTAGAAGCAAATTTGCACTTACTGTGTTCTGCAGTTAAGCCTTTAGATTCAAGTATGCCAAGAACCTGTGCTAGCTTCCTGTCATGCTCTTCCCTGTTTTTTCCCATAATTAAGATATCATCTTGAAACATAAGTATGTTCTCGACACCTTTAAAACTTTCCTGCATCAACCTTTGGAACATTGCTAAGGCAGAGGCAAGGCCAAAAGGTACCTTCTTGAATCTGTAGCATCCGAAAGGTGTGATAAATGTGGTAATACTCTTACTGTTAGGGTGCAAGGGAACCTGGTGGTATGCCGCTTTGAGAGCTATGGTGGAGAACCATTTATCACCCTTTGTGAGACCTAACATTTCTCTAATGCGTGGCTGGGGAAACTGATCAACTATGATGTTGTCGTTGAGATCGCGCAAATCAATACACAATCTCAAATTCCCATTGGATCTCTTAGCCACAACCAAGGGAGCCACCCACTCTGAAGACCACCTGTTCAATAACTCCATCTTCAAGTAGCTTCTCCAATTGTGCCTTAACTTCATTCCTAATTGCAAAGGGAATATTTCTAAACTTGTGAATCTTAGGTATAGCCCCTTTCTTGACACAAATTCAATGTTCAAAACCTCTCAAAAGGCCAATTGCCCCTGAAAATACTTTCGGAAACTTCTGCTAAATTCTTCATTGGTCTGGACAATGAGGACAGGGCACTGTTAGGATTCAGAACACCCAAACTTCCATGGTCCATCCATCCTAAAACGGACGGTCCTGACATGGATACGTACAATTTGCCTAATGATTCCCTACCTTTAAAGGAAAACCTAAGATTCCTATAGCCGCAAACCTCAATGGGATCACCTGTAAACGTCTTGATGGTGATATCTGGCATCTCAAATTGTTCACCTAGGAGAGGCGCAAACTTTTCCTCCCACACCATTTTGTTAACAATGGTGTAAGGCGAACCTGAGTCCGCCACGAAAGAGATATCAACACCACCAATTAACATATCACAAACAGGTTTCTTTATCCCAGTTACTTGCGCATTATCAACCTGCATCACACAATCATCTTCGTTATTGAGAACACACTTGTTCACGTCATCCTCATCGGATGTACTAACTGCAGCTTCATGATCAACATCAACCAACTTAACAGATCTGGATGGTCTCTTCTGGCAAACCGTTTGGAAATGTCCCACAACCCCATAAAATGAACACTTCTGCTTCCTGGCCGGACATTTCTTTCTTTCGCCAAATGGTTAAAACTTCCACACCTGAAACGTTTCCTGTTATTAACATGACCTTTATCACTTACTGGCTGGCTACTGCAAACTTTCTTTACTTGCCTAGGAAACATTTTAGTGTCCCCAATTTTAGCCACAATACCATCCTTTTTTTTTCTATGTTTTCTGCGAGGACAGCCTTAGCACACCTCCCAGTAAGCTCTGCTCTTCTAACTATGTCAATAACATTTAGCAATAGACTCTCACCATTGGCCCACAAATTCTCTTGTACATTAGTATTGGACCCCTGCATTACAATTTGGTCCCTGATTAAATAATTGTTAGAAATGGGGGTCTCTAGTTGGCAATGGCTGGCCACTGTCCAAGTAGGGACCCTTCTTCCTAAGTCAGAGTGAGAGGGCTACACCCTTTGATAACCCCTGCTCAACCCTGTGGTAACGTAGCACGAGCAGCTAGGCTTATCTCAGAGGCAGTGTGTGAAGCATTTATGACCATACACAGTAACACAGTGAGGAACACTACAAAGGGACACCACACAAGTAGTTATCAAAAAATAAGTATCTTTATATATAGACTTAACACAAAACCAATAACGATAAAAAGCCACAATACTGTAAAATAGGATTACTCTTGAAATGCTGCAAAAATAGTTCAAAGTGTGCCAAGAGGAGTTCAGTTCAAAGCAGTGGTCTCTGCGACCCTTTTACTTACAAAGTACCTGGATTTCGTAGCAAAACCAACAAATTGTCACAAAGAAGCTGTAGCGATGATTTTCTGCACGCGAGGCCAGCGATGCGATAAATCCTTGCCGCGAGGGAGGATGATGCGCCGATCTGCTGATGCGTGCGGAGATGATGCCACAAACTTCTGCACGCTAGGCCGTTGATGCGATGACTCCTTGCCGCGAGGGAGGAGGCGATGTGACGATCCTGTGGCATGTGCGATCAGGTTGCAATGCGAAGAAATGGCGCTCCGCGAGGGAGCGACGATCCTGATGCGATGCGATGAAAATGGCGGACGCCCGGCGTCCGCGCTGCGATGTCGTGAAGCGATGATCTTGGTGCGATGATCTCTTGGAGTTAGCGAGCACTTGGAAGCCCGCAAACGTGCGATGCGATGATCTTTGGAGTTGGCGAGCACTTGGCGGCCCGCAAACGTGCGATGAGTCGATCTTTGGTTGCGAGCACTCAGCGGCAGCAGCGCGATGATTTTCCGGGCGCTTTCGGCTGCGACGGCTCGCAAACGTGCGTTAGCGACCATTTCAGCACTCTCTTCTCTGTAGTAGAACTAGAGGCCCTGGAACTCACAGGAGCCTCACCTGCAGATAGAAATCCTCGCTGGGAGGAATCAGGAGGCTGGTGGTGAAGTCTGATATGCCTGAGACTTCAACAGGAGGCTAGCTCTCTCCTAGCCCTTGGGTGATTGCTTTAGCAAGATTAATACAAGTTCTCTCAAAGTCCTTTTCCCTCTTCTTCCAGGTCCAATGGTAACCACTGCAGGCCAATCCAAGAAACAGCACACAAGCACAAGGATAGTCACCGCCTGCAGATTCCTTCAGTTACACGGACAGAGGTTCGTCTTGATGTCCAGGAGCAATACCATTTGTAGGGGCTTCAGCACAGATATTTATACCCCAAAAGTCTTTGTTCTCAAAAGCTACAAGTCACTGAGCCTAGCCAGAACCAGTTCTGTTCAGTCCTGGAGCACTTTGTTTATCAGGCTGCATCCTTCCTTTCAGAAAGAGGGGGTCTGCTATCAGACACACAGTAGGAGGTGGAGCCAGCATTCACCTTGCCAGGCACAGCCCTATTCAGGTCAAGGAGCTACCCCTCCCCATACTCTAAATCCAGACAGCCAATACACATAACAGCAGTGCACACTGGAAGGCTTAGGCAAGAAAATACCTACTTTCTAAAAGTGGTATCTTCAAACACAGAATATAAAAATAAACTTCACTAAAAGATGTATTTTAATATTCTGAGCTCCGGCATACTAAATTCGTTTTTCTACCATGTTCCTGGGGTCAGTTAGGACTATAGAATGTAATAGTCAAACTGCCCATTCTAGCCTATGGGGAACAGGTAGCCTTACAGTAGTGAAAAACGAAATTGGGTGTAATTCACTACCAGGACATGCTACACACACCAAGGCATGTCCTACCTTACACACACAATGCACCCTACCACAGGGGTGACTTACATGATGCCAAGGGAAGGTTCAGGGGCTGGGAAGTGGGTGCACTTCACAGCCAAGATGGCAGTTCTGGACTGCACACAGACTCTGCAGTGGCAGGTCTGAGACACACTTTACAAGCTGCTTCTGTGGGTGGCGCAAACCAGCGCTGCAGGCCCACCAGCAGCATTTGGTTTACCAGCCCTGGGCACACACAGGCCACGCTACTAGGGACTAACAGGTAAACCAAATAAGCCAATCATGGAGATACCAATTCACATGTCATATTTACACAGGGAGCATTCGCGCTGTGGCACTGAAGGGCAGTGGCACAGCGCCCAGAGCATCTAACACCAGCAAAACGGAGGAGACAACAGCGAAAAATGGAAGGGAGACCCACGCCAATGGTGCCAGGTCTAACAATCATCATGAAGATCTCCGAAACAACAAGAGAGGGCTAGATTTTTTGAAGATGAGACAGAGTCAATAGATTCCTCTTTACCCTGCTTCCTGTGGAAAAATGTATACTTGTCCACGCAACACAAACTGTGGGTTTATAGTAACTGTTCAAATCATCGATAGCATTCCTGTACACATCACCCTTCCCACTTGCTCTTGTTTTTAGGTCTCGCCTACGCAGCGCGCATGCGCTGCATAGGAAAAAGACCTTTTGAAATCGCTTCAGTTTTGGTGCCAAAAACGTGCACGCATTGCATTGCCTTCAATGGCAACGGGTGCACGTTTGGCGATTCCCTTGCGGGAGCGAGCTTTGACAGATGGTTCCTGCTCGCTCCCGCAAGGGAAACAGGCGCCGGCCCCCTCCTCTCTCCCCTCCCCCTGCTGCCTCCTCCTCTCCTCGTCTTTTTTTTTTTTACCTAGTTCAGCGCGACGCGCGCTCTTGTTTTTTTTTGCTCTTTCCTTCCTCTTGGGTAAAAACGTATTCTCTGCCAAGACCTCAGGACTTTTGCTGAGGCTGCTGTTGGCTAACTACCCTAGGGCAAACAGTGCTGCATCTTTGCACATTTTTTGAGATTTTCGCTCGGATTTTCGCTCCTTCAAGTCACTGACTTTAAAGCTTACAGCCCCGTTTAGCTTCCTTAACCCCCTTCTGGTAGTACTTTGAAGATATTTGCAGACACCAGAACACCGCTGTGAACAGAACTTCGGATATTGTGCTTACGAGGAGTTGAAGGAAACCGAAAGTCACTTACCTAGTTTATCACCAGGCTCCCTGCCCTAGTGATCTGTTCTGAACCGGGCATCCACCTTGGCCGGAGAAGGCTCTTGAGGTCGGGAAGTGAACTGTGCAAATTCCCACTTAACCAACAGTGGGGTTAGAACTCAGTATGGGGTGCCTTTGCTAGATGATCACAACTTTTAAGTGACTGCTTATTCGTGTTGGTCTAAAAGTTGTTCAAACTTAATACCTTCACAGGTGCCGCCAAAAGCAATAGTTCTTTTCGAACCCTTAGTAATGTGTGTGTTCAGCTGACATTACGTACTAGCGTTGGGCGCGAAGATCAAAGTTTTGCACACAAGCAACTTGCAAGTAATATATGGCGCATAAGAGAAAACAAATTGACAGCGGTAGTACAGCAATGGGGCTGTCGGCTGCTGGTGAGCAAAATGAATCCGCCTCACCCCCTGTATAGAGACACACCTTTGCAATAATTTGTCCATATAGGCAGTACCTGTGGTTCCAGAGAAAATACTGATGTGGGATCACATGTCCAAATGTTAAAGAAAGATATGAAAAGAGTTTTCAAGAGGACAAAGTTGTTTTATTTATAAAATATAAATGTTTATTTTGTTAAAATAAGGACTTTTTACAGCAGTGAGGGGTGTAGTCTAAAAAGTGAAAGGATTTTATGCTTGCTTGGTGCCATTTGTACTTTTCATGTCTTTTGAAAGGGGTGGGGGGCAAAACATAAGCGACGTCTGTGTTATGTAGTCACTTTTGCTACCTTGATAAGAATGTACGGAAAGATACAGAATGGTAGGTGTGCAGTAGGGAGGAATCAGGTAAAGAGTTAAGGCAGTTGAATAGACAGGCCACTTGAGTGACTGGCCTGCTCAGGATTTACAACTAATACCAAGTCTTCAGGAGACTTGTCATTCCTGGGCTTACGTCTTCAAACCAGGACTACAACTTTCAGAGCGCATTGGGTTGGCAAATGAATGTCAGTGCCTGCAAACTAGGTGTGCAGTTGGCAAGCATGGAAGTGGAAATCTGATATATTCTTTTTTTCCGTATCTTTGTGTCAAGTCAAAAAGTGACGGAACACTTTGAAACATCTACATCATTATGTAGTACTTTAAGAATATGCCTTTTACTCTTTGTATCATAATACCGGATATAGATTTTGCAAATAGCAGTACGCACATACTAGACTCATTGCTGTGCACATGGGTTTAAGAGTCATGGGGCACACAGGGATCACCTTCGTGTCAACAAAGAGATTAAAATATTACTGTAAAACACAAATAATTTATTCTGGAGAAAATATTAAATCTGAAAAAATGCAAATGCCTTATTATTGTAGACTAAATTGTGCACCAACATTATTGGTAATGAATTACATGCATGGTCACTAAACCAACAAAAGGGTCAGTGCCTAGAGTGCTCCGTAAATGCCATTGCAGGGCTTTCCCTGAGTGATAACCGCAAATACTACTTTAGCAGCAGTATATGTGCATAGCTCTGAGCGATGCGCCATTCGGCTACCACTGTACAGATACTTTCTGTATTTTTGCCCCTCTATGTGGATGCAAACCCACTCTTGCTGATGTGTCTGCGCCCAAGCAGTCTATGGATGGTCAATTAGATGACTATGGCAGGGTAATGCCTTATGGTATAGAACTGGGCAAACTGCAATACCCATTGACCGCTTCAATCCATTGCACCTTCCAGCCCACCTGTGGGGATTGTTGATGTACACCTATAGGAGATGCTTAGAGCACAACACTCTAGTACTGAATTTGTAAACTTTTAAGTACAGGGCCCAAAGTTTTTCCTAGCACGCCTGCCACGATTGTTGCAGAATTCTGGGGTTGCTGAATACCCAAGACTGCTTAGTCTTGCTTCCATCTCATACCTCTTCTTCCAGTCCTTTTATCATACTCCTACTAGTTCTTTTTAGTCCATGCTTTCTTCCTCTATTACTGTTTTCCTCTATTTTGTTTTCTCTTCCTTCTTCAGGGGTGTGGAATTTTATAATATATCTACCTGCCCTTGGGCCGCAATTTGTCAGAAAACTACAGATCCTGTAAAAAAAAAAAAAAATCCGCTTGTCCCTGCTGGTGCCAAGTAGTGAGGTGACAAATTATGGCAGCATTCTCAATATGTCAAAGCTTTGATACCCTCATTGACTATGCAGTAGATCCAGAGTTGGAGTTCCCTGTGAGTATGTTCACACTCGCCATCTTCCACGTTGAAGGGTATTCAGCAACTCCTCTTTACGCTTCTCACACAATAAAAAAGGTTGGAAGTTTACTCCTGGCGAGAGCAGGCGTAAAAAAAAAAATTCACAGGTGGGGCGGAAAAGGGGATGTAGAAAGGATGAATTTGCAATCGCACAGCAGATGTGCGCATCAGCAAATATAAGATAACACAGCATGTTTATACACATGTATTTCTTGATGGTGCACTTTCACCCTGCGGTCTCTTGGCTTATTGTTACCCAAATCAATGGTACTCATGTTATCAATCTTGGAAAGAAGAAAGGCTGAGCCTACCTGCTAGGATTAAAATCTGGGACCATGTATATTTGCTCATGTGAAAAAGAAATACTTATACGTTTGCTAGGAGTATGGTTTCCAAGCATACTTTGGTAAAAGTTTTCTAATTTTTGAAAGTCATAAATTGGCAAGAATGAAAGGGCATATATCTGCGGGTGCACTTTTTTTGTCTTTCTTTAAAAATTGGGCCCTTACCTTATTGCTCATAATGGCTTTACACTAACCATCCCTCCCTTTAAAAACAAGCATTGGCATAGCCAATAGGTCTCGCCTTTGGGACCTTATAAGTGTTTAGCCATGCAACAGTTAATGTTGTTGCAGTAAGGATATTGTGCTGCATAACTAAATACTTATAAGGTCCCAAAGGTGAGACCTATTGGCTATGCCAATGCTTGTTTTATTTATGCCATAGTACACTTGTATACCACCAGTGCCTAAGCAATGTAAAAGTATTTTGAATTTCTTCTCAGCTGAGAACTCCTCATCATCATCAAAAGTTGATATATTGTTCGTGAAATATTCTCTCCATTCTTTCCATTTAAGTACACGCTCACCCACAGCAGGAAGAAAAGTTTGGGGAGGAGCCAGATTCCACAAATATTCCAAAGACATGTCTGAAGCTTACTAGAATTTGAAATTATAGAACAGCTCGACAAATAGCCAAATGCAATGCAGCGCGCGCAACGAAATTCGTTTTATTTATTTATACGTTTACTTACCTCTGATCGGCCATAATCCGTAGTTTACTACCCCCCACCCTGCCCCTCCCCGCCCCACATCAGCGCCCGGCAGCACTCCCACCACGGGCCGCTACTGGCTGGACATATGGTTACTTGTGAGCAGGCTTATACAGCAGACACATGAAGTGGTCATACTTCCTTGCACATTATCTGATCACTCCCCAGTGAAACTAAGCCTTCCTCATCCCCCCTCGAAGCTTTGCTATTGCCATTTGAAAGGCACTTAATTGCAGGAAGAAGTCTTCCACAGTGCAATTAGAGAAGCCATTTTGGAATATTTCCAACTAAACAAAATATCTGTAATATACGTAGCCACATTATGGGAGAACTTTAAAGCTTACATCTGTGGCATCTGTATCTCTAAAAGCTCCAGAGTGTCTAAATCGATACATGGTGACCTCACCGGACTTGAGACCCGACTCTTAGACACTTAGAAAATAGTTACTCTTCTGACAAAGATGAGACCCTTTTAGCTCAGCTACAATAAACACTGCAGGAATACAGGGAAAAGGCGGACCTTGAAGTGTTATATTTGGGTCACAGTGTCCGATTAAAGGCGCATGGTGAAGACAACAGGCAGGGCAAAACAGTGGCCTGGATCACCAAGCGTGACAGAGAATTTGAAGGGATCACCAGCATCAATTGTGAGGGGGTAGGTGTCACCACTGATCCAATCTCATTACTGAATGAGTTCTTGCTATTCTATGAATACTTACATAACCGAAGACATCCAAAAGACCAAGCTGATCTGTCAACGTACCTCGACTAGGTCTCTCTAGCCTGGCTGGAAGGCAAAACCAGAGAGCTACTGAACTCCCCAATTACACTAGAGGATGTTAGAAATGCTATAATGAGTCATCCTAGTGGTAAGGCTCCTGGAAGCGATGGTCTGCCTCTTGACTTTTTTAAAGCATATATAGATATACTGGCTCCACGACTTCTTGACATGTATACCGAATCGATAGCAAAAGGGAGCCTTCCACTCTCCACAATGGAAGTAACCATTACGGTACTCTGAAACCCAACAAAGATCCCACTGAGTGTTCCTCATATAGGCCCCTATCACTGTTTAATACAGATTACAACATTTTTGCTAAAATCCTCTCACAAACGCTACAATGCAGTTCTTAGTATTGCCCTATCAATCTGGCTGTATCCCACAATGCTCTACCTTATTCAACCTTTGCACATTAATGGCCATCATACATAGTGGGCCTTCAGTTCCCATCTGCCGCTATTCTTTTGGGCGCTGAGAAACATTTGATTCACTTGACTGGTCAAACATGAGAGAGGCGCTTCATAGGCTGGGTCTAGAAAATGACTTCAGGTCACTTATAAATCTATTATACACAACCCAAACAGCAAGAGGGTGCATCAACAAACTGCACTCTAAATCATTCTTGATTTGCAGAGGCACCCGTCAGGGGCCTCCCCTGTCCCCCCTGATTTTTGCATTGGCTATAGAGTCTCTGGCCTGCTACATGTGGGAATTGCACTCTCATTGCGGACTATCCCTTGGTAATAAGTTGCTAATAATTTCTTCATGCGCTGATGATGTCATTCTATATGTGCAGTACCCTGAGGTCAATCTAGCGCCTGTTGTCAGAGATATAACCAATTTGGGAGATACTCTGCGCTACAAATGAATTGGTCTCAATTAGAGGTGTTTCCTTTGACCGACACCTGCACGGCACCCACATTGGACTACCCCTTGCAATGGCGCCCCGATTGGGTGAGATGTATTGGAATCTGGGTCACCCGGGATATTGATGATCTGATCTGCAGCAAATTTGGTACAACCCTAGACAAAGTTAAGGCGAGCACTGACAGATGGATTCAACTCCTGTTATCCCTAGACAGGAGGATACCTTTAATAAAGAAGGTGATACTGCCAAAATGTTTATACCTGTTTGCAAACATCCCTATCTCCCGCCCACTCTACTTCTTTCATCGACTACAACAAGTTCTCTCCCACCAGATATGGCACGGGGGACAACCCAGGATATGCTGGTAATTGCTGACACAGGCCATGCAATTCGGAGGGCTCGTGTTACCTGATTTTCATATTTATTACTTGGTGGCTCAGACTTACTATTTGAAGTACTGGCCACCAATGCAGTATGCACCTATGCAAGTCAGGGTGGAATGGGCTATAGCTCGAATGCAGTCCCTGCTAGGGCAGATCTACGCACCACATTGAGTGGCTTGGTGCAAAGCTGATATTCTTGCTTTGACGAGCAGAGAGTGCTGGAAACTATCCCGATGATTGCACCATGAATTCCCTTACTCCTTGTCGATGTCGGTCACAGATAACCCGCTACTGCCCCCCACTAAAGAGAAAGCTGTCATGGGGCTATTGCAACAGGCAAGTCTAATCACCATTGGGGACCCATTTGAAAATAACACTTTTATCTCACAACGTAGTCTTTGTGCCCATGCAGCAACAACCCCATTGGGGTCCTATTGCTATCTCAGGCTCCAATCAGCGGCTAAGGCTAGCCTCTCCACCTACCCTGCATCACCACCTGACATACAACCTTTCATGGCTTGTATGGGCAGGGCCGAAATGGGACACTCAGGGGGAGATTAACTAAGATTTTGCACCGTGTTTGCGCCACCAAAGTGACGCAAAATGGTGCAAAATCTTTTTTTCCTAATTAACTTTCCAGCGCCCTGGAAATAACGTAAAAGTAATGCGAAGCAGCGCATTGCGCTGCTTCGCATTACTTTGCGCCATGGGGGCGTACCAGGGGGGTGGATGCATGGGCGTTCCCATGCAACTACCCAAGGTTTCTCATGTTAAACCCAATTTACTAAAAACAGTAGATTGGGTTTAGCGTGAGAAAACTGCGCCCTTTTCAACTATGGGATAAAATGCTTTCATTTCTCCTTCCTTTTCCAACTTTGCATGCGTGCTGCACTGTGCAGCACGTATGCAAAGTGGGAAAACCTTTGCATCGTGCCTAGCATAGTATATTGTACAGGAAGGGTACCCTCCCTGTACAAAACCTATGCTACACTCATGCACACACCCATGCACAACTGCGCTAAGGTGTGTGCATGGCGCACGGCAGCTGAAATCATCGCCGGTGCAAGGGAAAGGGGAGGAGAGAGCCATATCTTTGAAAATATGGCGCTCTCCTGCTCCCTCCCTGTCGCACAACGCAGCACAGACTCGCGAGGGGCTGCGCTGCGTTGCGTGGAGATTTTGAAAATCTCCCCCATAATCTCTTATTTGTACTCCCACTTTTTAGCCCTTAGATCAACTCCCAAATGCTAGACTTGAATGGGAGATGACTTTGGGCTATGAGATATCGGTGTATTGCTGCGCACAAGTTAGGAACACTCTGCTCACCTATAAACACAAGCTCATACACTTTAAATACTTACATCAATACTATTACACTCCTGAACAAGTTGCTAGATTTAGTGGAAATATTGATAGTACATGTGTTAGATGTGGTCTCCACAATGCTAACTTTCTACATATGTCCTGGGATTGCCACTATTGGAGGGAAATATTTTACATGGTATCTAAGACTGTAGGGATTCGGATTACCCCCACCCCTCAGACAGTTCTATTAGAAGATACTTCAACTTCATGCCCCTCGAGCTGGTGCCTCGCTTCCATTCTACTTGTACTTGCCTAGAAATGCATGGCCATGATCTGGATGCAGAAGAAGGTGCCTCTGGTGAACGGGTGGCTGTGGGATGCTGCCTAGAGCTAAGACATGTCGGAACAACATGATGAGACTGCTCACCCCATGGCTCGACCTAGAGACATATTTGTCCATTTGGGGTTTTGTGCTTGTCTTTTCTTTATCTTTTAGATTTGTTAAGTCCTGTATTTAACCGATTGAGCTTAAAAAACATTCTTAGGCTCTACTGATTTTTTACCAGTGTTTAAGCTACAACTTTCTTGAGGCCTGTTACCAGGTCTGGCAACCTGGAGAAGAAGATGAAGGTAGATGAAATACTTGCTTGTTTAAAAACTCCTTCAAATGTCAGGAGTCTGTGGGGTGAGGAGAATTACATCTTTCTGAGGTTTTAGAATCTGCAGAAATTAACTACTCCTTTTAACTTTGTTTTCTAGCACAATAGAAGAGCCCCTAGATAAGTTCTAACACGCCTCTCTGATAAGCCTGAGGCTGCTCAACCACACTACCCCCTAAAAGAGCACCTTGGGATTGCTAGAGTCCTGTCGACTCATAAGGGAATTCTCTTACTCTTTGACAAGTATATCTCTTTTTGATATACTACGTAAAGAGCCGGCTTCCTACAGTTATTTAATGCTCCAGATGGTATGTTTGGTTGTATGTGATTTTAATATATATATACAATTTTATCATCTTCAGTGCAGTGTTGAGATATTTTGAAGACCTATGTACCCAACCTCATTGCGAAGCCTTTGTTTGAAATTAGATGGTCATGGACGATATCTACAAATCCCTCGATACCGACCAATGTTGCCTCCTCATTCTTCTGGACCCATCGGCAGCCTTTGACACATTTGATCACCAACTACTCATCAAGGCTTTACAAGAAAGGGTGGGTGCTGATGAGGTGGTCCTACACTGGTTCTCCTCCTTCTTACACAGCCGCTCCCAAAGGATAAAAATCAAAAACTTTACATCCGACCTACACCCCGACAGCAGGGGTGTCCCCCAAGGTTCAGTGCTCTCACCACAACTATTCAACATATACATGGAACCCCTCACCACCATACTCAAAAAAGCTAACATCCCCTTCCACCTATATGCAGATGACACCCAGATCTATCTGGAAACCTACTCCATAGATGACATTCACAGACTCAATGACACTCTAAAAGAAATCCAACACTGGCTGTCACTAAACCACCTAAAACTCAACCAAAGACAAAACAGAGATCCTCCTCATCTCCAACAAAGAAGAGAACCCTCAAATTGTAGAATGGCTAAAAGCAATGGATGCTCTCAATGGCAATCTCACTCTGGCCAATTCCGTAAAATCATTAGGAATCACACTAGACCCAAAACTTGACATGGCCAAACACATTAAGAACTCCGCAAAGAGTGCCTTCCTCAATCTGAAGCTACTTAACAATATAAAACCCTTCATCCCACCCAAAGACCTCAAACAAGCCACTCAATCACTGGTGCTATCCAGACTCGACTATGG
Source organism: Calotriton arnoldi (assembly GCA_963921515.1). Classification (NCBI taxonomy): domain Eukaryota; kingdom Metazoa; phylum Chordata; class Amphibia; order Caudata; family Salamandridae; genus Calotriton; species Calotriton arnoldi. The sequence goes on from CAWUFW010014424.1 coordinate 118,079, forward strand.
GAATGCAGCCCTCACTGGTACAACAAAATCTCACCTAGCTCCCCTCAAAACAACTCTCAACGCAGCAGCCAGAATGGTCACCGGAGTTAGGAAATACAATCACATCTCACCCGCACTCAGAGAACTAAAATGGCTTCCAGTCGAATTGCGTGCCAGCTTCAGAACTGCCTGCCTCACGCACAAAGCCCTGCACACAGGAAAACCGGACTACCTGGCCGCCAAACTCAAGAGGGCTGGTCAGACAAGGAACCTCAGGAGCTCCAACACCCTACTACTCATCCCTATGAAAATACGCAATCAAAAAACCGCCGCACGGTCCTTTGCTGGAAACGCGCCCAAAATATGGAACTCCATCTCAGCCGATATCAGGACTATCCCGTCCTTCGCAAAATTCAAAAAACACCTAAAAGACCTCTTCCTCAACCACTCCCTCCCAAACAGATAGCCGCCGCCAAAGCGCACAAACCTGCTCACCGTAGCTCCCCGACACTGTATCATTAATGACCTACCTCCTCCTTGCTCCTTGACCATTACCTGTTCCCTCCTCCCTCAAAGAGGTTCAACCCAAGACAACGTGCACTCAATGAGGTTATCTCAGGACTCACGTACTACCTTAATGTTGCACAGCACTCTGGGACTTCCGAACCAATATATATACTACTGCTCTATTGTGTGACTCTTGCATTAAAACTGTTGTTATGCGCTCCGATACCCCCGGGTCCAGCCAGGGCTATATAAAACTCCTTAATAAAATAAATAAAATAAAATGGTCAAGCTGGATCAACACCCTACACCGATTCGGAAATCAAAAGTAGTGTGGTATATGAATACTATTAATGAGAAACCATTTCACCTAAACTGTTTAAAAGAAATTTGCAGGATGAATGGCATTTATCATTTCACAGAGACCAATTCATAGAATGACTTTTTTTCTAAATAGGCTTTTCCATGCTTATTTTCTTAGGTGTAAATGCAATGGTTGCAGGTCTTACTTTCAGAAACATTTTTGTCAGAGTTATTTATTCCAGTGCTTTACTTCAGGAGACATTACTCCGGATTTATAACATTTACATTCTCAAACAATTACTTTGTAGGCTTTAAATCTCTGACTCCTAACTGCCCCTAAACACTATCCATCCCTTACCTCCCCACAACCCCTAAACAGCATACCTCTTTGCCCCCCTAAAACTCCAGTTGTTTGGTCAAACAGCTCTCCAGTTCCGTTCTCCATTCCCTTCTCCAAATCTTCAATCACCGGCCAACCAAAATAATTTAGTTAATCTTGATTCACAAGATTAAGAATCCAAATATTGCCCTGGGGCTTTGTGGCATGGGACTTGCCAGGAATCTCCTTAATAGGAGATCTACTGGAAGCTGCCGCTTTGATGCTGTTTTCTTCCCTACACAAGGAATATTCCATGCATCAGAATAAATATCTCAAGTATGCACAACTGCGCCACACCTGGCAAGTGGAGAAATTGGGGGACCAGGATCTGCCTTACTTTGCCCGATTAGAGGAAAGGTTACTGCTTGATGAGCTAGCACAGAAAGACATCTCTCTCACCCATAAGAGGCTAAACAACAATATGCCAGACTCACTGACTAAGTTGAGGGCTAGATCGGAGGTAGACGCGGGTATTTGGAATATGTCAACTGGGAGTCAGCCCTGATGCACCGGTGAGATGTGGCTATAAAGTCGAGGCTGCGCCTGATCCAGCTTAAGATATTGCGCTGGGTCTATTATGAGCAGGACCGCCTACATCAAATGGGGAAGGAGGCCTCCCAGGACTGCTTGCCCTGCGGGGATGCTACAGGTACCTTTATGCACACGATTTGGGGTTGCTCAGCAATTCAGGAATACTGTTCGCAGGTGGTGCAAGAGCTTGGTCGATTGCTGATCACAGTCATCCCTTTTGACCCTAAGTACATTCTGCTGGGGGTTCCAGGAGATGTGAATGTTCCTAGAATGCAGCTTCTTTCTACAACTTGGGGCTGGTGGTAGCTAAATGGGATGTGGCACCCCACTGGGGTACACTGGAGGTCCCTACCATGGCCGAGTGGAAATCGGGGATGGATCTCTATATGGCTGCTGAAAAAGTCCCGTACAAAAGTAGGGGTGCCCTCATAAATTATTCAAGGTTTGGGGAGGGTGGATTAAGCATTACAATTTATGCCCGTTGGGTGCGACACCGACTCCCTCATTATGATCCTGCTCCTCGGTGTACACTGCGATGCCATACTCATTTCTTATTGTGATTTATTTGTCTTGAAACTTACTCTTGTTGCCAGATGCTTGTTTTTTGTGAACGATGGCATGTATGTTCTCATCTCCTCTGTTTATTTTCTTTTTTTTTTAATGTGGACTTCATCCCCTCAATTGTTGTTTATAGCCGTCTAAATTTGAATAAAAACATTTCCCCCCCCCAAAAAAAATCTAAATATTGCCAACATCGCCTCATGTATGTCTACTCCCTCTCTGTTGATGATAAACTTTAAAAAATACATATCATGTAATGCCCAGTCTCACCTTTATTTAGGGGTTTGTGAAATTTGCATAATTCACTTTGGCATAATTATGTGAAATACAAGAAAAATGGCACAAAAGTAGGCATAGTTACAAATACGGATTTAGATTTAGATTTAGAATTTTAGTTACAGAAAATGCAAAACCAGCATTTCACACTACATTTTAGCGCAGAATGCATCCTCGTGTCCATTTTGGATGCATTTCACGCTAAAAAGTGCAACAAACACAAGGACCACACACAGCAGTTGCTTGCGTTCTTGTCATTCATATGATTTCTGTGCCTCTGTGCTAATTTTTTTCCACTAATGGGACATAATTACATAATGTGGCATAATAGTGTAATTTGGGAATTTCCACATAACAAGCAGCTCTCACCCTTAGGGCGGTCTTACCCTAAACTTTTTGCCTTCCTCCCCCTATTTTTGCTGATCTCGTTTTTGCTGGCCCTAAGACTCTGTGCACTTTACCACTGATAACCTGTGCTAAAGGGAATTTCCTCTCTCATTAAAACATGGTAACATTGGCTTATACCCATGGGCGGCTCCTACGCTAAGGTGGAGGAGCGTCGCCCCACTGCCTTGCAGCAGTAAAAAAAGGAAAAAAAATGATAATAACGTAATGTTATTATAGTTTTATTTTGTCATCCTGCTGCACCAGCTTTGCGTGAGGGAGCGGGGCTGCAAAGCAGGAGAGGAGTGGTAGAGCCCTCCTAAGTGCGCATTGACTGTTTGGTCAGCCCTTTCTAGCCGCCTAAAACAGTTATACACACTTTCCCTGTTCTCCATGCAGGCTACATTACAGCCTGCATGGAGAACAGGCCCAGGCCCCCAGTCCCTGGCTGAGCACCGAACCACGGCGCTCAGACCAATCACAACGCTGCATTGCAGCGTTGTGATTGGTCAGGGAAGCCTGGCTGTTTCCTGGAGTCCGAGGGGAGCGGAGACGCGGGACTCTGCGGCAAGGGAAGTGTATTTTGTTTTTTATTTAACAATGTGTGCCGCGCCCCCTCCCCATACTGCCCTCCCCCTTGCCAGCCGCCAATGCTTATCCCCGATTGGCATATTTAACTTACTTGCAAGTTCCTAGTACAGTGGTACTTCATGAAACTAGGGCCTGTAAATTGAATGCTACTTGTGGGCTGCAGCACTGATTGAGCCACCCACTTGAGTAGCTCTTTAAACATATCTCAGGTCTGCCATAGCAGCCTGTGTGGGCAGTTTTAAACTGAAATTTCAACTTGACAAAAAAACTTTTAAATAAACCTTTAGCCAAGACCTTTCTTTTTAATACATATAAGACACTCCTTGGGCAGGCCCTGAACAGCCCACAGGGCAGGGTGCAGTGCATTTAAAAATAGGACATGTACTTTTAAGTTTTACATGTCCTGGTAGTGAAAAACTCTTAAATTGTTTTTTTTACTAATGCAAGGCCAACCTTGGGAGGGCGGAGCTGAGCACAGCCTTACTTGCACTTGAATAGGCTTTGTCCTGCCTCCACACAAAGGGCTGCATACCCCCTGTAGTTTGTCTGGAACCAGGGCAAGGAGGGCAGGCAGCTTGTGCACTTTAAAGAGAATTTCTAGAAGCTTCCCCCACCTTCCAGAGGAAGGACACCAGGTATAAATATTGGACCTCAGACACCATCTCTTCAGTACACTTCTGGACCTGTGGATACTCTGCTAGGGATAAGGACTGCGATGCTGCTAAAAGAACTGCCACTCTGCTAACTGCGGTTTTGAAGGGCTGCTGACCTCCTGCCTCCTGCCTGCTGTCCTCTTGCCTGGGTGAGAGGACTGAACCTGCATCTTGTGAACCCAGGACCACCAGAGTGACTCCAAGCATTAGTTGGATAGCCTCCTGACTTGAGCCTCAGGGACAGAAGGCTCCCACAACCTCTACCCCATCATCTGTATGCTGCATCTGTGAGACCTACCCTGCCAAGTGGTGCCAGCCCAATCCTGGACCCTTGGAACGGAGCCTAATGTGCTCTGCCAGCCTCTCAAGATCCAGCGGATGCATTTCTGCTGCTGCGTTGCGCAACACCAAGCAGAACCGATGCATTGCCGCTGCTGTGTGGATCAGAACTACCGCAAAGACCTGCATTGCAGCCTGATGCCTCATTGGATCTGCCGCTGTGCGACCCTTCCTCGGTGCAGGCCCTCATCGAAGGAAGCCTTGACGACGACACTGGACTCCACATTGCAGCCTTGCAGCTCCTATGAACCAATGCATCGCCTCGACTGCGCAACGCATCCTTGACCCCAGACTACGCATCGCAAGCCATCATCTATGGGATCCTCGATGATGTCGCAGGACCTAGCATCGCAGTCTCACTGCAACTCGGAACCGATGCATCGCTTTGGCTGCCCAACGCATCTTTGACGTGGATCCTCGCAATGCTCTGCAAACCAGAATTCAAGGTAATTTGTTCAGTGGGCCTAACTGGATCACTGTAGCTGGCCTATGCTCCATCGTGGTTAGCCTGAGCTTGTGACTGGTACGACCAGATATCCACAGTTGGAGCTTTGTTGTTTTTGTCTTATTTTATTTATTAAAAATAACTCAATTTTTCTAAATTGTTGTGAGATCATTTTTGTGTAGTGTTTTTCAATTTATTACTGTTTGAAGTGTTGCACAAATACTTAACACATTGCCTCTAAGTTAAGCCTGACTGCTCTGTGCCAAGCTGCCAGAGGGTTGAGCCCAGGATAATTTGGGGTTGGCTTGAGCCTCACCCTGACAATGATTTTGGTTGCTGCTTGACTGGGGCTCCCACCCCAGTCTACCAACAATCCCAATTTCTTACAAAGCGTATTTTGAAATTTCCAAAATTATGCTATATAAGGCCCACGTAACCGAAATTTGCCCCGGGCTACCTTGATTATCTTTGAGTCATTAGTAAGAATTTGTGTGCAATCGTGGCGGACACTTCCACAGTAGTAACTGGACTTACAGATGCTAAATCAGTTTTTGAAAATGCCAGGCAGCCGTAAATCCTGTGTTTGTGCGTTTGTAAATCGGATTCATGAGCCAAATTGCTTTGTAAATCGTGGCCTCAGAGTTCAGTATTAGGCATTCCTTCTTCAGTATTATCAAAGTGCAGAAATACTAAACCTTAAAGAACTTGAAAGGACTGTACCTTGAATGAATTTCCACAGAAGTGAAAAAAACTGGAGTCTGCATATGGTATTCTTTTTCACCATTCTAGCCCGTCTGTCATCCAACAAAATTGAGAAACTCTGGCTATAATAAAACACTTGTAAGAAGTGAAATATGGAAAGGCAAATAAAAACTGATTTCCCTTTCCCAGAGTCACCATGGAAGTCATGAGGGACCCTGGCAAGCAAAGGTAGGAAGAAAACGTAGGGAAAAAACGCCCTGAGCGTCAAGGATTTTGACTTAGACGACACCACCTACACCAAGTATCCCTTGAGCAAGAGTGAGCAATATGACACTGAGGACCTTGCAGTTTCCCCCAACCCTTGCATCAGCAGATTCAGCAGATCTATGCACTACCTATTCTTTTTTAATCTAATACACCTTTGACATTTGTTTACAATTCTTCCCACCTTCATCTCCTCACTAATCTCTGACCTTAACCATAACCTTTGCTCTAAACTTGAATTTTTATTTCCGAATTTGGCTGGAAAAGTGTGTTATAAATCTACACACAGAATTCTAATACTACAGAGCAATTCTGCAGTGATTACATTTAGGATTCCGTCACTACAATATTGTTATTACCAGGTGCAAAAATATCTCTAATATACAAGGGTCAGATCCACTGGTACCTGGGAATTAACTCCTCTGATAGCTTTACATATAGTAATGCTGTGCATGTGCAGAAATGTGGAAATCATGTTTTGCACATATGCATCATCAAAAAGTGTCGCGAATGCAGCCGACATCCATTTGAACCATGTGGAGACACCTGCACACCACATGCACACCCAAGCAATTTCCAAAGCCTGTTGCTGAGTCCATGTGCCACCAGCACTGCGGATGCGGCCACTCTGCACACAGTGGAGGCAACAACAGAGGCAATCCATTACCTATCACCATCTTCAGCTGCAGCTTCACAACATCACAGACTAATACTGGCACCATCAGCACCAGCTAGCAGAGGAAGGTGACATTTTCAGACTGGAAGCTCGAGGTTCATGCTGAGGAGGTGGTTACAGAAGAAACCCAAATCCTACGCCATGTGATATTGAACACCACCCACGCCAAAGTAAATGCCAGGCACTGGTAATAGGTGGCCGATAAGAACAATGCTGGACGCTAACCCCATTTACGTCATTTAGGGATTACCAGGGGTTGCAGCTGAGACCCCTGGCCAGTGGCGTAACAAAACTTGAAGGGGGCCCCCTGCAACGTACATGGAGGCCCCCCCTATGGATTCACTTAGGAGCTCTCAGGGCACTGTGCTGAGGGGGCCACCTGGAGCTCGGGCCCCCCGGCACTGCAGGGTGTGCGGGGGCCTTTGTTACTCCACTGCCCCTGGCTTGCCCATTGCTACCTCTGGAAATGCCTTTGAGACTCCTATCCTCAAGAGGTGGCAAATTCAGAGCCAGGAAGACAGTGGCAGCTCATCCTTATGGACGTCAGTTGGGGCTGCACTGTCTTTGTATTCTGTCAATTATATTATTACACTAATAGTGGATTTTATATATGTATGTATGTATGTGTGTATATATATATATATATATATATATATTTATATATATATATTTTTTTTTTCACTATTAGTATTGTAAAAATGGAGTTCAATTAGCTGCTAAAATATGACCCTCTCTGGCAGCTGAGGTATGTAAAAAATGCTTTTAAATGTATGTTGTGTGCATGCTTGCGGGTGACAGTGTATTTATGTGAGAATGTGTGTGTAAGTGTGAATGTGTGTGTGTGTGTGTGTGTGTGTGTGAGAGTGAAGGTCAAAGGATGTGTGATGTCACTTCCGCTACCCCATGGCTATCCCCCCTCTCAAGATTGTCAAGAAGTGGTGTAATGACATCAAGCCAAGGGTATCGAAGCTGATGTCATGGCATTGATGCCAGGCCATTGAAGGTGCTGCCCTCATCTCCACCTCGCATCTGGTAGGAGAGGAAAGGCTCCACATCATAATCAACCTCTGAGACCTTGAGAGTGTGACCGGTGGAGTTTAGAGTAGAAACTGGAAGGACCACTCAGCCAGGTAAGTGCATGCTATAGATTGCACATTGCCACATCATCTAGATGCCACATGACAATAGGCCGTTTGCAGGTGAGGCAAGGTCAGCCAAGGGATGACTTCCACTGAGACACAGGTGGGAAATGGAAGGCCGCGCAGAGAACATGATGTGGGAGGCTTGCATGTCAGACTAACGACATGCAAAGATATCATGGCCAAAATATTGACAATTTGAATATCGTGAAGGTAAGTATATACTGGTAAGTTAAATTTAATATTCTAAACTCGACACTTATGTACTTTGAATATTTATATATTGTCAAGTTATGTATATGTGGAGTTAAAGATAGTAAACATATACATACCTACACTACAATACGATATTCTTGTAGACGATATTCTGATCAGAAAATGTTTGCATGACTATATTTAAAACCTAATATTCTGGGATAATTCTGGGGCAAAGGCGTGCAAAGCACATTTCACCTATGAATACGATGAGTCAGATTGTGATAGAGTGTTTTCCTAATAAAAATTACATATATCTATATGCAATTTGGTTTGTAGCCCTAAAAGGTCTCCTGCACTATTCACCAAGGGTAAAACACATGCAGGTTATGAGAAATGTTCAATTTAAAGCATATTATGGAAGATTAGCAACCAATAACTGGAATTTAGTGCAGAATAAATAAGGACCCAGACATTATTTCATTTCTCAGTCAACTTAAGGAATTTATCCCAAGAAATAGAAGTGCAATCTGCATAATCCCATTCGTAGTATAAATATTTAGGTGACATGCAGTTTTGACCAGGAGCAGGCAGTAATTAGAATTGAGCAGACTTTTTTGGGCACTAAAAGCACTCCCACTGCACCTTTAGCTGCAACTATGCTGTGCACATTTCACCTGTGTGCAGCATTATACCACATATAAATGTTGCAGAGTATCACCTGGCAATATGTGGATTTGGGAAAAAGGTAGATGTGGCCCTGGATGATAGTAGGCTGGAGAAAAGGGGCCACTAGTAGTTTTATTACCAGAAACATAGAACCATAGCTGATTTGCAGTGTGTGCCAGATGTAAAGGCATGGTTGGATAAAGTGGTCAAGCAGAGAAGAACCCGGCAGTGAGGGGAAGGATTTTGATAGTTTGGAGACTAACAGGGTCATATAGATCTTTGATTGTTGGCATTAGTTGGAAGGGTGGTGCTGTGATGGAAAGTTCAGAGTTCATCTAGTTCAGGCTGAGGTGAAGTAGAGGTGTAGGAGGCTGCTGGAGGGTGCAGGGAGCTGTGGGCCTGGATTACTCTAAACTTTGAAGACACTACACAAGCCTTGGCTAATAGTGAAGATTTTGTGATCAATAAGCAAGGTGGATAGAGCTGGTTCTTGATTGCATGTGCAAGTCGTGGAACAGGCAGACGTGATATGATCATTTCTTGGAAGTGTGAAGTTGTGGTGTTGTCTAAGGCTTCAGAGAGTATTCTCAGAGCTTGCTTGTATATCTCAAGGTTTGTTGAAGTCTTATTCTTAAGCTATTGATGTAAAAAACCACGCATTTGTTTTCAGACTTTGAATTGTAGGTTTAATCAGTGATTGTCGCCGTGGAGTAATATGGAAAAAGGTGGGTATGGGGTACTGCAAAAGGCATGTTTATTTTGTGGTATTGTTAAATAGAGGAAATGGTTTATTGTTTTGGAGTGAAGTGAGGCTGTTGTGTATTTGATAGAGGAACAATGGAAAGAAACCTTGATAGTGCTTCCTCTTTAAGAGGGGGCTGCTGGTAGGAGGTGCGTGTGCTGGAGGGACACATTGACCAGAATCTGTAAGTTGGTGTGAACAGAAGAGAAGGAGTCAACAGTAGATAGAGAGTGAGAACATTTACATTTATCTATATATGTAATGACTATTCCATATTTCTTTTGATGGTCTCAATAAAGGTGGGCAACGGACATTTTGGGATGAACGCAAAGTAAGTAGCACTGCGAATAAACATCATACTAACTTAGGAGCATGAGCTCTATTTGTATGTAATTGACCAGTTTGTTAAAGACTAAAGACTACTGTTTTTTTAAAAAAACAACTCAGTTGAGGTACACAATCAAGTATATCTATCTGAAAATGTTGTATGTGTTCAATTAGTGTTTTTTATACAGTGTGTGGGATTAGAAACTGTAACTTTCCTAAATAAGGGATAATCCTGAAACACATGGGGTGGTATTGAAAGAACTTGCCAAGTGCAAATCTGGATACTGTTTAGAACAATGTCCCCCGACATCTTAAAGTTAGTTACCATGTCTGTAAATCCTATTCTGAATAAGATAATGAATAATTCTTTGGAGTCTGTGATGGTTGGAAACAGGCTCTTCTGCTTCCAATATTAACGAGGACAAATGTTGACTCAAATATTCTAGGCAATTTCAGGCCAATTTCACTTTTGCTGGCTGTGGCGCAAATGCTTGATAAATTAGTTAATAAACAACTTACCCAGTACTTGGAATCCAACCATCTTTTGCATGACTTCCAATCCAGATTCTGTTCAGGCTTTAGTACCGAATCCACCTCGCTAGAAGTCACAGAATTTATTAAAGACAATCTCAACCAGAATTCCTCGGCAATGGTGGCTCTACTCAACCTATCTTCGGCGTTTGATATGGTCTCTCATTCATGTTTATTAAATAGGCTCTGGAAAATGTAAATCCAAGGTTGCACCTTGATTTAGCTGAAATCATTTCTTGAAGACAGGATGCAGGCTGTTTATCTTCCACCTTACACATCCACTCCCAGACCTCTTGAATACAGAGTCTCAAAGGGCTCTGCACTGAGTTCCACTCTTTCTCATATATATCTGGAGCCGTTGGTGAGTCCCCCTGAACCGTAGTGATCTCAACTTCTCCTATCCTTTCAGGAAAATAATGTGGAGGTGCTGACCTCATTTAAACAGTGTCTTAAATCAGTAGTAGAGTGGATGAACAGTAATTGCCTCAAATTAAACTGTGACAAAACCGAGATTCTTTTTATCGGGATAAAATACTCCCCAGATTCTAACAATTGGTGGCCCGTTGAGCTTGGGTCTCCTTCCACGCTCACCTCAGCAGTAAGAAATTTAGATGTCAAGTTTGATCCTCATTTTCTTTTTGGAAACCTCAAATTAAGGCAATTCTTCTTGTTTCGCAACGCTCAAATCTTCAAAGAGAATGTTGCACTTAGTGACAGAGCATACTCGAAAGATTATCGTTCACACTATGGTAACCTCTAGACTTGACTATGCGAACAGTCTGTATTTGGGCTTTCCGGCTTATCTAATCCAGTGCCTTCAGATTGTTCAAAATGATGCTGCTTGTTTAATTTTGAAAATTCCCTTTTGACTATCAATAACACCTTATTTGCGACAATTGTATTGGTTGCCTGTAATCAAACACATTCAATTTAAGGCACAAATTTTTGCCTATAGAGTGTTTGAGCAGAAAAGACCCCTTTACCAAAGGAAGAGATTTGAACCTCATAGTCAGGTCAGAACTCTGAGATCGAATAATTCCAAACTTCTGCAAGTCCCCAGGGTCTGTGAAAGGTAGAAGAGAGGGGAGAAAGTTTGTTTACCTTACATCCATACTCTGGAATTCTCTCCCATTCAGTCTATGTTCGGCCTCTTTTGAAACTATCTTTAAAAAGAATCTTAAGATCTTTTTTTATTTCATTTTGGTTGCTCCAGTTATATCTTATGCTTTACTGGACAGTTTACCTGCCACTAGTGGTAGGACACTTTTTCGGAAGCAGTTGCGCGCTTTATAAATTGTTTTGCATTGTATTGCATTTCCAATATAACAATCACAATTTGATTTGTATAAGATTTATGAGAAAAAAGACTTCCAAGTAAAATTAAAACATTAAATACCAAAACCTTGTTGGAAACTGAGTTAATCTCCATTAATTATAAGGTGCACAAATCGTCTGGGGGGATACCCAAGACCTTTCTGTTTAGGGTCTTCTTGTGTCTACCCTCTCCTAGCTCTACGTATTCACAGTGATCAGGATTGCATTTATTAGCCTTAGATGACCTTGCACCATCTGCTCAATAGTTTCCATAGGACACAGGGTCAAGACTGATTTGCATATGGCTAGGTTCAAACTGGAATGGCATGGTGAGCAAAAAAAACGATGGATTTAGGCCCAGATTTCTGTACTGGGGTGCATGTATGGCATTGTTCTGCATTCTGTCCATCAAATGTTCTTTTTGCATTTGTCACCCCGAGTTAGACGGGTAAGCCCAGACGTGGGTCCTGTGCTCTTCATGCCACTGGAGTCAAGCTATCCTGGCTGATGAGGTGTGAAACCCTGAAACCGGTCCTAGGATGCTTGTTTCCAGTCCAGGGAGGACCTGGCCTGGCAGTTCGGGCTGGACTGTTCCCATATGGCACAGGGTCAAGATTGATTTGCATATGACTAGGTTCAAACTGGAATTGCATGGTGACCCCAAAAAACGATGGATTTAGGCCCAGATCTCTTTACTGGGGTGAATGTATGACATTGTTCTGCATTCTGCCCATCAATTGTTCTTTTTGCATTTGTCACCCCGAGTGGTACAGGTATGCCCAGACGTGGGTCTCGTGCTCTCCATGCCACTGGAGTCAAGCTAACCTGGCTGATGAGGGGTGAAACCCCGAAACCGGTCCTAGGATGCTTGTTTCCAGTCCAGGGAGGACCTGGCCTGGCAGTTCGGGCTGGACTGTTCCCATAGGGCACAGGGTCAAGACTGATTTGCATATGGCTAGGTTCAAACTGGAATGGCATGGTGAGCAAAAAAAACGATGGATTTAGGCCCAGATCTCTGTACTGGGGTGAATGTATGACATTGTTCTGCATTCTGTCCATCAATTGTTCTTTTTGCATTTGTCACCCCGAGTGGGACGGGTATGCCCAGACGTGGGTCACGTGCTCTCCATGCCACTGGAGTCAAGTTATCCTGGCTGATGAGGGGTGAAACCCCGAAACCGGTCCTAGGATGCTTGTTCCAGTCCATGGAGGACCTAGCCTGGCAGTTCGGGCTGGACTGTTCCCATAGGGCACATGGTCAAGACTGATTTGCATATGGCTAGGTTCAAACTGGAATGGCATGGTGAGCAAAAAAAACGATGGATTTAGGCCCAGATCTCTGTACTGGGGTGAATGTATGACATTGTTCTGCATTCTGTCCATCAATTGTTCTTTTTGCAACTTTCTAAATGTGACATTTTCAGAATTGAGACTTAAAATCCGACTTTTCGTTAAAGAAGTTTAAATGACAATTGTTTAGGCATCAAACTCAACATTCCTACTTGCTCCCATTTGAAAGTTAGCACTTAATAAATGTAATTAGGTAACCCACTGTTATACTATGTGAGAGGTAGGTCTTGCAGTAGTGAAAAACAAATGTAGGAGTTTTTCACTACCAGTACATATAAACTGAAAAGTACATATCCAGAGTTTTAAATACTCTGCACCTTTCCTACTAGGCTGTTTTTGGCCTAGTCTAGAGGTGACTTATATGTATGAAAAAGGAAGGTTTGTGGCTGGCAAAAGATCTATTTTGCCAGGTCGAAATGGCAGTTTAAAACTGCAGCCACAGGCTGCAATGGAAGGTCTGAGACATGCTACGTATTTGGGTGGCACAATTAGTGCTGTAGGGCCACTAGTAGACCTTCTCTATCTACCCGCTCCTTCCCCGGTTTTCCTGTTGACTGAACTTATCGCAGCATTAGCGCCATGATATCCCTCTAGGAATGAATGTTAGCGCTCTATAAATACTGCAAAATAAAATAAAAAAAGTAGTATTTAATTTACAGGCCCTGGGTATGTAGTACCACTTTACTAGGGGCTTATAAGTAATTTAAATGTGCCAAATGGGTGTAAGCCAATCTTACCATATTTTAGGGCGAGAGCAAACACACTTTAGCACTGGCTAGCAGTGGTACAGTGCAGAAAGTCCTATGGACAACAAAAACAAGAGCTGCAAAAAATGGAGGAGGCAGGCAAAAGGTTTGGGGAAAGGCCACCCTAAGGCTGATAGCTCTAGCATGGGTTCCCGTAGCTGAAAGTGGGGCGAACTACTCAACCTCTTCGGAGTTCTCATCACTAAAACAGAAGAACCTGGATAGACCATCAGCATTGACGTGGTCTGACCTAGGATGGTGTTACACCATAAAGTCAAATCCCTGAGATGGACTACCTCAACAGCATGAGATTTTCACTCCTCATTCACATGAGTCACCTGAGGGGCCTGCGATCTGTCTGAACCCGGTAGTGAATCCAAAACAGGTAAAGTCTCAGCTTCTTCAGTGTCCAGACCACAGCAAAGGCCTCCTTCTCAATAGGAGGCCTCGCTAAGACATCCCCTACTTAATGCTCTGAAGCACCCGTCTGCACAATGAACTCCTTAGAGAAGTCTGGAGTCTTGAGTAGAGGTGCTGCACATATGGCCTCCTAGAGGGTGTTCAAGGCTTTGACAGGCCTCTGTACAGATCACCTTTTTGGGCTGCTTCGTGGGATTTAGATCAGTTAAGGGGTAATAATGGTGCCATAACCCTTAACAAACCTCCTGTAATATCCAGTAAGTCCAGAAAGGCCCTCACCTCTGTCTGGGTTGTGGGGGGATTCCCAAGCCAGGATAGTCTCAATCTTGGCCTGTAGGAGCTGCACCTTGCTACTGCCCATAATGTGGCCCAGATATACGCTGTCCTCTCTGGCATTTACTGGCCTTGATAGTCAAGCACGCCTGCTGCAGGGACTGAAGAACCTCATGGAGGTGGTACAGGTATTCCTCCTAGCTGGAGCTGAAGAAAGCTATCTCATCTAGGTAAGTGACACAGAATGCCTCCTTCTCAGCCAGGCCCCTGTTCACCAACCTCTAAAAGGTGGCAGGGAGATTCTTTAAGCCAAAGGGCATCACCCTGAACTGGAAGTTGCCCTCTTGGGTCAAGAATGCAGACCTTTATTTTTCCCCCTCAGTCAGTACCCTGATATGAGATTAAAGGTACTGAGGAATTTGGTAGTGCCCAGCTGGTCTATGAGTTCATCAGCTCGGAGGATGAGGTGAGCATCAGTCTTGTTGACTGAATTAAGTCCACTGTAGTTCATGTAGAATCTGAGTTCTGGGGTGGTGCCTGGTGGGGCAGCCTTGGGTACCAGCTCAATGGGGCTGGACTAGGGGCTGCTGGAAGGCTCAATCACCCCTAACACCTGCATCTTGGAGACCTCCTCCTTGATTCTGGCTTTCACCTTGTCCAATAACCTGTAAAGTTTGTTTTTAACAGGCATACTGTCTCCAGCATCTATGTTGTGGGTACACAGGAGTGTGAGCTCAGAAGTAAGGAAAACAGAGAAGAATCTGCCCCAGTAACCACAATTTCTGTTAGTGTGAAGTCACAAGCAAGCCCAAACTAACCTGTGCTTAACCTAGTAGATTGGCACAAAATCAACCAGGCTTAACTTAGAGGCAATGTGTAAAGTATTTATGCAGCACTTCAGACAGCAATAAAGTGAAATCGCCACACAAGAAAAATCCCACACAGGCTTAGAAAAATAGAGTAAAATGTAATAAATTATGTGAGGCCAAAACAACTAAAATCTAATAATAAGAGCGAGAGATATGCAATTTTAAAGATTTAAATCAAAATAGTGCTTAAAAGCAGGCCTGTGCCGAGTTCGCGGAGTGACAAAAAAACTCCAGGGAGTTCCGCAAGTGGCGGAGTGCAGTGTGAACTGCCGTTCGCGCTGGTCTTCCTGCCACTCGGGTAGAACTTCTACCTGAGTAGCAGCTCGCACTCCCAAACTTACCGTTCGCGGGTGGGAAAAAAGATTCGATGCACTACTCGTAGCGGAGTTTTCTGCACTCCACAAGCTCCGTGGAGCGTGGAGTGCAGAAAACTCTGCAAACTCCAGGAACGGAGCGGAGTTCACCGCCAGGCCTACTTAAAAGCACAAAATGCCAACTGTAGTTATCTGGTCGTGCTGAACTGGGACAAATTCACAAGTTTGGGCCAACCGCAATAGAGCTCGGGCTGGACACAGGGAACTAGTGAGGCCCTGGTTGCGGAGCATTGCGAGATCTCGTGTGGAGGATGCGTTGCACAGTGGCGGTTCCGATGGGCTGTGGGCTGCGATGCGAGGTCATGCATCATGGATGCGTCACGCAGCAGCAATTCCAGGCAGCTGCAGGGCATCGATATGAGTCCTGTGTCGAGGATGTCACGCAGCGGCAGTTCAGAGGAGTTGCAGAGCTGCAATGTGAGGTCCGTCCATCAAGGAGGTGTCATGCAGCGGCGGTTCTGAAGAGCTGCATGCTCCTGCTTCAGGGATGCATCATGCAGCGGCGATTCCAATGCGGAGCTGCGAGGCATTGTGTCATGCTACATCAGTTCTGCTTGGACCACAGCTGGGATGGCAGAGACTTTTAAGACCCACTTCCAAGGGTCTAGGACTGGGGTGGCACCACTTGGGGAGCAAGACTTACAGCAGCCAGAGTCTAGGTGCTGAGATAAAGGTGGTTGGAGTCTTTTCTGTCCCTGAGGCTCTGATCAGGAGTCCAGTCAACAACCCCCTGGAGTCATTCTGGTGGTCCTATGTTCAAGATGCAGGTCCGGTCCTTTTCAGTCAGGCAGCAGGGCAGCAGAGTAGCAGGGCAGCACAGTAGCAGTCCTTGCAGCAGAGCAGCACAGCAGTCCTTCTGAGTCTTCCGCAGGTCCGGAAGTGTACTGACGAGTTTATACTTGGTGCCAGCTTCGAAGTAGGAAAAGGTTCTGGAAGTTTACACCCCCAGAGGTGTTTAGAATGGCAGACTTAAGACATATTTGACAACCTACTTCCGTGGGTGGCACAATTAGTGCTCCAGGCCCACTAGTAGTATTTAATTTATAGATTTACATGCCCTAGGTACAGGTAGTACCAATTTCCGAGGGGCTTATAAGTGAATTAAATGTGCCAATTGGGTGTGAGCCAATGTTACCATGTCTTAGGGAGTGAGCACACTGACTTTAGTACTGGTTAGCAATGCTACACAAAGTCCTAAGGCAAAAAAACTTGATCAGCAAAAAATTGTAGGAGGAAGGCAAAATATTTGGGGGAAGACAACCCTAATTTCTAACACACTGTATTCTGATTTAACCCACGTCTCTTCAGAGGCTTCCATGACATCATTGTGCTCTCACTGGATTTTTTTTTACTGGGAATATATATGCCTTGTCTAGGATGATCATGACCAATGTGAAATGCTGCCAATGTCCTGCTCCAATTCTGGGTTTGAAACCCTTCCCTTAAAGAGCCATGAGTCCATTGTTTTCTCCTGTTAGTATGCTTGGTACGAGCATCTCAAGGAGAAAAGAAAGAAACTTGGCCTTGATCCAAAATCTCTATGACACTTCAAGAGCCATGGCTTAAATATATTAACTTTTGTTAATCTTTGTATTTCAACATCCCTCCACTCCCAAAGATCACTGAACAATGTTACAAATTAGTCATACTTTTTATATATGAGATTGAGTTCCTTTATTTCTGAGGTACTCTATAAAGGAATTTCACCCTAAAGAAGGCCACAAGAAATTCATGTTATGGCCAAAACTATGTAGCCACTTACTGTTTACAAGTTCCTAACCTTTTTTTTTACTTTAAGGTTAGATTTGGGCTGACATGCAAATCTCTTGCAAACATGCTAAGAGATAACATTTTAGGTACAAGTTGGAACATGTGTATGTATTGCAGCATTTTAAATGTTAGATAAGGTGTTCTGTAATAAGGTGGTTTCTGATTAACTAAGGAATTTTTTGGTCTTTTCTGTTGTAATACATTTCTTTGTGTTAATATTGAGTCAATATCAATGTGAATAACAATACATTCGTGTATAAAAACGAAGTTGCATCTTTATTGCCAAATTTGCCAATTATGAACTCCACGTCAACCTGACTCAGAAATACGTAGTCAGGCTGGCGCTGAAACCCAGGCCCGAGGTCACTGATTGACATGTCACAGGTGAGGTGCCACGTAGTCTGCAGCCAAACACATGAACAGGAAATCCCAGACTAATCCCACAGATAGGCACAGCAACACCACAATGGTCCAGGGAGATTGACCCCAATAAAGCTCACAGAGTTACGTGCATTCCCTAAACACCATAAAGTCAGATGCCACATGAAGTTAGGAACATATAGCCAATCAGGACACAGCACACAAAGGACACGCAGTGATCACGCGCTCCCCATGCCGGACATCTGGACACGTTACCCACTGGCCATATTGTGTCCACGCAAGGTTGAGGTCCACCTGGATTCCTCATTGAATACATTAATTTATGACTCAAAAGGCAGTGGTTCACATTCCTCAACATAAAAGGATCACCAGAACTGTTTATAGCATTCGAAGAAATATATAAAACCTGTGTAAGATCAATTGTAATTTGAGACAGTCTTCAGACCCTATCCCTGTGGCTGTTCTCCCGGCCGCACTGTTTAATTAAACAAACTGTTCATGTTTTGCCTAACGCCTCTTCTCTTTGTTTTTTCAAGGTATTTCATGTTCAAGTAACATTTTATTGGAATATAGCAGGTATAAAATATGTATGCTATAAAAAGTAATTGTTTTAGAATCCAGTGTTTATTTAGAAAATAAATTGTTTATTTTATTGTTAATTTCAATGCTTATTGTGCAGCCAGACAATGTATCTCAGGACTTCATGCTTAGTGCATGGCATAGACCACACTAGGATTTCTGTAGCCGAGTTACCCACAAGGTGCTCCATGACATGTGAGGCGTATGGGACAGAAAGAGCAGTGGCAAAACTGCAGTGTTCGGCATTAGTAAACAAATTTAACCTTGACCCTCTTCTTTGTGTTTCTCACCAATGCCGTGTGTGGGAGAAAGTGGTGTGGGTAAGCCTTATGAAATGGCCTTTCCAAGATGGTGGACCATCCTGGATTACTATGTGAGCTTTGCGATCCAAAATGAAGTTGAATCTTTTCCTGTGCCTGTATTGTCAGTTCCTGTTTTAACCATATATAAAGAAGGCATTAACAGGTGATGGGTGAATCACAATGCATTAATTCCCTTGTTTTCCAACACATTCGTCACCTACTTGGTACTATGTATGTCCCTAATTTTTGCTGCTTTCAGACAGCATTTCTTTGGGGTCTGCTATTTGATATCCTAGTTTGGCTCTTTTCTCTGCCCTGTTGTTAAGGAGAGTTTAATGCACTGTTGATCTACTTCTGCATTATTTTTCATCTTCAATCAAGACCTATAAGATTGCCAAGGAGGTTTTTTTTTTTACCCTTGTGGCTTTTTACTTCTAACTGGTACTCCCTTAAGGAGACACATGACAACTTTCACATGTACTATTAAATGCAGCATGACACTAGGGCTACTGGAAGGAGTCACCCGTGGTATCTTCATGTCTTTGCCATGCATTCTCTCCTTAGTTATATGCCCCATGCTGCTCAGCCAATGTAACTGTGAGGTAATAGAATGCTGATGTGTGCATGGTTTGAGTGAGTGTCAGTTGGTATGCTTGGGTTGAGCGGCAAGGATTCTGCTCCCGGTGGAGCCTTCCGGCTTCCTTATTTCCACCTTTACTTGTATCCTGAGACTCCTACCTTGTGAATAAACCTTATCCTGTTTCACCTATACCACTAGCTACCCTCCATCTTCATTTACCACATCACTCTTTCCTTGGAAATCAAGAAGAATACTTGACAGACCTTTGTAGTGTCCAGTCTTTAACAGATTTCAATGCCACTGACCTCTTACGTTTGCTAATGCTATGAAGTCTTCTCAAGACCTAGCACCAGAGTAACTGCAACAACGCTTTAAACATTCAACGTTAAAATAGATCTTAGTTTTAAGGTCTATAGATATCCCAGTAGTTTGTTACAGTAGTTTGTCCACTTTCTTATGAGTACCCAGTGAAGTTAAGAGAATATGGGGATTTTCTTATAGTTAATAATAATAATGCAGCTCCTATAGCTGCGCTATTTACAAAGCCATCATCACAACCATCACTCGCGCTTATCTTGCAGACAAGCTCACCATCTCTGGTGTATCGCAGCATTCCCTCTGCCATGACACCACCAGACTGCAGACTAAGAAGTGTAAAAAGAGAAAAAAACAAGGCAGCAGCGCTTTTCCATGTGTGCATGCAGGGTCTACAACAATCATCCCAGTCTCCATCATGATCACCCCAATGCTGCTCAATTTAGGAAAGAGTTGAAGACACCTCTTTAAATAACATTGCATCACAATGTATTAAGAGTCCATAACCCAGCTACCTCTCCTATCACTCATAGCCTTTATGCTTGTCTTTGACCCTGTACAGCGATCTGCTACCTTTTGGCTAGGTTTCCACTATAGTAATACCATATACACACATACATAGTTCAATTAACTTTCCACTCTGCCGAATTCAATCAAGAACGAGTAAAGATGGGTTACGTAATTAATTGATTTACTAGACTTACTTTGGCCTGGATGCCCTTATGACGTATATTTACGTCAATTGTGGAAATGTGCTCCACCACACCCTGTAGCTGATTTTTTAGATCGAGCCTAGGCAGCGCGCATGCACTGTCTGCAAGACCTGTAGTATTCAGTAAAAGAGGTAGCTCCCGCCGGCTGCTTACCATTTGTTTAGCACAGTGCCGGTCTTCTTTGCTGCCTTGTAAGTGGTTTATGCAGTCAACGTCACTTCCGTTTTGTTTTCCAGTCCAGCACTGACCAAGTACAGTTTTGTTACTCTCACACACCTTATCTGTTATGTGGGGAAGGAACTCTTTTATTTGTTAATTGAATTGCTTTATGCTTGTGTCAGTGCTCGGTGCACGTCTTTGTCGTCGTCCCCCAGCGCCACCCGCCTGTCGCTCCTTGTTTGTTCTTTCGTTTTTTTTCAATAGCACTGTTTTGTTTACTTAGCACGGGGAGTCTGTTTTTAGTTTCTTGAATATCATACAAGTGCTTGTTTAATTGGTTAGTGTTACCACGCTGGTGGTCGTGTCCTACCTACTTACTCATCACGGGGGTAAGTGAAGCACGTAACACTGCATTGTGTACATAAAAGCTTCAGTACATATGCACGCCTGTGTGCACTACAAAAATAATATGAACAGCTTAGAGCTTGTTTGGGCACTACCTCGCTGGTGAATGCAGTTCACTATTGAGTGTTTAGAAGGAGTGCGCATCACTGGCGTGTTGACACAGCACAGAGGGGTGTGCTGTGTCAACCCGCCAGTGATGCGCACTCGTTCAAAACTGCTTGGGTGGTTTTATTATAATTAGAAACACTAATTTATTTTAAATAACACATATTTTAACTATTGCATCTTAATAGGTTTCTTGCCATTGACAGTGATTTGGCTACTTAAAGATGGCCGCCCTAATAGCCGCACTCTGTAAGGCCTTCGTTTTCTTATCTTTAACATCACGATGTGTTCTCGCAAGATAGCCTCACATGTCAATGCCTGTCCGTTCGTTGATTTTTGAAGCCAAGGCTCCATTCTTGCACCCAGCTCTGTCCCCTTCCATTATACACGTTGGTTGGATCCTCCGGTGGTGGCAGCAAAAAGATCCTGGTTTCTTTCCCTGCTTCTCCACTTCATCGAGAAAATGGTGAGGCTGAAAGGTGCTGCAGAAATGTACACAGAGAGTATCTGCACAGCAAGAAAGGAACATCACCTTTCAGGAAAGCAGCTTGGTGGGTTAAGGTATATGCTGTAGCTATCTCAGGCAACCTGATGATCACACATTTGAATGTGGGCATTGACAACTCAGCCTCGTACCATCCATAGAAGATAAAATAAGCACAGTGACAGCAGCAGTGCTGCGAAGGTACAAGACGATGAGAGCAGATGCTAAATTAACAATACTAGGAGGTCAGGTAAACAATGAGCAGACATATCAGGCACCCACAGCACTTAAGGAGCCTTCGTATTATTTATCCGGAGTTGAGGAGAATGCATAATCATGAACATTCCATTTTGTCCCAATGAACCGGTGCTGATGTTCGACTGGGCTCTTTTTTTAGGTCTCGCCTCAGGCAGCGCATGCGCTGCTCTGGCGAGACTTTTAGTAAGGGGGCTTCAAAAAGCTGACCACACGCTTTTGCTTGTGGCCTAAAGCTTGCGGTTACGCGCACAAGCGCCATCTGGCTTTCTTCTCTTGTCATGGCTCATTAAGCGTATCGCTCGCGGGCACCCTTACAGCGCGCGCACATCGCACCACACTCGCCAGACGTGCCTCCGCGTGCACATCGCACACCACTCGCCAGGCGTGCCTCCTTGTTTTGCGATTTATACACTTTTTCATTATTAAACACACACCTGTGTCGCGTTATTATTAGCGGCCCTTTAGCATTTTGAACTCACGTGCTCTCTCTCAAAGCCAGCGTCGTCCACAATTGATACACTTTTTAGTCATTAAACAAACATCTACGGCGCATAATTGTTAAATAAATAGAGCGCGGCCCCAGCAAACACATCATTGCAGTGCCAGCAGTGTGATGTTGTTTTACTTTTACAAGCACGCGTGTGGCGTTTGAGCGCGGCCCTTTGGCATTTTCAACTGACGTGCTCTCTCACCAAAGCCAGTCTTGTACACAATTTGTACACTTTTGCGTTATTAAACAAACATTTCGGGAGCGTTATTATTAATTAAAAAGAGCGCGGCCCTTTAGCATTTTGAACTCACGTGCTCTCTCTCAAAGCCAGCCTTGTCCACAATTGATACACTTTTTAGGCATTAAACAAACATCTCCGGTGCATAATTGTGAAATAAATAGAGCGCGGCCCTTTTGCATTTTCAAATTACGTGCTCTCTCACCAAAGCCAGGCTCGTACACGGTTTATACACTTTTTCAAGCCAGCGTCGTCCACAATTGATACACTTTTTAGTCATTAAACAAACATCTACGGCGCATAATTGTTAAATAAATAGAGCGCGGCCCCAGCAAACACATCATTGCAGTGCCAGCAGTGTGATTTTGTTTTACTTTTACAAGCACGCGTGTGGCGTGTGAGCGCGGCCCTTTGGCATTTTCAACTGACGTGCTCTCTCACCAAAGCCAGCCTCGTACACGATTTATACACTTTTTCAAGCCAGCGTCGTCCATAATTGATACACTTTTTAGTCATAATTGTGAAATAAATAGAGCGCGGCCCTTTTGCATTTTCAACTTGCGTGCTCTCTCACCAAAGCCAGCCTCGTACATGATTTAGAAACTTTTTCGTTCTTAAACAAACATTTCCGGCTTGTTATTAAAAAATAAATATAGCGCGGGCCTTTTGCATTTTGAACTCACGTGCTATTTCCCCAAAGCCAGTCTCGTCCACAAGAAATATACTTTATCTAATTGAAGCTCATTTTCGCATTTCCCTCTGTCCCGGTTATTATTAGATTAAGCATTTACTAAACGCCAGACAACCCTGCCTCTCTTTTTGTTGTACAAATAACTGTTTTTGTTTTCACTTCATTATTGAACATCTCTGTTTCGGTCTCTGCTTTTGACTGCTACAAACATCCTATATTGCTTTTAAAACTTCACCCATATGTGCAACTGCAGTGACGCCACATTTGCCTCTCCTAACGCTGATACTGATCTTTACGAGGAGGAAACCATTGTCTTTATTCAGCTTCGGCAGACTCCCATTTAACCACAGGTAGTAACTGTTCGGACGTTTCACACCAGTCCAGACTGGATGGCGGCTACACTTGGGAGTCTTTTTCAAACAAGGTGTCGATGCATTGCTAAAGGATTCCACTTCACAGCTTGACAAAATGCTACATTCTCCTTAACTTCTCTGCTTGCCATTTTTTTAACATTCTTTACATTAAGTTTTAGTTCAGCTTGAGATATAGTATGTAGTTAAAGGAGAGCATTATAGAAGTGTATATGATGTACTTTGTCAGGAGAGGTGTACTTGCACGCGGTGACTCTTTTACCACACAGCAAAGTTAAACACACAATTACAGGCAACTTTTTGGGGTACTTTTGAAAAAAGTGTTTTAAGGCCAAAAACTTTATAATTAGTGTATTTGCCGACACTCCCTTACTTTCAGTGTGTCTATTTTTTCCGTATGGGTTATTTTCTTTGCAATTTGAGGTGCATTTATAAGCCTTTTTGCACAGAAAACAAAAAAACGTACACTAAATGCACACTGCTGGTGACAAAGGGGTATTAGCAAAAAATACATTAGTAACACTGTTCTTGCATCCTGACTTTGATAGCTAACAATTACAACAGGACAGTTCGGACACGGAGCAACTTTATATTGGGCCCTAGCTATGGCATTTGGCAAATGTCACTACATAAGCAGAAGGTGAAGCACGGACCACACTGGTCGTCTGCTACTGGTGTTTGGTGCGCTTTAAATCAGTCCCTTACGATACACACACCTCTCTTACTTCAAATCTTGACTGTTTATCACGTGTATCATAAGTTAGTCTACACTGCCCACATTGCTTCAAGTGCAAAATATTATTTGTCCCCCCGGCAGGACGTTAATAATTGTAAAATACTGTAAATAAAACAAAAAAATGTATAAAAGCTTGCATCTGTTAATCATTACAAAACAAATATATGTTTAATTGCCGATTTGTTTTCGACGCAATGCTTTGCCATAACTCTTTCTGACTCTCACTAGCTCACTAACTCTCTCACTAACTTGCTCACTCAATAAATACATCACAAATTCTATCTTCATCTATCAAACTCACAAACTAAATAACTCTCTCGAAATCACTCTCACATACTAACTACATAAATCTCACACTCTATCACTAACTAAGTCTCTCACTAACTATCTCAATCTCTATCTCACTCACTCACTCTCCTACTAACTCAATAACTCGCACTAACTCTATATATACATAAGTAACTAAGTCCTGCACCCTAAAAATATTAGCTAGTGCCAGTTGGCCCAGTGTATAGTGTACAATTACTATTCTAATATGTTTTATAAAAATACCAAGGCTATTCTTCATATAACCTTGTATCGAGTTCCTTTTATGGTGTGCCTGGTATGGTGTTGCTATGTACGTATTGCGCAAACGCTTTACACATTAACTCAGGGATAAGCCAAACTGCTAGAAAACTTATTTCCATATACAATAAAAGCAAAAAAAAATGTAATTATCCAAAACAAAATCCTTAGTGCAAAAACAACAACTGTTACATTGCTAAAAAATTATAAGATCCCAAAGGCGAGACCTATTGGCTTTGCCAATGCTTGTTTGCTTTTATCTCTGGGCTCTTTTTTTGCTTTTATCTATGTTTATCTCTTTGATCTCTCCCACCGCCCTCTTGATGTACATTTATGTTATAAACATTAATAACAATGATGCCAAATCTACCATGCATCGCACGCGTTTCTGAAACCAGGTTACAACGAGGCTGTTAAGTGTAAAGCCGGGAATCTGCCATTCCAACATCATTCATTACAAAGAGTAAGTACTTGGTTTTATTGCCCTCATTTAATCTCCCTTTGCGTCTAGTCCCTGCCCCTTGCACCATTGAATTAGTGAAGGCAGTAAGGCTTCAGGGACCATTGCAACCCTCAGATGGGTAAAAGCTATGATCTCCCAGAGGTGCAGATGGGAACCCCCTCTTCCTGGTGCTGCAGACGTCATGAAGATGGGGCACAGCCTCGTCCAATTACACCTCTGGATTGCAGCCCTTTCCAATGGGGCAGAGGAGAAGGGGGGTTAGTGGGGAGACTGCAAACGATGTCAAGGTGGGTGTGGTACTCACAGTCTTGTAAAATAATTTGATTCCCTCATTAGACGCATTTCTCCATCGAAGCTCGTATTGGCACCAAAGAGCAGTTCAAGTGATTTTATGAAGCAACCTTTTTTCCAGGGACATAATGGACACCCATGCACCCCCACCTGGTGGTGCGCCCCCTCCCCCAGTCTTCTGTGCATAAAAGGGACCCTTCCAGCTTGTCAGCTGCAGGGTATGGGTTTTGTGAGAGGCCCCTTCAGCATCCCTTGCAGCCCCCCCCCAAAGGTTTCCTTACACCACTGCCCCTTCATTCCTGTTAAGACTCCTCATTCGCAGCCTGCTGAGGTCCAACAACGAAAGCGGACACAATCCTAGCATATTTGCATTTGCTGTCCCATAACTGCTTGCCTAAAGCTGCCAGCAGAAACCAAGCTTCCTGCTCTCTGGTAAGTCGTGCACTCTTCAGGGCTGTTTGATTTGTTTGTATTTATCCCTCAATTAACCGCTGCCTGACTCAGTGCTGAGAAATGCTGAGAAAGGTCATGCTACTTAATTGGGGCTTAAGTCCCCATCCAGCTCTCAGGGCCATGGACGGACGGCTCATCAGCCATCCAGCCTGGCAAACACATTTGAGGAACTCACCCAGTTTCATGCAGACACATATTTAATTAGCCCCTCCTGGAGAAGGTCGACTCACTCTCTACACTGACTGGACAGTACTCGCTGGAGCCGGTATGAGCACATTTCCAGGGCTGCAGACAACCTGGGAGGACTAAACATTTATAATTCATTCATAGATAAAAAGTATTATCTTAAAAATGCAATAGTTCTCTTCTCCTGCTTTACATTTGGTATAATCAGCTGCTCTGATAAATTATATTGCAGTATTTTCTGAAATTAATATTTATCATTTGTCAAGGTTTAGTTATTTCTGAAGCCATTAGTTCACCTCCAAATGCCCTCTTGACAACTTTTAATCACTGGATTGTGCCTTTATCTTTTGCTTCCACTAAAAGTCATTAATGGAGCACAGGACCACTGCTGCATCAATTTTCTGAAACTCCATTTACATTTTGTCAAACGTTTTTTCGCAGTAATTACTTTTGGTCTCTCCATCTCAAGGTTAATCTGCACAAACACTCTTCAGTCTATTTCCATGTCGAGACAGCAGTCTATGGTCAACTGTATTAATTTCTACTATCTGTCATTTGTTATAGGAGCTATGGCAATTTTATTATGCTCTTGAATCCCAATAACATATTTTCAGACAAAAATTTGTATTAATTATTAGCCGATTGCTAAGATACAACACATAAAAAGAGAAATTCTCCGCTTAAAGTAGTACCTTAACCATAGGTTTGATGTATGCTCATGAGGTGTTATTCTACCTTTTTTTAAGTACTCCTTGTATAATACAGTAGCCCACAGATGAACCGAAAATCAGTGTTTCTTCACTGAATCTCTGATGGTATTCCCCATTTAGAGACCTTTATTTCACCACCACTTTTCTCCTGCTTTCATTAAGTGAAATGTCTGGGGCAGTGCTTAATCAACTCAACACGTTTCAAATACACACCACATATTTCTACAAAAAAGCACATAATATAAATCAACAACACAATTACATAACACACCACATACATACAATCCACACTGCATACTTCCATAGCACACCACATAATTAAACTCCACTTCACAACACAAAACACCATACCACATAATTACTCTCCTTAATACACAGTCCCACTCCACATAATTCCTATACGCTAAATACATCATTTATATCCACATATTTTCACTGCACAACATACCACACAATACACTACACACCACATACATCCACTACACTCCAAAACACATAAGTAAAAAAACATTTACGACACCAATACCTCTAATTCTCGCAAATTGAGACCTATTGCATTGTAAATGCCTGTTTTATCTCTTTTTGTATCTCCTGTCCCGACGGGGGACAAATTCCTTCCTGGCCTAGGGGTACAGGGCTGGAATTTGCCAGTGCCTGGTCCTTTACGGAAGTGGCAAACTCCAGAATGAGATGTCTTGGTGCTCATCTCTCGGCCACCTCATAAATATGGGTGTGACCACACACATTTTGCATGGGCCTAGGAGGTATTCCCTAGCCTTTTCCAGGTATGTTCAAAGATCGAGCTGGTGAGTGGGGCTATTGGAGAATCTAAGGGCAGGTATTACTGCCCCCCACTCCTCCCTAACCATGCCCAAAAAAAGAACTCAAGTGAAAGGGTTGAGTTCCTCTTACCAAATTACTATGGAACTCACGGCTGATGGACCTTTGTTACCTGCTGAGAAGTGTAGAGGGGAGAAATAACTCATTCAATCCTAACCACAATTTTCAATAACCATAACCCTGAAGAATCACAGACTCCAAATTCCAAGTTAGTGGGTTTATCACAAAGCCAAAACAAACAACTGGATGTACAAGCACCTCATTACGAGGTTGTAGAATTACATGGGAACTAATATAAATCCAAACCTACGAGCCAATCTCATGCAATGGATCATAAAAAGAATGACAATTTCCAGAAGCAGAACGCAGGCAATTATTGCCACCACGTCAAGATCCTTCTTCTTCTCTTAATGAATAAAGACCATTAGTCTGTCCCTACACTAACACTATCGTGACATCCCTACTTAGCATTTCCCAGGCAAGATGAGGAAAAGGTGTCAGCTCGTGAAGACTGCCTAAGAAGTACACTCACGTTGTATGAGTCAAGTAGCCACAGGCTACTGAGCTCGCTCTAAGACGCTCCTTCTCTCCCCTTCGATCTCCTCACCTCATCTCCTCGCTCCCCCCTCGGGGCACTGTCCCTAATACAAAACACAAAAAGGCAAAACACGCCCACAGATCACCTCATCTCGCTGGACACTTCTCATAGGTGATTTTCCACTTCTTGTCAGTGCTCCCAGCTACTGGCTCGATGACCTTGATTCCCAGGCCTTCCTCAATGAGAAAGAACACCATCTCCCAATTATCAGCGTTCCTTGCTCATTTGTATCGCATCCTCCCGAGCCTAACTCACCTAAACAAAATATGTTATTCTAACTAAGACAACTTTCTCCACCTGCAACAGAAACATGAGAACAGAACAAATTCAACACGCACATGAATTTCACTAACAGCCTTATTCCTGAGCCCCCAGGGAAAAATACATTTCAAGCCTTCAGAAATCGGCCAACATAAGAACAAAATACATAGGCCTTTCAAATACACACATAAGTGAACATTTCATTTAGGCCTTTCTACATCATCACATTGCAGCATATTTAATTGCAAACAACTTATGAAATCCTACACATTAAGGCAAATAGTCACATCCATGCATAACTTTAATATGGTGCACTTTTAAGTCAAATGCGTTATATCACATGTGAGCAATTTCGTTAGGTAAACAACATCAAATACTATGGATTACGATATTATAACATGAATGCTATGTTGTCTCTTTGCATGGCATGACACTTTCCTACCATTTACACTTCCACGTGTTATTAATGAACACCTTCTAATGGACAAATGTTAACATGACATAGGAATATATGTGGGTGTCGACTATCCATGGTTATGATGCACCCCTACAAATAACAGAGCACCATCGCGCTCCATCAGTTCCCCCCTCTGATCAATCAATCAATCAATCAATCACGGCATTTATAGAGCGCGCTACTCACCCGGGAGGGTCTCAAGGCGCTGGGGAGGGGGTAAGTTACTGCTCGAACAGCCAGGTCTTGAGCTGCTTCCTGAAGGCGAGATGGTCCTGGGTTCGCCGAAGGTGAGTGGGGAGGGAGTTCCAGGTCTTGGCCGCCAGGTAGGAGAAGGATCTTCCTCCGGCGGTGGTTCTGCGGATGCGTGGTACGGTGGCGAGGGCGTGGCTGGTTGATCGTAGCTGGCGTGTGGGCGTGTAGAAGGACATGCGGTCGTTGAGGTACTTTGGGCCCAGGTCGTGGAGGGCCTTGTGTGCGTGGGTGAGGAGTCTGAACGTGATTCTCTTGCTGACGGGGAGCCAGTGCAGGTCTTTCAGGTGTACGGTGATGTGGCTGTGTCGGGGGATGTCCAGGATGAGTCGTGCGGAGGCGTTCTGGATGCGCTGGAGTCTCTTTTGAAGTTTGGCTGTGGTTCCGGCGTAGAGGGTGTTCCCATAGTCCAGTCGGCTGGTGACGAGTGCCTGGGTGACGGTCTTCCTGGTTTCAGTGGGGATCCATCTGAAGATCTTGCGGAGCATGCGCAGGGTGTTGAAGCATGAAGATGAGACGGCGTTGACTTGTTTGGTCATTGATAGGGAGGAGTCCAGGATGAAGCCCAGGTTGCGTGCGTGGTCCGTTGGCTTGGGTGCGGTGCCCAGGGCCGGGGGCCACCAGGAGTCGTCCCAGGCGGAGGGTGATGAGCCCAGGATGAGGACTTCCGTCTTGTCTGAGTTCAGTTTAAGGCGGCTGTTCCTCATCCAGTCGGCGACGTCTCTCATCCCGTCGTGCAGGTTGGCTCTGGCGGTAGTGGGGTCGTTGGTGAGGGAGAGGATCAGCTGGGTGTCGTCGGCGTAGGAGATGATGTTGAGGTTGTGTCGGCGTGCGATGGCTGCGAGGGGGCTCATGTAGACGTTGAAGAGGGTCGGGCTGAGTGAGGATCCTTGTGGAACGCCGCAGATGACTTCGGTGGCTTCGGATCTGAACGGGGAGAGGCGGACTCTCTGGGTTCTTCCGGCGAGGAACGAGATGATCCATTCAAGTGTCATCAAACAAATCACAACTCCCTGGAGAAAGAACCGACCTAAACAGAAGTTGTAGCCATTCTCCCCTGTCGGAACTTCTCTAGGCTTTTGAGATTCTCATAGTGACTGTCCTGCAGTCTCTCCATCCTCCTTTCACGCTTCCTAAGAAACCTCTCAGCCTGACCTGCCTTATGACACTTGTAGGCTTTCCCCAGTCCCAAAGAGAAGATCACACAAACCACAACTATGATGATGGGCTTCAAAATGTAACCAAGTATTCCCTTTCCAAGGCTGGCAACCAACTTCCTACGTTTCTAAAGCCTTTTCCAATCTTGTCCCAAACACCCTCTGTTGCCCAAATCATGCACTTCATGATGAATCTCAGTGATGTTACTTATATACTTCCGCAGATCTTTGCTGTTATCAGGTATATAAGTACAGCACTGTTGAACCCTCAACATTTTACAGACTCCGCCCTCCTTTGCTAACAGGACATATAAAGCAAGGCGGTTCTGCATTACCATAGCTCTTATCGACACCATCTCTCCATCTACGAGCAACAAAGACTGAGCTGTATTCGCTGACAACTTATCCACAATTGTTGACAACCTTCTAATCTTAATGTCATTCAGAACCACTCCTAAACTCGCTATCATTGCTCCAAATACATCTCCAACTATCTCTCCTGCACTGGTACCTCGTTTCTCCCTATGATGTATTCCACCTTCCAAGGGTCCTAGATCCTCAATGTGATACATTTTGGGAAACACCACAACTACATAACATGTACCATACCAATTCTGTGGCAATCGCACATAGGCATTTTTCCCACACACGAAATACACATTCGGTACAACTTGCACCGTCTCCTGCAAGAACTTCTTCGCAGTTGCTTCGATTGTGAAGATGTGATCACACACACTTTGTCCCACATAGACATTATCATAATATGTCTGTACCTGTCTAATGCAAAGCTTCCCTCTCTGTTTGAAATCCAAAGCTATTAGACTAGAGCTTCCCCTCGCCTTGTGTGCTAGTTCCTCCTTGGTCCAAGCAACTTTCCCTTCTCTACTATTAGATTTGACTGACAACTGTCTATGTTTATCTTCTACCTGATCTACAAACTTCTTTTCTATGTCAGTTAACATACAGGTCAAATTGTGATGGTGTGCATAAGCTGTATCTAAGGTAACGGTAGGTATGAAATACTTTCCCACTCTATCTTCCTGCTTGTAATAATCATACTTATTCAGGTGTTTATAAGCTGGAACCTCTGAAAGCACCACATCATAGTTCAAAAAGTAATATTCATAATGACCCTTAACGTAAAACATACTAAGTAACAAACTACATGTAATACCATATGTCAAAGGAAGATGATGGTATTGAATACCTTCCTCCACAGACGCAGGCAATTGCATGCACACATAGCAATCTCTCACATCGATGGTGTTCCCATACTCATAAAGCAACTTGGCGTAAGCGTTAAGCGTGTAATCACCTTTAGACAAGTCTACGTGTAGCATACGACTAGTCTGATCTAGCATAGCCTTTTCAGCTCCTACGATACCCACTTTTGTGTTAGAAGTAACAGGTATGGTTGTCCCCTTCACTTCCAGCCCTTCAACGACAGCATCATGTGAAATTTTTACAGACACAATAATAACTACGCTATTACTATTATCACTCCTACTATGAGTTTACCTATTACACACTTAGACCTACGATTCGAATTTCCGAACCCCATTTTCAATTGTCGATTTGACACAACAATAGGATTAGCACAAAGTCTCTTTCTCTGCCTCTGATTGCTGTTTTCCAATTCAAATGCAGTTCATCGGAATTCTGGAAATATTTTCACTGTTCGTTCTTTTCCTTATTTACACAGTTCAAAAGACTTCCTTAGCCCTCTCTCTTCTTCTACGGCTATGTCCCTGAATTTATTCTTCTTCCACTCGGACCTAGGTTATCTTCTTTTAGAGCAACATATTTACAATGCACAGTTCAATCAACAGTCTCTTATGAGCTCGGAACCAATTTCAACTATGACGCGTTGCAAAATCTCAAGACGAACAGCTGCAACTTCCTGAGCTGGTGGCTGGTATCCAAAAGTTGGAAAAGACAAATCTTGTAGAATCAAAACTCATACTTTGCTTAAAATTGGAGGTCTTGGTACCATCACCGTCAACACCCCCTCTATTTCTAAACCAGTAACTATCAGCTTGATATAAATTTTCAGTTCAGGAGTCCTGCTGACCACTCGGGAAGATCTCAGCCTCTCGGTCCCCACTGCTCCCGGCATCGGTAGCCAGATAAGTCCACTCTGGGGCGGCGTATCTCTGACAAGGCACCCTTGCCCTTCTCGACCTTCTCAGACTCCCCTGTGCTTGTTCTACGTCACTTAACTCGGATTCAGACGTTTCAGACACAGGAGCAAGATCTCTTTCAGGTGCCAATCTCAGTTTTAACCTCCTTTGTCTCCCAGGCCACGATTCCTCTACGAGCTCTGCCCTTCTTCTCTGCATCAGCCACCTTGCACACCAGTTCTTTCAGCTGGGTCGGACTCTATATCACTCGCAACATTACCATCTGCCTCAGAGTCGATACCTGGGCCTTGTGTAGCGTGACCCCCCTCAGCTTGCTCTGGTGGGCAACCAGCTTTGTCAGTAACCCTCCCAGCTTGGCTTGTCCCCTCTGGTGGCCTCACGACCACAGCTGGATTTTCTTCTTGGAGAGGAGCTGTTTCTTCCGAGGGTCCTGAAACTCTGCGGGTGTGGGAGGCATGTTTCCAGTTCGGTAAGCCCCCACACTTCACAGCTGTATTTGTCACCAAGATCACTTGATATGGGCCTCTCCAGCGGGTATCAAGGCAACTCTTTCTCACATGTTTGCCAACGAGTACCCAGTCACCCGGACACAAATCATGGCACAGGTCTTTCGAGGTCGGGGCAGTTGCAGCTTCAACCTGGTGAGACTCCGAACGGACTACGTCAGCCAGTCCTTTGCAATAATCAAGGATCAAATCATCTGTGATGCTTATCAAGGCTGTAGTGGCACTGCTGGCAAGCGTGTTGCCCTCCCCATCAAAATCTCATGAGGTGAGAGACCTGTTCTCCTGTCGGGAATGCTACGGATACTCATCAACACCAAGGGCAACGCATCAGGCCATTTCAAAGACGTGAATGAACAAACTTTTGCCATTCGCATCTTGAAAGTTCCATTGATTTGAGCCACAATTCCAGATGCCTCGGGCCTGTAGCTACAATTCAGTCTCTGATCAACTTGCAAGGCGGCACAAAGCATCCTCATGACCTCACTATGGAAATGAGTTCCTCTATCCGACTCCAATGAGGTTGGAAATTCGAAACGTGGTATAAGCTCGCTAAGCAATAACTTTCCTACCATGAGACTATCACATCTCCTTGTCGGATAAGCTTCCACCCACTGTGAGAAGACACACACCACAACCAAGATGTACCTCAATCCATTGCACCTAGGCATCTCGACGAAGTCAAGCTGGATCCTATTTAAGGGTCCCCCTGACCTTCCAATGTGACTCAATGTAACCACATTCTTTTTCCCAGCATTCATTTGTTGACACGTAACACATCTGTGACACACTGCTTCAGCAAACGCACAAAACTGTGGATTGAACCATGTTTGCCTGAACACTCGCACCATGGCATCCCTTACAATGTGAACTGCTCCATGAATCTGCCTTGCCATAGGGCTCAGTAGATCATCCGGTAGCACCGCTCGACCATCAGTTGAAACCCAAATACCATCCTCCCTTTTCTCACAACCTGCCTTGATCCAACCAGCTTCTTCCTGTCCTGATACCTATCCCTACAGGCGCTTGAGCTCGTCCCATGTCTCTGCTATGGCTAACATCATACTGAGCTCGGTTCTCTCTGGGCTCTCTTTAGTATATTCTCCTGTGAAAATGCACCCTTGTTCAGCACAGAAATGTGCGACTTCGTCCGCATTCCTATTCCCAAGCGTGACAAAGTCCTCCCTCTCCCGTGGGCGGCACACTTGACCACTGCAATTTTTTTGGGACGTTGCAAAGCTTCCAACAACTCTCTCACGAACTCCCCATTTCTGATTGGAGATCCTGATGACGTTAAGAACCCCCTCTGTGACCATAGCCGTCCGAAGTCATGAATCACACCAAAACCGTACTGGCTATCAGTGTAGATGGTGCCTCGGATTTGCTCGGCAACCAAATAGGCACGTGTCAAAGCAATGATCTCAGCCACTTGTGCGGAGTATACTCCCTGTAAACAAGCAGCTTCCACAACTCCAGAAATGGTGCACACAACAAATGCTGCTCTCAAATGGCCCACATTGTCCCATAGGCATGAACCGTCTACAAAGAAGGTCTCATCAGATTGGGGTAGGGGTTCATCGACAATGTCGGGTCTCGGTTTGGTGCAAAGTTCAGTCACATCAAGACAGTCATGGTCCTCACAATCTTCATCATCAACATTTGGCAAAGGCATCAAAGTAGCAGGATTCAATACAGAACATCTTTTTAGAGTCACATTCTCTGAGGCAAGTATGACCTGCTCATAGCGTGTGAGTCTGTTATTTGTCAAATGCTGCGTCTTGGTTCTCGTCATCAGGAGCTCAACTGAGTGTGGAACATAAAGCGTGAGCGGGTGACCCATTAATATGCTTTCACACCTTTCAATGCTGATACCTGTTGCAGCAACGGATTTGAGACATCCGGGCAACGCTGAAGCTACCAGGTCTAAGGTAGCTGAAAAATAGGCAACTGGTCTACGGACATCTCCATGAGTCTGTGTTAGTACTGACAGTGCACAACCCTCTCTCTCACAGCAAAATTGTGAGAAGGACTTATCGTAATTAGGCATTCCCAGAGCCGGAGCGCGACAAAGGCTCTCTCTCAGCTCCAGGAAGGCGATCAAGCAGTCATTATCCCAAGGTACTGGATCACTTACATCCTTGTGAGTCAACCTCTGTAAAGGCTTTGCCTTTAATGAGAAGTTGGGAATCCACTGACGGCAATACCCAACCATTCCCAGAAACATCCTGATTTCCTTTTGTGTTGTAGGCGCAGACATATTCATGATTGCCTCAACACAATCTGGTGACACCTTATTATTATTATTAATTAGCATTTATAGAGCGCATGGCTACCCAAAGGCATCCCAGCGCTGGCGGCAATTAGGGCTAATAAGGGAAGGCTAGCAGGTACTCTTCTGGAATAGCCATGTTTTAAGACCCTTCCGGAAAGAGAGGTGGGTAGTTTCATGGCGGAGATTGAGAGGGAGGGAGTTCCACAGTCCAGCTATGTTATATGAAAAGGAGCGGCCTCCACTCCGCTGCCTGTTAATTTTAGGAGTACAGGCTAGATTTAAATTCTCCGAGCGAAGAGATTTCCTGGGGAGGTAGGCGGTGATCAAATGCTGATTGATTCTGGGGCCTGTGCCCATAAGGGTCTTATGAGCAGTACACCTTCCTCTTGCCTTTCTCAGTTCGATGACCCAAGTACTGAACCTCAGTCAAGCAATACTGTAGCTTACACCGGGACACCTTGTGTCCATTCTTGGCTAGATGATTTAGCAATGCAACAGTATCAATCCTGCAAGCATCCTCTGTCTCAGACGCGTTCAAGAGGTCGTCGATATACTGCACGAGAACTGAATTCTGTGGCAGTACGAGACTCTCAAGATTCTTCTTCAAAATCTGATTGAAAATCGATGGACTCTCGGTATACCGTTGTGGGATACGACACCATGTTAACACACGATCTTCCAGACGGAAAGCGAATAAAAATTGGCTTTCCTCGTGCAAAAGTATCGAGAAAAAGGCTTGGCACATGTCAATCACTGTGAACCACTCAGCTTCACATGGTATCTGAAATAGGATCACTGATGGATTCGGTACCACAGGACAACATGGAACTACAATCGTGTTGACCTTTCGCAAATCCTGCACGATTCTAAACTTCCCACTCGGCTTCTGCAATCCAATTATAGGTGAATTGCATGGGCTCCCCATTATCTCTTTCAAAATTCCCTGTTCAATCATGGACTCAATTACAGGCTTAATTCCTGCCACCGTTTCCGGCGTCAGATTGTACTGAGGCGTTCTTGGGAATTCAGCGTTTGACTTGGCCTGAATCGTAACTGGCTCAACCCTTTTGATCAATCCTCTCTCTTCCCCTGTGAAATCCCATACTGCCAAAGAGAGACAGAATCTCTCAAATCAAGTGGTAAGTCCTCGACTGTCAACATGGGGAACATCTCTGTGCAGAGATTCTGGTTCCCCAATTTGAATGCAATGTCATCATCATTAGTCGGCAACTCCACTCCTTTGGGCGTGCAATAGATAGTGCAGTTCAATTTGAACAAAAGACCACAACCCAACAAACAGACTGGACTCGAATCGCACACCAAGAAATTGGTGTCGATCGTGAAATGTTCCTATTCACACAGGTATTTCATCTGTCAATGGATTGGTCACTCTCTTCTTTGCAACTCCTACAACTTGGATCGATTGTCCCGAGAGGGGTAGGTTTGGAACTACTGCGGATCTTACAGTAGAACGGGTAGCACCAGTATCAATCAGAAAGGTGACGGGGTGACCGTCAATATCTGCCTCCACATACGGTCCTCTCTGGTCTACCTCCAAGACTGCTTTAAGGGTACAGTCTTCCTCCCCCCTCAGGCACCGTCATTGTAACGGGTCTGAAGCAAACTCATCAAAATTCTCAATGAGTGGCATCTGCTGGTACGCCCTGCTTGCTTGTGGAATCCTCGGTGGTTGGGGAACTTGGACTTGTTGTCCTAAACTTCCCCCTTGTACAGACCTGGGCCTTCCTGCTGTATATACTGTCTCAGGTACCTGCACCATCTCCTCATCTTGGACCTGAATAGGGGGATTTAACCTGCACTCGCGCTTCCAATGCCCGATCTTGTGACAATAATGACATGCAGTAGTCTTCTTCAGATTACCAACATCCACCCCTGTCTTTGGGTCTACAGGTTTCCCCCTTCCCTGACCTGACGAATTTTGGGTCCCTCTTTGGCCGTTCCCCTGCCTTCGTTCCAACGTCGCTCCGCTCGGCTGTGACTGGTCCACCCTCTCTGCATTCCTCATTTGGACCAGCATCAACTTATCTTTGAGCTTCTTATGCTTTGAGTCTACTTCATCACTACAGTACCTGGCATACCGTAGAATCTCATCCATGGACTTGTTCTGCCAGCAGATCAAATGCTGTTGGATCACGAAGCTAATCTCCGGTCTCAACTCTAAGACAAATTTGGATACAAACTGCCCCATATCCTTGGAATCTAGGGTGTCTAATCCACTGTATTGCTTAAAAGCTTGCAAGAGTCGCTCATAATATGCATGAACTGATTCTTTGGGCTCTTGGGTAGTTCGGTCTATCTTAACCCAATCAATATCTTGTGGCGAAATTTTAGACTGTAACCATGTGATTATCTACTCGAACTTTTTCATCACCATAGGTGAAGGACCATGTGTAATAGGATCTCGTTCCGGTTCTGACGTTGGCCATTCAACTGCAATTTTACAAGCTGACCACAAATCACTTGGTACTACAATGTCAAACAATGTATTCAAATCAATCCATAAAACCTTTGAAATTTTAACAAAGCGATTGACTTGCTTGTACCACTCAACAGGTTTTTCCCTCAGCCGAGAAAAATCATTTGTGAATGCTGCCAAATCACCCCTGCTCCAAAGCACATGGACATACCCTCCACTTGGTACCTCTCACAATGGGTAAGCCTCTACTCCTGCTGTTCCTCCTCCTGGAGGCATCGTATCACCTATACCCTTCTTGACAATCTTCTTCTTGGACCACCTCTCTTCCCACTTGTCAAGCATACTCCAGGCACGTATTCCTATAATCAATTCTCGAATGTGTGTTTTCAACCCTATAACTCTTTTCTCTTCCAATTCCTGATCACTATAATTTAGCCTATGACTTCCCTGCAACATCTTTGTTTTGGATAAATCTACATCGTACCTTTGTGCTAATTCTGTCAGTTTCTCATGAGCCTTCCTCGCCTTACGGGTCACATCCTTCGCCACAAACAACAGCTCATCTTGTTCATAAAGTTCCATCCTTTCCAAAGGTAAATTTCCACTTATAATTTCGTCCGCTTCTGCCTTCAACCTCACCACATCTAGCACTTTGGCCCTTATAGCAGCTTTGATTGTTCCCTGACTCGATGTACTGTTTAGCTCTCCACTTTCACTACTCTGATTTCCTCGATGACTCACTTCGACTATAGCCCGTGAGGCATTTTGACTCCCCGAAATCCCTTGATCCATTTCTCCTCCTGCTATTCTCCCCATGGGAGCTCTGACTGAGGGTTCCCACATCCTCAAATCAGAGCGTGATTCTGCTAACAACACTGATCTTACCGCTCTAGACTCAGTATGCCCCATAGAAGAGTCTGCAATAGCTGGCAATGGAGTACTAGCCTCCAAAGGTCGCAAAAGAGGACCAATTCCGCTCACTGTACCATTTCCTCCAGAACTGACACTTTCTCCTGCTGCTGGTAACTGTGTTTGACCACCATTTTCTGCTTGACCTGGATCATACACTGACACTATAGGACCAATGGTGACTGGCACCGTAAGGTCATCCGGTAACCGGGTAACAGTATTAACTCCACTCGTCTACGTATCTCTCGGTTGCTGTATTCCTATTCCTTCTGTTCCTGTTGAAATCTTTCCCACTACTCTCGCACTAGGACTCGTCTGTAATTCCCCTCTCCCTTCCGTAAGAGCTTGTCTTCCCTCCTCCGACATTGGGTTATACGGAGGCGGACGCTCTGCTAGCAACCTATCCAATAAGCTGTCATCTGTGTCACTATGATCTTCTTCTTCCTTCCTCTTCTGGGCATCTCCTACCACTACTAACATTGGGAACAACCTCTCTCCCTCAATAGTATTCACTCTCCATCTCTTCGCCAATGCATCCTATCGTGCATCTTGAAAGGCCCTTATCAACTTTTTCACTCTTTCTTGACTTCGGTCCCTTTTCCTCGCATGTGCCGCTCTTATCCATGCATCCAAAGCCTGAAACTGTGTTATCTAGGTGGAGGTCGCAATGAAGCTATCACTGCCCTCAACTGATACAATACGTCTAATCTAAATGAACCATAACGCGGAAAAGCCAAAACTCCCTCCTTCTCTGTAACCTTATGCCAATTTTGAAGCCAAACTATGGTATGGAGTCCTACATTCGTGGCCATATAATGTGCTGGTGTGTCCTCGGGTGGTGCCTCTTCGCCCACTCTAATTACTACTCCCCAATCTCCCCTACAAAGATCACATAACACCCTAAAGCATCGCATGTTTAACCCAACTCCTTTCCCCCACAAGATGTTTTCGTTCTTACTTCCTGATGACAATCCACCAATCCCAGCGCGGCTTTACACCAACCGACCAATCGCAGCGCGGCACACTCCATCGTCACTCTTCCTCCTCGCTCATCTCAGCAGTTCACCCTCCCTTACAATCTCTTCCTTACACATTCACGCACTTCATTCATAGAAACAAGTAACTGTCTGTCCACCAAACGACCGGACAGTCACATAACCGACTGTCTGTCCACGAAACGACCAGACAGTCTCACAAGTAATTGTCTGCCTCACCTCTGGCAACTGTCTGTCTGCGAAAGGACCGCACAGCCACCTCAAACAGTCTGCCCACAAACGCTCGGACAGTCATATAACTAATCGATAGGATCCAATCGCTCAAAATCATTCACACACACAGTGACCCACGACCTGCGTTGGTCACTCAAATTGCTGTGGTCCGCCCTTGTGCACTAGCTTCCCACACGAGTCTCTCAAGCTCTCTCACACACGTTCCCTATCTTCCAGTGGGTTCATCGATGACGCCTCATGACTCCCACAATCACTGATCAGACAATTACAGCTCTGGTGCTTTCTACACCACAAATCTATCCCCGTATCTTAGGCTCCTCGTCGAGCCTGACATCAAAACCAAAACAAATCACATGGACCGCGTGCGTTCTCCCTGAAACCATAATCACTCGACTCTCAACCCAACTCTGCAAGACATCACACAATCAAATCATCACCGCAATCTAGCACACACATCCCTATTCATACTCACTCCACCGTGAACTGCTGTTCCTGCCGCACCGTCACTCTCCGTTGGCTTCCGCCAAAGTCCATCGTCCTCCGCCTTCAATCCTCTGAGCTTTCATCCTCTGGGCTTTTTGGGGCTCTATGTCTAACTTTCCCTAATATTCCTAGTTTCTCCCCTCACTGCAGAGGTAACCGTCCTTCTGCTACCAACTGAAAGGGACGAGTTCCTCTTACCAAATTACTATGGACTCACGGCGGCTGGACCTTTGTTATCTGCTGAGAAGTATAGAGGGGAGAAATAACTCATTCAATCCTAACCACAATTTTCAATAACCATAACCCAGAAGAATCCCAGACTCCAAATTCCAAGTTAGTGGGTTTATTACAAAGCCAAAAACAACTGGATTTATAAGTTAGTTATCTACAGTAATAGCACAAATACACGTTTGAGCCCTAGGGGCGTACCAAACCATATACCAATAAAGTGGTATAAGAACCACGACTGAGCTATACACAGGGCCTAGAGCCTGTAGAAGTGCTTGGACCACAAGGAACCACCCAAGGTAGTGACACAGGGGACCCACGGGGGACGCGTGCAGTGTATGAACACAGCCGCGAATCGCCGTTAACTTCTATGGGGAAAGTCGCGGTTTGAATTTAAAAGAAAAGGGACACTTAGAGGAGGACTTGGAGCAAACCCTTTGAGAACTAGGCTGTTCTAGTGTCAATACCCACGGGAGCACCGGAGTACTCGAGTTACCTCACCCAGGGGAGCCGGGTGCATAGGTGTCTTTCGGGGTCGGGTTTCGTCGTCGCTTTCAATGGCGATCTGCTGCAAAGTGCTGCTGGCGGCCAAGTCGAAAGTGTTCGGGTGGATCCAAAGGTGGATCGAAGATCTGAAAAACCTGAAAGCAGAGGGGACAGAGTCTGGGTCACTAGCCAGTGACCGGGAAGGCGATGAGCAGATGCCCACCGATGTCGAGTGCTTCAGGTAGGTTGACAATCGTCTTGACTCTTCAGCCACGAGGTCCAGGAGGCGTCGACGACAACCAGGAGCTGGATTCGAGCTGTCCCACGACGTTTGTCGATTGCAGCGGTGTCGGCGACCGGATTGGACCCAACAAGCCTTGGCAACGGCAAGTCTTGTCGAAATGGAAGAAGGACAATGTTGCAGACCAGCAAGGTCTGTGGGACTCACCCAGCGAGGGTAAGTCAGGGCACGCCTGGAGCAACCAGGGAGCCCAAGCAGAAGAAGATTGGCCTTCGGGAGGGCCTACTAGCCAACGGACTAGTGACCACAAAGGAGCCTCGAGTCGACGCACGTGGAGCTGGCTCACAGGACACTCGTGGAGTGGAGGCCAGTGATCTTCGGTGCAGTCGGTGCTGGAGGCTGGGGCTATTAGGAGCCCAAAGCACGACTTCGTGGGAGACCCAGAAGAGGATGCAATTGCAAATGCGATTGGTGTCCAGAGGTCACGGTTCCACGTTACCCACGACACCTACAGGCCTCAACTTTGCTGGGGACTCAGGGCAGCCTCGGGGAAGTCTGGAAATCTACCTCTGGTGATGCAAAGACTTCGGCGTCTGGCGGGAGCTTCAGCGATGCAGACCGGACAATTGCTTCTTTGGTGCCTGCCAAGCAGGGGAGTCACTCTTGACCCCAAGGGAGATTCTTCAGTCCTCTAATCTTGAAGTAGAGCATCGAAGGTCCAGGATTCTGTGTCAGAGTTTCATCCAGGTTAATCTAAAGTCCTAAGGACTGGGGTCCCATACTTATACTAAGGTAGGGGGTTGGACATACTCTGTGGCCCCACCTATGGGAGGGTCAGGGCAGAGGGGTGGTTACACCCCTTTCCCTTTGTCCAGTTTCGCACCAGAGCAGGGGCTGGAAGCCCCTGAGCCGGTTTGAACTGGGGTATGCACAGGGACACCAAATGTGCCCCCAGTGCAGGACTTCAAAGCACCAGAGAGTGCTCCTGCCCAGCCCCAATACACACTATCCTGTCTGGGGAGGTGGTTATACCTCCCTGGGACAGGAAACCTATTGTCCAGGCCTCCCCTGCCGGAGTTTCGGTCAGCAGCAGGAGGCCAGACTCGTGTCTGTGGCAGCGGCATCCATTTTGTGATGCCAGGGCTCTGGAAAGTCAGTACCGGGTATACCGGTGTGTACATGTCTCTCCCTCTAGAAGGGTGGAATGCTACCCCCGCCGCCAGAACTGGCGGGGGGTAGTATTCCAAGATGTTTGACACCAAACACGACATGTTTCCGTGCAGCCATCCCAAAGTTAACATTTAACGCGAGGTTATAATGCGCTTAAGAGTATATGGTCAGGCTGCACTACAAACAGCATCAGAGAAGGGTCTACGAACGCTGCAGAGGGGCCCTGCTCATGCAGGGGCACCCTCTCACATAGGAATCACGCACTCTGCCTTCAGGATTGATAAGGCCTGCCATAGGAGTGACTTATAGGTTTATATGTGTGTATGTATGTAGTGATATAGGTAGCCTATATCACAGTAAGGGGTGCATGCAGCCTTACCCAGGCTGCAGTAGCAGACCTGTGGTGTCCTTTTGGCTGGCCTTCCAGGGGTGGCACAATACATGATTCAGCCCCTGGCAGGCCTCTGAGGTACCTATGCCCTGGGTACATAGTATACCATATACTAGGGACTTATAAGGGCACTCCAGATTCCAATCAGAGATGTGCCTAAGGCACATGGAAACCATTTTAGAGATGAAGCAGGTAGGCTGGGGTTCTGATTAGCAGGGCCCCAGCCAGACTAAG
The DNA here is from genome assembly GCA_963921515.1 of Calotriton arnoldi. Classification (NCBI taxonomy): domain Eukaryota; kingdom Metazoa; phylum Chordata; class Amphibia; order Caudata; family Salamandridae; genus Calotriton; species Calotriton arnoldi. Next base: position 161,148 of record CAWUFW010014424.1, read on the forward strand.
GTCGAAAAACAGTGAAGCATCAGCAAAAAGTGGGGGTACCCATGTGAAGCAGATCCTACTCTCCTACACAACCCCCCAAACGTAGGGACATTAAACTAACCTTGCCCAGTTAAGTCTTCATGTTCTAAGTGGAAGTACCTAGAGAGTCCATCTGCATTGGCATGATTACTCCCAGGTCTATGTTCCACTGTGAAGTCCATCCCCTGTAGGGAAATGGACCACCTAAGCAGTTTGGGGTTTTCACCCTTCATTTGTTTTAGCCATAAGAGGGGCTTATGGTCTGTTTGAACAAGGAAGTGAGTACCAAACAAGTATGGCCTCAACTTCTTCAGAGCCCAGACCACAGCAAAGGCCTCCCTCTCAATGGCTGACCAACGTTTCTCTCTAGGGGTCAGCCTTCTGCTAATAAAAGCTACTGGCTGATCCTGACCTTCATCATTCAATTGTGACAGTACAGCCCCTACCCCCAATTTAGATGCATCTGTTTGGACAATGAACTTCTTGGAGTAATCAGGACTCTGTAGAATGGGAGCAGTGCACATGGCCTGCTTCAGGTCATCAAATGCCTTTTGACAGCTAACTGTCCACTGAACCTTTTGGGCATTTTCTTGGAAGTTAAGTCATTCAGGGGTGTCACTATTGATCCATACCCCTTGACAAATCTCCTATAGTACCCAGTCAGGCCTAAAAAGGCTCTCACCTGAGTCTGGGTAGTTGGAGCAGTCCAGTCCATGATGGTCTGGATCTTGCTCTACAGTGGTTGAACCTGGCCTCCACCCACAAGGTGGCCCAGGTACACAACCTGACTCTGCCCTATCTGGCACTTGGTGGCCTTGATAGTCAGGCCTGCTTTCTGCAGGGCCTGCAAAACATTTCTGAGGTGGACCAGGTGATCCTCCCAGGTGGAGCTAAAGACAGCAGTATCATCTAGATATGCTGCACTATAGGCTTCCAGACCTGTAAGGACTGTATTCACCAACCTCTGAAAAGTGGCAGGTGCATTCTTCAGACCAAAGGGCATCACCACAAATTGATAATGCCCACTAGGGGTTGAGAATGCTGTCTTTGGCTTTGCATCATCAGCTAGTCTGATCTGCCAGTAGCCAGCTGTCAGGTCAAATGTGCTTAGATACTTGGCTGATGCCAAAGTGTCTATTAGCTCATCTGCCCTAGGTATTGGATGGGCATCAGTCCTAGTGACTGCATTGAGACCCCTGTAGTCCACACAAAACCTCATCTCTCTTTTCCCACCATTGGTGTGAGGTTTTGGTACAAGGACCACTGGACTAGCCCAAGGGCTATCTGAGGGTTCAATAACTCCCAAATCCAACATTTTCTGGACTTCTGTCCTGATACAGTCCCTGACATGGTCAGGTTGCCTATAAATCTTATTTTTAATAGGCAGACTGTCCCCAGTGTCCACTTCATGAGTGCACCAGGTAGTCTGACTGGGTGTCAGTGAGAATATGTGTCTGAACTGATTGAGCACCTGTCTGTAATCAGTCTGCTGCTGGGTAGTGAGGCTGCCTGCCAAGGCTACACCATCCACTGACCCATCATCAGGGTTCTGTGAGAGCAGGTCAGGGAGTGGGTCACTCTCTTCCTCCTGTCCCTCATCAGTAGCCATGAGCAAGCCCACGTCTGCCCTGTCCACATATGGTTTTAACCTGTTGACATGGAGAACCCTGTGGGGACTCCTGGGTGTTCCTAGGTCCATCAAATAGGTAACCTCACCCTTCTGTTCAACAATGGTATGGGGTCCACTCCATTTGTCTTGGAGAGCTGCTGGGGCCACTGGCTCCAACACCCACACCTTCTGTCCTGGCTGGTAAACAGTCAGTACAGCCTTTGGTCATGCCAGGCTTTTTGCAGTTCCTGGCTAGCCTCAAGGTTTTTAGTTGCCTTTTCATGTACTCAGCCATCCGGGAGCGGAGACCAAGTACATAGTCCACTATGTCTTGCTTTGGGGGCTTGAGAGGTAACTCCCATCCTTCCTTCACCAAGCACAATGGACCCCTGACAGGGTGACCAAACAAAAGTTCAAAAGGGCTGTAGCCAACCCCTTTTGAGGCACCTCCCTGTATGCAAATAAAAGGCAGGGCAAGAGTATGTCCCATCTTCGCCTAAGCTTTTCTGGGAGCCCTTTAATCATGCCCTTCAAGGTTTTGTTGAATCTCTCAACTAAACCATTGCATTGTGGGTGATAGGGTGTGGTGAACTTGTAAGTCACTCCACACTCCTTCCACATTGCTTTTAAGTATCCAGACATAAAGTTAGCATCCCTGTCTGATACAACCTCCTTAGGGAAGCCCACTCTTGAGAAAATTCCCAGGAGGGCCCTTGCCACCACAGGTGCTGTAGTGGTCCTAAGGGGAATAGCCTCTGGGTACCTGGTGGCATGATCCACTACCACCAGGATAAACCTGTGCCCAGATGCTGTTTGGGGATCCATGGGACCAACAATGTCAATCCCCACCCTTTCAAAGGGAACCCCCACCACAGGTAGTGGTATCAGGGGGCCTTTGTAGTGCCACCTGCCTTGCCACTGGCCTGGCAGGTTACACAGGAGCGACAAAACTCCTTGGTGTCTTCAGACATGTGGGGCCAGTGAAAGTGAGGGACAATTCTGTCCCAAGTCTTGTTCTGGCCCAGGTGACCTGCTAAGGGAATGTCATGGGCTAGGGTCAATAGGAAGCCCCTGAACTTCAGAGGTATGACCAACCTCCTGGTGGCACCAGGCTTGGGGTCTCTACACTCTGAGTACAAGAGTCCATCATCCCAATACACAGTATGGGGACCACTAGCTTTCCCAGCAGCCTCAGCAGCAGCTTGCTGTCTGAGGGGTTCAAGAGAGGGGCAGCTCTGCTGCTCCTGGCTCAGATCTGCCCTGGAAGAGCCCCCTGTCCACAAGAACTCAACCTGGTCAGGTTCAAGCTCCTCTGGGACAGTTCCTTCCTCAGGACTGAGATCATCCCCCTCAAGAGACTGATCTTCCTTCTGAGCCAAGGGGGAAGGCACTGACTTTACCCTACTGCTCCTCTTCTTGGAGGGCACTTGGTCCATTATTCCAGAATCCAAGGCCTGTTCAGTGTTAGACATTTTGGCTTGTGACCTGGTCACAGCAAACACATCTGCAGGGATGCCCAGCATTTCTGCATGGGTCCTGAGCTCCACTTCTGCCCAAGCTGAAGTTTCTAAGTCATTGCCAAGCAAGCATTCAACTGGTAGGTCTGCACTTACCACAACCTTCTTAAGGCCAGTTACCCCTCCCCAGGAGAAGTTAACAACTGCCAGAGTATGGTCTGTTCTGACGTTGCTAGCATTGTTCACTTGGTACATTTCACCAAGTATAATCTGCCCAGGATTCACAAGGTCTTACGTCACCATGGTGACACTTGCCCCTGTGTCCCTAAATGCCAAAGCCTCTTTTCCATTGATTAAGGGCTGTTGCCTGTACTTGCCCAGATTACTGGGACTCACAGAGGAGGTCACATCCATGCCTCCATCACAGACTAGGACAGCCTGAGTGAGTTCTCTGACTAGGTCAGAGCTCATCTCCTTACCCAGGGTCAACTCTACTAAACCCTTGGCTTGTGTATTCCCACCACCAACTGTAACTGCACTAGGGGGAGCAGGTGCCTTAGGGGCATTGGTGGGGGCTGGAGTAGAGTCTTTGGACTTGGTGCAATCACTGGTCCAGTGGGTCTTTTGCTTACAGACCTTGCACCATGGTTTCCTTTGGCCTTTCCCTTTGTTAGACTGTGAATCCCCACCTGAAGAAGATTTTTGGTGGCCTTGTGAAGACTTTTGATCTTTACCCTTCTCCCCACCCTTATCAGAGTTTTTTGAATCTTGCTTCTTAGGGTCACCACCTTGGTTCTGTACCTTCTGCCTCACCCTGGTTCTGACCCATTTGTCTGCCTTCTTTCCCAATTCTTGGGGAGAGGTCAGATCAGAGTCCACCAGGTGCTGATGCAACAGCTGATTTTGACAATTGTTAAGGATCTGCTCCCTCATGATAAGATTGTACAATCCTGTGAAGTCACATACCTTACTGCCCAATAACCAACCTTCCAGAGCCTTGGCAGAACAATCAACAAAGTCCACCCAGTCTTGAGTCTGTGCCTTTTGGGTATCCCTGAACTTTAACCTGTATTGTTCAGTGGTTAGGCCAAACCCATCAATTAGAGCACTCTTCAAGACTTTGTAATTATCAGCATCCTCTTCTCTAACAGTGAGGAGCTTATCTCTACCTTTGTCTGCAAAGGAGAGCCACAAGATTGCTGCCCACTGCTCCTGAGGGACCCTCTGTACTTTACAGGCCCTCTCTAGAGCAGTTATCCATTTGTGGATGTCATCCCCACTCTGGTAGGGAGGGACAATCTTGCTCAGGTTTCTATGATCATAAGACCTTTCCCTATCTTTGGGGAAATTGCTGCCACCATGGGACTCTAGTCCCATCTTTTGTCTCTCTCTATAGAGATCTAGGGACTCCCTGTCTATAGCCAATTGCTGTTTTCTGAGCTCAAGCTGGGCTTGTTCATACTGAAGCAATCTCTTTCTCCTTTCATGAGAGGATTCCCTCCTATGAGAGGAGACAGAGGTCCCTATTGAGGTGTCAGAGTGGTTAGACTCCTGAGAAGGAGATCTAGACCTTCTGGGCACACTCAGTACTCTTCCTGGGGGACAAAGGGGAGGTCATTCTGATCCTCCTCCTCCTCCTCCACAGGAGGAATTGGGTTTTCCAGGACAAGGTCATTTTCACCTTCCTGGCCAGTTTCAGAGGGGGAGCCTGGGTTTCTTCACCCCTGGCCCCTTCCTCATCTTCTGCCCCACCCTCTCTGCCTACCCCTTCAGGCCCTAGGGGCCTGCTGAGATCATCAGCTAGTAACACCTCCCTGAGGTGTTGGGTGCTGGCACTTTTGCCTGCCTTCAACTTCCTAGTATTGCATAATGCTCTCAATTCCAAGAATGGGAGTTTATCATACTTGGAGGGAAGAAGCCCACTGGCTTCTGGCGAGGACTCACTGGGTCCTGGCTTTGAAGACATTACTAGTGAGGTGTGGTGTATGCACTACCTACTCTAGTGTGGCCTACTAAACTCTCTTGAGTTGTAGAAAGGGTGTGCTATCCCTTTACACACAACTCTAAGTTCAGTAGAACTTACTGTATTACTAAGCTTGATTTATATGTACCTTAGGTACCCTTAGTGGTTTTCAGTTGATCAATTCAATTGAGATTATCTGGTAAAACAATAGCAAGCTTGAATCCCACACGCTGCACACCAATGTGAGAAGTTGGCCTGGTATATGCTGTCCACTAATTATAGTGGGCACCTTGCACCAGTCCAAACAACCCCTTATTGGAGATAGGTTAAAGACAACCTTTATTGAAAGCTATCCTAGTGGTAGCTATGGAGAGCAGCCTTCAGGCTAAGTCTTGAAGGAATGTAAAGCAGCTTGTTTTACCAGTCTATAATCTCTTGAGTGACTAAATGAAAGAGGACCACACCAGGTATATATTCAAAATATATGTATTTATTGCTAAACACACCCCTCTAGTCTCTTTATGAGGCTAGAGTTCGAAGTACATAAGTTATAAGTTAGTTATCTACAGTAATAGCACAAATACACGTTTGAGCCCTAGGGGCGTACCAAACCATATACCAATAAAGTGGTATAAGAACCACGACTGAGCTAGACACAGGGCCTAGAGCCTGTAGAAGTGCTTGGACCACAAGGAACCACCCAAGGTAGTGACACAGGGGACCCACGGGGGACGCGTGCAGTGTATGAACACAGCCGCGAATTGCCGTTAACTTCTATGGGGAAAGTCGCGGTTTGAATTTAAAAGAAAAGGGACACTTAGAGGAGGACTTGGAGCAAACCCTTTGAGAACTAGGCTGTTCTAGTGTCAATACCCACGGGAGCACCGGAGTACTCGAGTTACCTCACCCAGGGGAGCCGGCTGCATAGGTGACTTTCGGGGTCGGGTTTCGTCGTCGCTTTCAATGGCGATCTGCTGCAAAGTGCTGCTGGCGGCCAAGTCGAAAGTGTTCGGGTGGATCCAAAGGTGGATCAAAGATCTGAAGAACCTGAAAGCAGAGGGGACAGAGTCTGGGTCACTAGCCAGTGACCGGGAAGGCGATGAGCAGATGCCCACCGTTGTTGAGTGCTTCAGGTAGGTTGACGGTCGTCTTGACTCTTCAGCCACGAGGTCCAGGAGGTGTCGACGACAACCAGGAGCTGGATTCGAGCTGTCCCACGACGTCTGTCGATTGCAGGGGTGTCGGCGACCGGATTGGACCCAATAAGCCTTGGCAACGGCAAGTCTCGTGGAAATGGAAGAAGGACGATGTTGCAGACCAGCAAGGTCTGTGGGACTCACCCAGCAAGGGTAAGTCAGGGCATACCTGGAGCAACCAGGGAGCCCAAGCAGAAGAAGATTGGTCTTCAGGAGGGCCTACTAGCCAACAGACTAGTGACCGCAAAGGAGCCTCGAGTCGACGCACGTGGAGCTGGCTCACAGGACACTCGTGGAGTGGAGTCCAGTGATCTTCGGTGCAGTCGGTGCTGGAGGCTGGGGCTACTCGGAGCCCAAAGCACGACTTCGTGGGAGACCCAAAAGAGGATGCACTTGCAAATGCAATCGGTGTCCAGAGGTCACGGTTCCACGTTACCCACGACAGCTACGGGCCTCAGCTTTGCTGGGGACTCAGGGCAGCCTCGGGGAAGTCTGGAAATCCACCTCTGGTGATGCAAAGACTTCGGCGTGCGGCGGGAGCTTCCGCGATGCAGACCGGACAATTGCTTCTTTGGTTCCTGCCAAGCAGGGGAGTCACTCCTTGACCCCAAGGGAGATTCTTCAGTCCTCTAATCTTGAAGTAGAGCATCGAAGGTCCAGGTTTCTGTGTCAGAGTTTCGTCTAGGTTAGTCTAAAGTCCTAAGGACTGGGGTCCCATACTTATACTAAGGTAGGGGGTTGGACATACTCTGTGGCCCCACCTATGGGAGGGTCAGGGCAGAGGGGTGGTTACACTCCTTTCCCTTTGTCCAGTTTTGCGCCAGAGCAGGGGCTGGAAGCCCCTGAGCCAGTTTGAACTGGGGTATGCACAGGGACACCAAATGTGCCCCCAGTGCAGGACTTCAAAGCACCAGAGAGTGCTCCCGCCCAGCCCCAATACACACTATCCTGTCTGGGGAGGTGGTTATACCTCCCTGGGACAGGAAACCTATTGTCCAGGCCTCCCCTGCCGGAGTTTCGGTCAGCAGCAGGAGGCCAGACTCGTGTCTGTGGTAGCGGCATCCATTTTGTGATGCCATGGCTCTGGAAAGTCAGTACCGGGTATACCGGTGTGTACATGTCTCTCCCTCTAGAAGGGTGGAATGCTACCCCCGCCGCCAGAACTGGTGGGGGGGTAGTATTCCAAGATGTTTGACACCAAACACGACATGTTTCCGTGCAGCCATCCCAAAGTTAGCATTTAACGCGAGGTTATAATGCGCTTAAGAGTATATGGTCAGGCTGCACTACAAACAGCATCAGAGAAGGGTCTCCGAACGCTGCAGAGGGGCCCTGCTCATGCAGGGGCACCCTCTCACATAGGAACCACGCACTCTGCCTTCAGGATTGATAAGACCTACCATAGGAGTGACTTATAGGTTTATATGTGTGTATGTATGTAGTGATATAGGTAGCCTATATCACAGTAAGGGGTGCATGCACCACCTTACCCAGGCTGCAGTAGCAGACCTGTGGTGTCCTTTGGCTGGCCTTCCAGGGGTGGCACAATACATGCTTCAGCCCCTGGCAGGCCTCTGAGGTACCTATGCCCTGGGTACATAGTATACCATATACTAGGGACTTATAAGGGCACTCCAGATTCCAATCAGAGATGTGCCTAAGGCACATGGAAACCATTTTAGAGAGGAAGCAGCTAGGCTGGGGTTCTGATTAGCAGGGCCCCAGCCAGACTAAGGTCGAAAAACAGTGAAGCATCAGCAAAAAGTGGGGGTACCCATGTGAAGCAGATCCTACTCTCCTACACTATTCTCCCCATGGGAACTCTGACTGGGGGTTCCCACATCCTCAAATCAGAGCGTGATTCTGCTAACAACACTGATCTTACCGCTCTAGACTCAGTATGCCCCCTAGAAGAGTCTGCAATAGCTGGCAATGGAGTACTAGCCTCCAAAGGTCGCAAAAGAGGACCAATTCCGCTCACTGTACCATTTCCTCCAGAACTGACACTTTCTCCTGCTGCTGGTAACTGTGTTTGACCACCGTTTTCTGCTTGACCTGGATCATACACTGACACAATAGGACCAATGGTGACTGGCACCGTAAGGTCATCCGGTAACCGGGTAACAGTATTAACTCCACTCGTCTACGTATCTCTCGGTTGCTGTATTCCTATTCTTTCTGTTCCTGTTGAAATCTTTCCCACTACTCTCGCACTAGGACTCGTCTGTAATTCCCCTCTCCCTTCCGTAAGAGCTTGTCTTCCCTCCTCCGACATTGGGTTATACGGAGGCGGACGCTCTGCTAGCAACCTATCCAATAAGCTGTCATCTGTGTCACTATGATCTTCTTCTTCCTTCCTCTTCTGGGCATCTCCTACCACTACTAACATTGGGAACAACCTCTCTCCCTCAATAGTATACACTCTACATCTCTTCGCCAATGCATCCTATCGTGCATCTTGAAAGGCCCTTATCAACTTTTTCACTCTTTCTTGACTTCGGTCCCTTTTCCTCGCATGTGCCGCTCTTATCCATGCATCCAAAGCCTGAAACTGTGTTATCTAGGTGGAGGTCGCAATGAAGCTATCACTGCCCTCAACTGATACAATACGTCTAATCTAAATGAACCATAACGCGGAAAAGCCAAAACTCCCTCCTTCTCGGTAACCTTATGCCAATTTTGAAGCCAAACTATGGTATGGAGTCCTACATTCGTGGCCATATAATGTGCTGGTGTGTCCTCGGGTGGTGCCTCTTCGCCCACTCTAATTACTACTCCCCAATCTCCCCTACAAAGATCACATAACACCCTAAAGCATCGCATGTTTAACCCAACTCCTTTCCCCCACAAGATGTTTTCGTTCTTACTTCCTGATGACAATCCACCAATCCCAGCGCGGCTTTACACCAACCGACCAATCGCAGCGCGGCACACTCCGACGTCACTCTTCCTCCTCGCTCAGCTCAGCAGTTCACCCTCCCTTACAATCTCTTCCTTACACATTCACGCACTTCATTCATAGAAACAAGTAACTGTCTGTCCACCAAACGACCGGACAGTCACATAACCGACTGTCTGTCCACGAAACGACCAGACATCTCACAAGTAATTGTCTGCCTCACCTCTGGCAACTGTCTGTCTGCGAAAGGACCGCACAGCCAACTCAAACAGTCTGCCCACAAACGGCCGGACAGTCATATAACTAATCGATAGGATCCAATCGCTCAAAATCATTCACACACACAGTGACCCACGACCTGCGTTGGTCACTCGAATTGCTGTGGTCCGCCCTTGTGCACTAGCTTCCCACACGAGTCTCTCAAGCTCTCTCACACACGTTCCCTATCTTCCAGTGGGTTCATCGATGACGCCTCATGACTCCCACAATCACTGGTCAGACAATTACAGCTCTGGTGCTTTCTACACCACAAATCTATCCCGGTATCTTAGGCTCCTCGTCGAGCCTGACATCAAAACCAAATCAAATCACATGGACCGCGTGCGTTCTCCCTGAAACCATAATCACTCGACTCTCACCCCAACTCTGCAAGACATCACACAATCAAATCATCACCGCAATCTAGCACACACATCCCTATTCATACTCACTCCACCGTGAACTGCTGTTCCTGCCGCACCGTCACTCTCCGTTGGCTTCCGCCAAAGTCCATCGTCCTCCGCCTTCAATCCTCTGAGCTTTCATCCTCTGGGCTTTTTGGGGCTCTATGTCTAACTTTCCCTAATATTCCTAGTTTCTCCCCTCACTGCAGAGGTAACCGTCCTTCTGCTACCAACTGAAAGGGATGAGTTCCTCTTACCAAATTACTATGGACTCACGGCGGCTGGACCTTTGTTATCTGCTGAGAAGAATAGAGGGGAGAAATAACTCATTCAATCCTAACCACAATTTTCAATAACCATAACCCAGAAGAATCCCAGACTCCATATTCCAAGTTAGTGGGTTTATTACAAAGCCAAAAACAACTGGATGTACAAGCACCACATTACGAGGTTGTAGAAATACATGGGAACTACTACAAATCCAAACCTACGAGCCAATCTTATGCGATGGATCATAAAAAGAATGACATTTTCCAGAAGCAGAACGCAGGCAATTATTGCCCCCACGTCAAGATCCTTCTTCTTCTGTGAATAAATAAAGAGCATTAGTCTGTCCCTACACTAACACTATCGTGACATTCCTACTTAGCATTTCCCAGGCAAGTTCAGGAAAAGGTGTCAGCTTGTGAAGACTTCCTAAGAAGTACACTCACGTTGTATTGGTCAAATAGCCAGAGGCTTTGGAGCTCGCTCTAAGATGCTCCTTCTCTCTCCTTCGATCTCCTCACCTCATCTCCTCACTCCCCCCTCGGGGCACTGTCCTAATACAAAACACAAAAAGGCAAAACACGCCCACAGATCACCTCATCTCGCTGGACACTTCTCATAGGTGAATTTCAACTTTGTGTCGGTGCTCCCAGCTCCTGGCTCGATGACCTCAATTCCCAGGCTTCCCTCAATGAGAAAGAACACTATCTCCCAATTATCAGTGTTCCTTGCTCATTTGTATTGCATCCTCCTGAGCCTAACTCTATTAAACAAAAGACGTTATTCTAACTAACAAAGACGACTTTCTCAACCTGCAATAGAAACGTGAGAACAGAACAAATTCAACACGGACATGAATTTCACTAACAGCCTTATTCCTGAGCCCCCAGGGAAAAATACATTTCAGGCCTACAGAAATCGGCCAACATAAGAACAAAATACATAGGCCTTTCATATACACACATAAGTGAACATTTCATTTACGCCTTTCTACATCATCACATTGCAGCATATTTAATTGCAAAGGACTTATGAAATCCTACACATTAAGGCAATTAGTCCCATCTATGCATAACTTAAAAATGGTGCACGTTTAAGTCAAATGAGTTACATCACATGTGAGCAATTTCGTTAGGTAAACGACATCAAATACTATGGATTACGATATTATAACATGAATGCTACGTTGTCTCTTTGCATGGCATGACACTTTCCTACCATTTACACTTCCACGTGTTATTAATGAACACCTTCTAATGGACAAATGTTAACATGACATAGGAATATATGTGGGTGTCGACTATCCATGGTGATGATGCACCCCTACAAATAACAGAGCACCATCATGCTGCATCACAAGTAACGTTCTTATGCTGGTGGGAGGGTAAGATGTGGCAAAAGGGTGGGAGCAGCAGTCCAGAAAAACTCCAGCTAACTGTTTCTTATCCCTCCCTGTCCAATCCTCACTTTCTGATTCAATTTCAGACAGATCATTCATCTCCAAATAATTCTTTGTCAAAGAGAGGATTGGAAAGAAGCTGCATGTTAGTGCCCCAGCAAGGAGCCAGACTCTGTTTAGATTTTTTTCTTCAGCTTAAGAACAAAATGCAGTGTCTGACTCCTTTAGGGTCACAGACACACAATTTTGCATCCCACCTAGGAGTCAGTAGCCATTTGGATTTTTTATTATCCTAAGAAAGAATCAACACGGAGCCTGACAGGCATGCCCCACTGCGCCCCACCGAGGAACCCAGATGCTGTTTGGATTTTTCTCAACCTTAGAAAAAATCCAAACAATGCCCAACTCCTCTCTGAGGCACAGAAACACACTTGTGCCTGAGGTCATACAAGATCTACGCAGACATGCTAATCATAACCTTACTGAATACTAGAGATCTGGATGATGTGGACTGCTACTGCTTTGTCTTACCCAGAATTCCCTACGCAGGTCAAACATTGGTTAAAAAGGGATTTCCTTACACTTCTGTTTGAAAGTTCCAGAATGTGCGGGAACAGCAAAACTCCCACCATCCAGTGTTCCCACAGTTCCCACAATAAAGACAGCACCTCGTATGTGTGGGGAGGCTATCATAACTGACAGAAGCAGCCTATACTTGTGACCACGTGAAGTCAATAAATTGTCAATGTGATTATCACTTGATCACAATTGTAGCCCTTTTCTGTCCCATTCAACAAGCTAACCCATAAATGTGGGGTACAGTTTTTTATTGGAAGAAGTGAGGGAACAATGGATGTTAGGACATTTGCCATGTGGCACAAATATTGGGGTTTTCTGTCAGAGTAAACGAAGAAGTGCGATTTTTTAACCATACTTCAGACATTTACAGGAGATGCTGGGTGATAAAATGCGTTGCAGTTCATGCAAACTACATCACCATGGATTGCCGTGTCTCTAGTTTTTAGAACTGTCTGGTTCCCCTTTGTGCTGGTTGATCCTGCACCCAAATACCCCATGGAACATCCCCTGGTGTCCAGTGTCTAGAAAGAAATTCTAAACATCTGACAAGCGTAATGTTCATAGCAATTTCTTCGACAGATAGTCAGGGTGAAGGAGGTCTGGCACTCTGCAATAAAAACCTTAGGATGCATAGCTGTTGAAAATATGTATATTGGGTATGTTTCAATTCAGCCTTTGGTAATATCAGTGACCAAAACACAGGTACTCTAAACCAGCATTTTGCTTGCAGTTGCTTTCCAAATTTCCAAAATGTTCTGCACCCAGTTTATTACCTCTGGACACCCTTAACCCATTGAAAAACCATACGTTTCTGGTACCACTCACTAAGCTGACCCTTAGGGGCAAAGTTGGAGGTCAAGTCTTGGCAGGGTTATGTTTTTGCGCAAAGGAGACCGAAGGGAATTATTATGCTTCTGAGAAAAAATCAAAAATTCTGACAAACATCATGTTCCATGTGACCTGCCAGCCAATCAGTGTGAGGCACCCAGCAATAGATAGTTAGGGTGTGTAGATGCTACAAATATTGTTTGCGGTAGGTCCCCAAAGAGCCCAGGGGTGTTACCTGCGATCAAATGACACGTAGCCTAAACTGATATTTCACTTGCTGCAGCTCTCAAGATTTTCTAAATGCACTACACCTAGTTTATCGCCCCGTGGGCTCCCTGAGCCCAGAGAAAACCCATACAGTCTGGTAACCCTACACTCAGGATACACAGATGACCATAGTTGGGAGTAAGATCTTGGCAGGCATAAGGCATGGACAGATTCCAAACCTCCCGTAGGTGACCAGGAGGCACAGGAGCACAATACCAGCCATAGTTGAAGGTTATTGGCATAGCAGGAAGGAGAAGAAACAGCAGCTGTGGAGACCAGGCAATGTTGCAGGAGCCTAGGAGCCTGTCAAGAGCTGTCCCACACAGGACTACGAATGCAGGAAGGTCAGTGGCTGGCAGGACCACCAACAAGCCTTGGCAAACACAAACAGCGGTTCACGGGAGAAGATGCTTGGTTGCAGACCGGCAAGGTCTGAGGGACTAACCCAGCATGGGTAAGTCAGGACCAGCCCTCAGCATGATGGAGAGCCAGCAGGAATCAGTGGAGCCACCTCGAGGACACTCTGGCAGCAGGCACAGGAGGTCGCAGGGAAGTCCCAGTAGCACACAGGAGATGGAGGCCCACAAGGCAGAGGATGCAGACAGGATGACGTGCTTGGAGCTGAGCTGTGTAGTGCTGGAGGTAGGGGCTACCTGGAGCTTGAAGATCTTTGGTGAAGAGAGCCAACAAGCCTTTGTAATGACAAACAAACATAGTGCACAAGGAGGCGGTCAACGTTGGCTGGAGAGGGATTACAGTCTACCCACTTAAAGGGAAGACTGGTCAGGCCTCAAGGGAACCAACAAGCCACCACCTGTGTTGCAGAGCCGGGCGATGTCCATGAGACAACAGGATCAACAAACCGGTCGTCGACGTGGAGGTGCCTGCAGATGCAGGGAAGTGACTCCTTCACTTCAAGGGAGATTCCTTCAGGCTGCGATGCAGGCTGAGTCCTTGGTGCCTCAGAGGATGCACGACCACAGAGGTGCAGAGATTCAGAAAAGCACAGGGATGAAGATGCAGCAAGATTCTCCCTACCGGGAGCAGTCTTGTTGTGGGTCCTGGCTTGAAGAACAGCGGAGTTCCAGTGTCCACCAGCAGAAGAGTCTTTGAACAATCTTCAGACAACAGGCAGTCGGTTCCAGAAGTTGTTGTCATGGCGAATCTAAGGACCTACCCTCAGGGGAGCCCTTAAGTAACCCTAAAATGGGGACAAAACTCTTCTCTGGTGACCGACCTATAAGAGGGGGTCAGGGGCGCTACTCATCTGTCTTAGCTAGTCAGACGCTTCCAGTGGCCAAGATTCAACATGGCAGAATCAAGTGGCCACCTGGAGGAGCTCTGGGGCACCTCCCTAGGGAGGAGCTGGACAAGGGGGTGATCACTCCCCTGTTCTTTGTGTAGTTTCATGCCAGAGCGGGAGCCAAGGGCTCCTGAACTGGGCAAAACTGGTTTATGCAAGGAGGGCACCAAATGTGCCCTTCAATGCAGTATGGTGGCACTCTGAAGCGCCCCCACCCTACCTAATTCTAAAGGAGAGGTGCTCACACCTCTCCTCCGCAGGAAGTCCTTTGTTCAGCTTTCCCTGCCCAAGTGAATCTCATCAGCAGTGGGGCAGAGCACTGTCTAGGGTCTGCAGCAGCACGGGCTGGCAGTCAGACCCTGTAAGGCTACACAGATAGGTATTGGGGGGGGTCCTCTAAAGAGCCCCCCAGAACATGGTATCATGCACCTAACACTGGAATTGGTGTAGTTGCATGATTCCAACATGTTTGATACCAAACATGACCAGCGTCGGGGCAGCCATTATGTAGTTAGACATCTCGACTTTGCCATTGTGCACTACATACCTTATAATGGCTGTCCTGCACTTACAAAGCCCAGAAAATGGGGTCTGGGGTTTGTAGGGGTACATCTGCTCATGCAGGGGTACCCACACACTTAGAACATGCACCCTGCCCTTGGACTGAAGGGCCTACCTTAGGGGTGACTTATAGGTTAAAAGTGCAGTGACCGTGATATAAGGGAAACCTTATATCCAAAGTGAAAGGTGCAAGCACCATTTCATGCAGACTGCGATGGCAGCTCTCCAGTCACCGTTTGCATTGGCTTCCATGGGTGACATAATACATGCTGCAGCCCATGGGAGACCCCTGGTGTACCATTGCCCAAGGTACCTCAGTACCATATACTAGGGACTTACAATGGTACCCCAGTATGCCAATTGTGGAGTGTACAAGGTACTTACCAGAGAATTTAGTGGAGAGAGCACTGCCACAGTGGTCCTGCTTAGCAGGATCCCAGTGAACTACAGTCAAAACACACTGACACCATGCAAAAAGTGAGGTTATATATGCCAGAAACATCCTACTTTCCTACACCATACCCTCGGTAATATCACGGCTGCAGTGAGCCATCTCAGACTGGATGTTGATGGTGCACCGGGAGAGTACGCTGATGGTTGTGGATGGTCTGTCTACTGACCTACTAAGACTGTTTAGACTTGCTAGCATGTGTTTTTGTCCCTGCTGTTGCTGCTCTCACTGTTCAGAGCAGCACAATGTACCTTTATGGCATCAGACAGCGACTCTAACTCCTTCCTGTAGGTTGTATCGCAGACCATTGAGTTTACGCCCCAATCCAACCATGGCTGACTGCTGGAGCTGCACGGCCAATGATTTTTCTAAGTTAACTTTCCTACATGTAATGATCCCCACTCTCGTACCATGGCTCACACATGCACTCTTTGGGCATAAATAAATAGTTAAATATCACAATTTTTTACGAAGCACTATATAAATCCGTAGCGTCAATGCTTTAAAATGACGCTATTCATCAAGTATGCTTTGCAAATACATTCATTCATAAACTCATTCATTCATTACTTGCTTTCCCTTCATTCACAGGAATGCTTGACATTGCTTCTCTTTTCTAGTTTATGGCTTTCCTGTTTTGCATAAGTCCCTTGGTTCCATCCAGGCTGTGTTTATGCTTGGGCGAGGACGGTAAGAGGTCTGCACTCCGCCCTCTAGTGGTAGGGCAGATGCACACACTAATGAACACTTTTGCTCTCAAAAAGCTTGCGATTCATGGTGAAAAAAAACACTGAAAACTAGCAATGACAAAAATAGCTGTAACACAGACCAGAACAATAACGGGATTTGCTCACATTTCAGCACAATAGTTTCTCACCCTTTGTTTCCGCTGCCTTTCCCCGTGTGGGAAGGTTTAGCTAACACAAAAAAGCCAGGAACATATATTACGGTTCGTGGCAGATTTCTTCACACCCATCATTAAGCGTCCTCCATTTTTTTTTCATTAGACATAGTTCACATTATTTCCATTCGATGCTTTGTTTTGCTGCTCGGCTCAGTAAAAATAGCTTTTTTACACTAGCGACTCCCAGTTTAGCAGGTCTGCGACTGTACAGCTTCAAGAAAGGCGCAGCTGGAGAAACAAAACACGTGTAAATAGCTGAAAAGATAGGTAAATGTCTGGGCACCGGCCCAAAAACACTAAAGCATAGACTGCGAACATCTGCTTCGGGGTGGACTCCGCCGCGTGCGCGCTGGAATGAAAGAAAAAAAATACAGTATTAGTTAACATTTCTCCCCGTTTCTCCCCTATGATTGCTTCAAACTTTTGCAGTTATTTTCTTCTCTGCCCTACATTTCTATTAGAGTTAATTATAGGAAGAGGCGAGTCTGCAATAGCTCCCGACCACCCTGGAGTTTTGACTTTTATGTTGTTTAGTGCTTAGGTAAGAAAATTCCAGCCATTCTTATCAGAGATATTTTCTAGGTGGGACAAAGTGTACGGGGTACTGTCTGCCGGGGTGTTTATGCTTCTCCGAACAGTCCACCGGCGGCATGTGTGTGTAAAACTGCCACCCTCCTTCGGGTTCATCTGACAGCATCTTAATCAGTTAATGGACCGTCTGGGCGCATTACCTGGCCCTTCTAGCATTCCGCTGGTTTTATGAGGGATGCGAACTGCAGGTGGCCTGGAAGAACTGAGAAATCTTTCACTTTGCTTCAGTCCATGCCAGGCAGAAGCTCGGCTGCACAAGAAGCGCATTACACGACTCATCACACATTGCAACAAAACACCTACCACACACTCATAATCCACACCCTCCCAACCACACACCACAATAAACCACTCACCAAAGTAATGAAAGGCTCCTGCATTCTATCCCTCACCCTTATTCACTCCACTGCCCCTTTAGGCACCGTGACCGATGCCAGGATAACAGCATCACTCCGGTCATTAGGTACACCACCAAAACACTTTACACAGAGCCCACACTGCAAATCAACACTCTACCAACCACACACCACAAATAAGTAATGTAAGGCTCCAGCATTCCACCCCTCCTCCTATCCACTCCACTGCCCCTTTAGGCACCGTGACCGATGCGAGGATAACAGCATCACTCCGGTCATTAGGTACACCACCAAAACACTTTACACAGAGCCCACACTGCAAATCAACACCCTACCAACCACACACCACAAATAAGTAATGTAAGGCTCCAGCATTCCACCCCTCCTCCTATCCACTCCACTGCCCCATTAGGCACAGTCAACGATGTCACGATAACAGCATCACTCCGGTCATTGGCTACACCACAAAAACACTTTACACAGAGCCCACACTGCAAATCAACACCCTACCAACCACACACCACGAATAAGTAATGTAAGGCTCCAGCATTTTACCCCTCCTCTTATTCACTCCACTGCCCAATTAGGTACAGTCAATACTGTCAGGATAACAGCATCACTCCGGTCATTGGCTACACCACAAAAACACTTTACACAGAGCCCACACTGCAAATCAACACTCTTCCAACCAAGCACCCCCCGCCTCCATCCCCCGGTGTAGCATGCTCCCCATACACTAATGCACCCTGATGCATTGTCAGGGGTATGAAGCACTATTTAAATGAAATTACTATGCAATAATTATGGCTATTGTAAAGTCAAACAGTTTGGGAAACAAAATGGCAAATTGTATGAATAAGAAAATAACTGCCGTGCCTAAGCACTGTAAATAACAGGCCCTACTGTTACCCAATTTAATAACCTTGTAAGGATGAAAGCCAGAGGTGGCCTCGCTGGAATATGAGCTCATGACCTGCAGATGACCACTCAAGTTAGCAGTAAGTGTCAACCTTACTGAGCCCTCTTGCTGGCTCATGGCAATTATATTTCTTATTATTTATTTATCCAGAGTGCAGTAGGATTTACAGACCTGTAGGAGGTTTGACTGGTGACGCGACGGTGTGATACCTGTCTGGTGTTTTCATTTTCAAGACTCTTGGTCTGCATGGTGTTCAGTAAAAGGCAAACCTGTTGCGCACAGCTTCAAGAGTTTCAAAAAACTATTTCTAGCAGTGTGCTTCAGCTTTCATTTTTTTAAAAGAACTTCTCCCTTCCGAAGTAGATATATTGATATAATATGTACAGTTCGACAACAAATGTATTTTACATCGTCTAAACTGAGCAGAACTTCCAGGAACTACTCCAGTCCCCAAACAGCTGGAGATGCAGCTACTCTATGGAATCCTTTCCTGCCATGCCCTAGCAATGCCAAGAATCTTAGGCTATTTAGATGCTGATGGCGCCTAAACTTCTTTCAGTCAAGCATAGATTTCCACATCGGCCAGTTGCCCTTGAGAGATGATGAAAAGGTTGGTTAATTAATTGACTTTCAGCCAATCAGATTATGATAACACGTAAGGAGTCTCTAATCCCATTCATGGACATCTCTCGGGTACATTGCTGTATCTATTGTCTACTTTACACGAAGAGGCATCTTTAATAGACGTTAACAAAGTACGGCTAAGGGACATACATGAGGAGGCCATATCATGAGTGGTGATAGTCTCTAGGCTGGGGTAGGATCCAGAGCAGATTTCTTAATTAGATGGGAAATCCAAGGTTTCTACCAAAAGATCAAATACCTCATTGTTAGAAATGGGGGTCTCTAGTTGGCAAGGGTTTGCACCTTTGTCCAAGTAGGGACCCTTACTTCTAGTCAGGATAAGGGAGTTACACTCCTAAAATAACCCCTGCTCACCCCCTTGGTAGCTTGGCACGAGCAGTCAGGCTTATCTTAGAGGCAGTGTGTAAAGCATTTGCATATAACCAACAGTAATACAGTGAAAGCACTACAAAAGGACACCACACTAGTTTAGAAAAATATCCAATATTTTTATATATCCAAAACAAGACCAAAAACGATAAAAATCCACCACACAGTTCACACAAATCTTCAGTAATCAAAAATAGACTTGAAATACAGTTCTTTGAAGTCGATAGCTCCGTCTGGGGCTATCAACGCGTTGTGAACAACAAATCCAAACAGTTCTGGCTGACCGCGGCGTCGCGGGCCAGCTACGGTGTCGGGTAGACCCGCAAAACAGTACCTTCAGAAATGTAGGGCG
Organism: Calotriton arnoldi; assembly: GCA_963921515.1. Classification (NCBI taxonomy): domain Eukaryota; kingdom Metazoa; phylum Chordata; class Amphibia; order Caudata; family Salamandridae; genus Calotriton; species Calotriton arnoldi. Next base: position 180,743 of record CAWUFW010014424.1, read on the forward strand.
TCGGCGACCTCTCGATGAGCCCCGAAGGGCCGGCGTCCGCAGGCGGTGGTTCCGAAGGTCGGTGAAGGAGTCGTCGGGCCCTTGAAGTCAAACGCTTTGAAGATCGAACTCCTCACGGTTGAAGTCGGGAGCACCGAAGTCGGCGGGCGTTGGGGCTGCGGTGCGAAGTGCAGCAGTGCGGCGTACGGTGCCCTCAGGTCACGCTGCAGGCAGCGGCTCGGTGATGGTCGTCCAACAGCGTCGGTGAGACCAGGGCTGTGGTGCAAAGTGATGCAGTGCTCGTCACTGTGCTGGCAGGTCACGGTGCAAGCAGCGGCGTCGTTGTTGCTGAAGCGCTGTCATCGGCTGAAGTCGGCTGGAGTCGATGGCGTCGGGAGGCAAAGGCTGCGGTTCGGGATGATGACGGTGAGTCGTGTAACTTATGAGTGGTGCCCTCGAACTACGGTGCAAGCAGCGGCATCGATGTCGGCATGGAGCGACGACGTCGGTGATACCAGGGTGGAGGCATGAAGCGAGGCAGTGCGGAGTGCGGTGCCCACAGGTCGCAATGCAAGCAGCGGCTCGGTGGCGGCGTCAGGTGGCATCATCGGTGAGACCACGGTTGCGGTGCAAAGTGCGGCGGTGCCTTCAGGACACGGAGTCGGCAGCGGTGTCGTTGACGACGTCGAGTTGCTTTTTCTTCTGTTGTAGCACAAAACACACAGTCCCCAGTGCTAGTAACAGATGAACTTGAAGTCTTTGCTGTTCCTGAGACTTCTTGAACAGGGGGCAAGCTCTACCTCAAGCCCTTGGAGAAACACACAAAAAGGAAGTTGCAGAAAGTTCAATCCAGTCCTTTCATTGCCCAAGACAGAAGAAGCCACTGCAGGCCAACACAGCAAAGTGGTAGTCCCTCATCACAGCTTCTCAAGCACTTCTTCTTGGCAGTCTTCTTGGTTCCAAAATAGTTCTCTGAAGTCTTTTATATCCCTGAGACTTTCAACAGGAGGCAAGCTCTACTTCAAGCCCTTGGAGAAAACTCTAAAAGCAGGATGATAAAAGTACAATCCAGTCCTTTCCCCGCCCAAGACAGAAGCAGCAAGCAGCAGGCCAACATACCAGAGCACGCAGCAAAGTGGCAGTTCCTCCTGACAGCTTTTCCATCCCTTCTTCCTGGCAGGTTCCTTAGTTCAGCAGTAATCTAAAATACTGGGGTCTGGGCCCCAATATTTATACACCAAAATCCTTTGTTCTCTGGAGGGAGAGAGTGTCTGTGCTCAGCCAAGACCAGTTCTGTCCTCTCTGGCCCAGCTTCCTGGCATGAGGTGGAGACAGCATGGTCCTAGGCAGACAGGGCCTATTCAGGTGCAAGGGAAATCTCCTTCCACCACTCTAAATGCAAACCGGGCCTATTCAGGTGCTAGTGAAAACTCCTCCCACTACTCTGAATGCAGCCCAGGTCTATTCAGCTCAGCCCTGACTCATTCAGGAAAGGCAGGACACACATCAACCCCCCCTTCTCCCCCGGTGGCCATCTAAGAGAATGCACCTGCCCAGCCCCTGTCACCCCAAAGCCAGACAGTCAATACATAAACCAGCAGAGGCACATAGAATGGCTAAGCAAGAAAATACCTACTTTCTAAAAGTGGTATTTTCAAACACAGAATATAAAAATCATCTTTACTAAAAGATGCATCTTTATATTCTGAGTTCAGGCATACTAAACTTTACTTTACTTTCCTATCTTGTCCCACTGGCAAGTTATATTTATAAGATGTTATAAATAAACTCCCATTTTACCCTGTGGGACAGATAGCCTTTCCATAGTGAAAAACTAAATGCACTGTAATTCACTACCAGGACGTGTCACACACACCAGTACATGTCCTACCTTTAACATACACAGCACCCTGCCCACAGGGGTACCTTGGGCATACCTTAGGGGTGACTAATATGTAAGAAAAGGGAAGATTAGGGCCTGGCAAATGGGAGCACTTGCTAGGTCGATATGGCAGTTAAAAACTGCACGCAGACTCTGCAGTTTCAGGGATACTCATGTGGGTGGCACAATCAGTGCTGCAGGCCCACAAGTAGCATTTGATTTACAGGCCCTGGCACACTCAGTGCACTTTACTAGGGGCTTACCAGTAAATCAAATATGCCAATCATGGAAACACCAATCCATAATACAAATTTCACAGAGAGCATATGCATTTTAGCACTAAATAGCAGTGGTAAAGTGCCCAGAGTCCTAAAACCAACAGCAGGTCAGGAAAAAATAGGAGGAAGAAGCAAAAAGTTTGGGGATAACCCTGCAAAAAGGGCCATTTCCAAAAGTCATCAATTACATGAGGGTGGTATACTTGTTTATGGGTTTGTATACTTGTTTAGGTATCTCATTCTACCGTCCGATGCTCAGTTTATTGTAAATCCTCAAGGGGTTCCCTGCAAATGAAAACATTAGTGCCCCAGATGCCTCAACTGTAGTAACTCTGCTGTAGAGTGACTAAAAGTCTGATCTCTCCATGTGATGGCTTTATAGCCACCTGTGTAGCATTCACATTATCTTTCATTTGAGTGACTTTTAAGTTCGACTCCATACTAGTATAGGTACCTGATGACAACTTTTAAATTGCAATTACCCATGATGCTAAAAGGAGAGACAAGGACACTTGAAAGAAATCTTTGATCTACCGATGTGAGGTCTCCTAACAAGGGTTATGTGAATCCATACTCCCTTCTGAGTCTGCCAGGAATATTTTTTATATATACTTTTTATTTTCTATGGTACTCTTTGTGAGAAGTTGGCCTGGCATATGCTGTCCACTAGTTATAGTGGGCACCTTGCACCAGTCCAAACGACCCTTATTGATGATAGGTTTAAAGACAACCTTTATTGAAAGCTATCCTAGTGGTAGCTATGGAGAGCAGCCTTCAGGCTAAGTCTTGAAGGAGTGTAAAGCAGCTTGGTTTACCAGATTATAACCTCTTGAATAACTAAATGAAAGGAGAACCACAAAAGATATATATAAAATATATGTATTTATTTCTAAACACTAACTACTAATCCCTTTATGAGATTAGCGTTCAAGATACACAGTATCACAGTATTAAAACAACAGTAAATAGCACAATACACAGTGGGCTCCAGGGGGAGAGCAAACCATATACTAGGAAAGTGGTATAAGAACCACGACTTGACTAGACACAGTGCCTAGAGCACGGAGAATCGCCGGGACCCCAAGGAACGAACCAAGGTAGTGACACAGGAGACCCACGGGGGACGTGTGCAGTGTGAGAACACAGCCGCGAGTGCCGTAGGATTCAATGCGGAAAGTCGCGGTTGGAATTTTAAAGTTAAAGGACACTTAGGAGAGGACTTTGAGCAAACCCCTTTAGACTTAAGGGGTTCTAGGGCCAACACCCACGTGAGCACCGGAGTACTCGAGTTACCTCACCCAGGGAAGCCGGGTGCATAGGTGTCAAAAGGTGTCGGGAATCGTCGTCGTTTTCAATGGCGATCTGCTGCAAAGTGCTGCTGCCGTGAAGGAGAAAAGTGTCCGGTGTGATCCAAGCCTGGATCGAAGATGTGAAGAACCTGAAAGCAGAGGGATCAGAGTCTGGGTCACTAGCCAGTGACCAGGAGCAGAGCAATCGAATGCCCACCGATGTCGGGTGCTTCAGGTGCGAAGAGGTGAAGCTTGACTCTGCAGCCACGGAGTCCTGGAGATGTCGATGACAACCAGGAGCTGGATTCGAGCTGTCCCACAAAGGATGTCGCGTGCTGGGGTGTCGGTGATCAGATTGACCACAACAAGCCTTGGCAACAGCAACCCACGCAGGAAAAGAAAAGATGCTTCTGTGCAGACCAGCAAGGTCCTGGGGACTCCCCGAGCAATGGAGAGTCAGGGCACGTCTGGAGCAACAAGAGAAGCCCAATAAAAGTTAGAGTTGCCTTCTTGGGGACCCACAGGTCAACGGATCAGGGATGGCAAAGGGACCTCAAGAGGAATCACAAAATGGCAGCCCACGGAACACTCGTTGAGTGTAGGCCAAGAATCTTTGGTGCAATTACTGCTCGGGGTAAGGGCTACAAGGAACCCAAAGCTCAGTCTCAGGGATCACCGGAAATCTGATGCTTCTGCAAATGGTTGCGGTGTCCAGGGGTTTGGGTTGCACGGTCTCCACGAGGGATACGGGCCTCAGACTTGCTGTGGGCACAGATCGACCTTGGAAAACACACCTCCTGTGTGGCAATATTCTTCGGAGTCCGTCGGAGCTCGGAGATGCCAACTGGTCAGTTGCGTTAAAGGTGCCTGCCTTGCAGGGGAGTAACTCCTTTACTCCAAGGGAGATTCTACAGTCATCCAGCATAGTGTAGATCATCAAAGTACTTGGTTTCTGGTATCAGAGTTTAGTCCAGGTGTAATCTAAAGTCCTGTAGTCAGGGTTTCCTACTTTATACCCAAGGAAGGGGTTGGACAAACTCTGGAGACCCACCTATGGGAGGGTCAGGAAAGAGGGGTGGCTACACCCATTTCCTTTGTCCAGTTTCACACCAGAGCAGGGGCTGTGTGCCCCTGCAACCGGTTTGAGCTGGACTATGCACAGGGACACCAAATGTGCCCCCAGTGCACACTTCAAAGCACTCTGAGAGTGCACCCACCCAGCCCCAATACACTAAATAAAGCATGTCTGGGAGGTGGTCACACCTCCCTGTGACAGGAAACCTATTGTCCAGGCCTCCCCTGCCGGAGTTTCGTCCAGCAGCAGAAGGGCAGACTCGTGTCTGTGGCTGCAGCATCCATTTTGTGATGCCAGGGCTCTGTTAGCTGGTACCGGGTATACCGGTGCTGTCATGTCTCTCCCTCTAGAAGGGTGGGATCATACTCCCACACCAGTTACTGGTGTGGAGGTATGATTCCAAGGTGTTTGACACCAAACTCGACAGTTTTCCATGCAGCCACTCCAAAGTTAGCATTTACCGTTTGGTTATAATGCACTTAAGAGTATATGGTCTGGCTGCATCACAAACAACCCCGGAATAAAGATTCCGAAAGCTGCAGAGGGGCTCTGCTCATGCATGGGCACCCTCTCACATGAAACCCAGCACCCTGCCGTCAGGATTGTTAAGGCCTGCCATAGGGGTGACTGATAGGTTTACCTGTGCAGTGATATGGAGAGATATAGGGAACCTATATCTCAGTAAGGGGTGGATACACCACCTTACACAGGCTGCTGTAGCAGACCTGTTGTGTCATTTTGGATGCCCTCTCAGGGGTGGCATAATACATGCTGCAGCCCCTGGGAGGCCTCTGGGGTACCTATGCCCTGGGTACATAGAATACCATATACTAGGGACTCACAAGGGTCCCCCTGAATCCAATCTGGAGTGTACCTAAAGTACATGTAATCAATTTAAGGGGAAAGCAGATATGCTGGGGTCCTGAATAGCAGGATCCCAGCCAAACTAAGTCGAAAACCAGCAAAACACCAGGAAAAAAGTGGGGGCAACCATGCAGTCAGATTCCACCTTCCTACACTCTTCTTAAATAAAAACAGTATATCTTTGCTACCTGGCTGGCAACAGTGCCAATTCACTCTTCTGTATTTCGCTCAGAACTTTAAAAAAACAATTTCGGTTTTCTATAGTTATTAAATGTAGTGATTGTTAGTACATGTAATACACGTGACAGCGTTTATAGTGGTCAGAAGGTGGATCCTCTTTTTTTAAAAATACTTTAGTCTTGAGTTCTTATCCATATGAAGGGGGAAAGCTAACACTGATTCATCATGAGAGTTCCACTGTTGAAATAAAAGAAAAAGAGGGCCACTATGGCAAGCTCTCTGCTCCCCATACAAATGCATCAACAACTATGTTTTTCTTAAAAACCTCTTCAATTATTTTATGTTACATAATTTATGCACACTTAGCTGCAACTGAACTTCTGCTGGCAGCTTTGGTAAGTAAAAATAATTCTAAATGTATATTGTATGCATGCTTGCTTCTCATTAACTACACACAGTGGATCGGGGCTCCGACCCTGTCGTAGGCTTCCCGAGCCTTACATTAAAACCCGGCTTTTAGGAACCCCCAGCTTCCAGCGGCATTGCCTACTATGTAGATGCTCCTACGCGCTGCGTGCATCCCTTGGGGACCAATTCTCACCAGCGGGTCCTAATTAGATTGTTCTTCTCTTCATTGGGCAAGCCACGCTGCCCCTTGACGCCCGCAGTCTACCTCTTTCAGCACCCCTTAAATGGCAACCCAGTCCTGAAGATGATCCTGATTAAATAGGATCGAAATGCCATCGACCATTCAGCGTAATCCACGGCGCAAATTCAACTATGGTTCACATAAAATCTTTAACTAAACCGCGACCAACTTTTGTAAATAGTCTCTGTTGAACCATATATTTCTGTATATATATATTCCTTTTCACTTTGTCACATTGCGCCTTCCGCTGCTCCCTCACTTGTCACTTGCGCCGTCACCTTCGTGTGTCACGAGCACAGTAGTGCACCAAGTACGTTTTGGGTTACCCTTGCATTCTTGCATACAGTGCTGATATAACTGTTCTATTTTTTGTTACTTCAAATATATGATGCCTAGAGCACTTTCTATAAACACACCACGAGTCTCCCTCTTCCTTCCTGTAATGTCTTGTACATGCATATATACTTGCCTTCCTCAATGATACCGGTTGAGACATTGTTGTTTGTTTTCGTTTACCTACCCAGATCTCAACCTGGTCTATGGGTCTTACTCCTGTTGTTTTTTTACCTGCTTGCGGGTGAGAGCATGTGTCTGTATGAGTAAGAATGTGTGTGTGAGTGAAAGTGAGTGAGAGTCAGTGACAGGTAGTGAGTTATATTGTGTGAGATTGGGGAGCAGCTATACTATACTTTGATGCAAGGCGATGCTGCACCAAAGATGCTGCACTTCCTTGAGTCAAAGGAAGAGAGACAAAATGCACTACATCTAATAAGATATGGCGCATTTTTTCTCTCCTTGTGTGCTGGCACCGTTTTGGCAGAAACAAAAAAGGGTTGGTGCCCCCCAGACCATCAATCAATTTACACTTCAAGAGAAGAAACCAAAGTGTTGTTCCTTCTGTTGTCTTTGATTTGATCTGTTGTTCTTTAATTAGTCAACCAGGGTGTACACTCTGGTATATCACGCCTGTGTGTGTTATATTTAGTAATTTTCCATTTGGCAGTCATGGGCCAACGCACTCGCCCTTGCACCATACTGCAAGGGTGCATGCGTTCTCCGAAGCATAGGTTTTTTAATGGAAGGGGTCACTTCCAGTGCAAAATCTATGCTTTAAGGCTTTTCCCACTTTGTAAGTGCTGTACAATGCAGCACACATGCAAAGTTGGAAAAACCAGGAGAAATGAACACATTTCTCCTTGTTATGCAGTCCTTTAGGACGCGTAAGATCTTGGCGCAAATTCCCATAGATAGGGAATTGTGTCAAAACCCATGGACGGTTGCACAAGAATAGCTATGCATCCCCCATGGATTGCCATCTTGAAACAAAGTAACACAGCTCATAGCACGGGTGTCATGCTCAAAGCAAGATGGCCGCCTCCTGTTTCTGTCGTGCCCAATTTATCAACAATCTTTTTTTAAAGTTAATTGGGGCCAATATTGTTGCTGCCTTATCTCCTGTGCCTGCTGTGACCTGGTGCTGCCCTTGGGTGCCTGAATTTTGCATTTTGAGCTTGTTTAGTTACTGACTTGAAGCTGAGACCTGCTTGGAGACTCAAGTGCTCCTATAACTGAGTTTCCTGTCAGGACAGGCGGAGTTCAGTCCTGGAAAGGGTGTGGCTTTGTCGTAAGGTCCTCCTACAGCTGGTTTTAGCTTGCTGCAACTGCAACCTACATTGGTTTGACTTTCAATATTTTTCATTTTCTATTATATAATTTGCATGCCATTTCTTGCATGTTTTTCTCAACATGGAAGGCAAAATTGTCACTGTCAATACCAATAAACGTAAAGAGGCAATTTCTCTGCCACCACTTAAATTCAAAATTGGTGATTCTACTAAGCCATCCTTATCCACAATCCTGGAAGAATTACAAGCTGCTAGGTCTCATACTGATAACATCACCACAGAGATTAAAAATATACGCAACAATATCGCTGGTTTGTCTAGGAAAGTTTCCAACAACGCAATTAAAATACAAGACCGCAAAATTAAAATAAACCAACTACTTCCCATCACAGCCAAAAATTTTCATATGAATAAGCTTTTATTAGATGTGGAAAATCAAAAATGACAAAATAATTTAAGAATGTTTAATTTGCCTGAAGATATGGAGAGCATGATTTCAGACGATATCTGGTGAACTTATTACCCTGCCTTCTGAATCTACATTGCATCGCAAGCCCAGTCAAACCAAACCACGTCAAGTTCTTTTTAAAGGTTTACATCACAACGATTTAGTGCTGATAAGGAAGGTTGCAAGAGAAATTCCTTCTCGCCTAGTTAACTGCAATAAAATCTTTCTTCATCAAGATTTTGCTAAAGAAACAATCACCATACGTAAGGAATTCACTGCTTTACGACCAAGACTCCAAAATTCTGGATTCAAATATGGCCTTTTCGATCCTTCGACTACACAGATTTCGAAAGATGACATTTCGATATCTTTTCATCATTCTGAAGATTGTTAATATTGAGAAAGTCAATGTCAATATGAATAACGATACGTTCCTGCATAAAAACTAAATCGCATCTCTCTAGACAAATTCGCTCGTTATGAGCTTCACGTCAACTCCAACTCAGAAATACGTATTCAGGCAGGCGCTCAGGCCCAAGCCTGAGGTCACTGATTGACAGATCACTGGTGGGGGGCACGTAGCCTGCAGACAAACGCTCAAACGGGAAACCCCATATCTATCCCACAGATAAGCAAAGCGTCACCACGATAGTCCAAGGAGCTTGGCCTCAATAAAGCATACATGGCCGGAGGGGTACCCTCATTCCCAAAACATCATAAAGTCAGATGCCACATGAAGTTAGGAACACATAGCCAATCAGGACACAGCACACACAGTACACGTAGTCATCATGTGCGCCCCATGCCGGACAACTGGACACGTTACCCACTGGCCGCATTGTGCCCACGCAAGGTCGAGGCCCACCTGAATTCCTCATTGAATACATTAATTTATGGCTCCAAAGACAGCGGTTCACATTCCTTACCAAAAAAGAATCGCCAGAACCGTTTTATTGTAATCAACAAATTGTATAAAAATCCATGGTTGATCGATTATAAGTTGAGACAGTCCTTACACCCTGTGCCTGTAACTGTTCTCCCAGCCGCACTGTTTGATTAAACAAACTGCTCCTGTTTTGCCAAATGCCTCTTGTCTCTTGGTTTTTCAAGGTATTTCATGTTCAAGTAACATTTCGGTGAGCCACCATGAGAGCTGATAGGTACCTCAAACCCGACTGCAACCAAAGGAAGGGGGCCCCGCCCAGATGGATTCACATTTGCTCAACAAAGAAGGTGAGCAGACACTGCAATTAATTGGAAGCTCTGATGAATCTGCAGGGCGGAGGTCCATCTTGAAGCAGGTGTCACAGAGGGTAAGAGACTGCATCAGAACCTTAGTATAGCATTTGGCATATGGCAAACTAGAGAGAAGCGTAAGAAGATAACCTGAGCACCCTGCCACTGACAGAAATCTGGCATATTACCTATTGTATATATGCCCTAGCTGAGTAGTCGTAAGGTGGCCTCGGAGGCGATCCCGTGGAAGTCACCTTTTTTCGATAGTCAGCACGCTAAGAAAAGTTAATATTTATTTATTTATATAGCCCTTTATGGCTCCCAGGATGCTATTTGTGTGGTAAAGCTATCCTAATTGGGCGGAGTTGGCACCTCAATCATATTTTTAGTCTAAAAGGGTTTTCTCAGTGCCACTGGTTTCTTAACACCGGTGGTATCTCAAAGAAGTGAGAGGTGTCGGTCGCTTGGACCACTGGGCGTGATACAGATGGTACGCTTAGCCCCTGGGTGTGATACAGGGCGCGATACAGACATTTAGGGAAAAAGATTTGGACCTGGGAGATTAGGTGTAACTAGTGTTTGGCCAAGAGGGGCCTGTGGTTCTTGAGTTATTCCCTTTTTCAGCAAACTATTGTTATTATCTTTGTCCCGCAGCCAATATTGACAGACTATCAGGCTCACTTAGTTGTGTACCGCGCAGAGCTTCCCCTGGTGACAGGATAGCATGCGCTGGAAGTGGGCTAAGGGATTTTTGACAAAGTCATCATTTTTTCTCTGTCAGTTTTTATTGTTGAGGTTGATGTAAGATGTATGTGATGTTGTGGTGGTGTTAATTACTGCAAACTGTGTTTTGCCTTAAGTACTGTGTTTTTGTCGATTACCTAATTTTTCATATGAGGGTGCTGCAATTTCTCACAAACTGTATTTGATGTCAAAAGTCAATATCGTTCAGATTCCGTTTTTTATTGACAACTGCACTTTTTCTATGTTGCAACCCTTCATGTGCATTTTTTGTGTTTATGAAATGTTTACGCTGAATTGTTGATGCAACTGTTGTAGATAGCGCTGAGCTCGTAGTAACGTAGTTGTGAGCAGTAACCACCTGTGTATATTTTCCCTACGATTAGATAAACCAAAGATCCCGTAAAACAAAGAAGCCAAAATGTATCTTGTCCATTAAAACTACCAACCTTATCATGGAGTCACCATTTAAGCACATGAAAACCAGGTTTCCCACACTGGCTAAAAAACATAATAAGGTTTGCCAAGAATGGCACGCACACACGAAGGCGCACACATTTCCAAGGAGGGAACTTTTTACGCTAACGCAATTGAACACATGAGAACATACATACAAACCAAATACACAGGTCAAAAGAAAGACAGGAGAGAGGCATTATTAGAACTATGGGCCATCTTCGAGGAAGCCCAGATCGACATCCTGGATAGCAAGCAAAGTGTCAGCACCTCCCCCACCATATTCAGGTGTGGAGGTGCTCTCGCTAGCTCTCCCCGCATTAGGATACTCCAATCCGCCAGTTGATTAAGTCGACGGGCCCCCCACCGAACAACGAGCGGTTAGGCCCAGGGACGAGAGACTAACAGGCCAGCAGACCCAGGCAGTCACCAGAACAACCCCAGTCCGGTGCGAGGGCTCCCAGAAGTTCGACTCCCCGTCTATTGTACTTGACACATAGAACTCCAGTGGCACAGAGAACATGCACTTTCACTGGTTTAGGTGCACACACACAAGTGACAGGGAGATTTGTGGCGGTTCTAGACAGTGAAAAAGCTAGCCGGAGTGAGGAAGGAGGCCCGAATCCCCCGGGATCCGAAGACGAGGGCGGAGCTACAGGATTTGCTCAGGTAGTCGAGGAAAAAACACAGAGCGAATTTGAGGGCAAAGCCTGACCGAAAAGAATAGCGCATAGCTCAGAGCGGAGGGGGGAACCTAGACGGGACTTGGAAGAAAGGCGTGTGCTAAAGAGGGAAGGGGAAAAAGCTAGCACGCAGGAAGCACAGCGAGAAAGCAGAGTAGTGCGCCCCCCACATGAGGAGAGCGGAGGTAGGTACAGGGCACAGATCGTGGAAGAATCCGAGGTAGAATTAGATGAGAGGCTTCTGGCAGGGATCTGAGCCTCACCAAATTTTCAATGTGGGAGAGGGACTGACCGGGAAATAAGAGACCATGGTAGTCTGATGCTGACCCAACCAAGACATAGGATAAACAGGATGGCTCCTTTGCGCACGCACAAGGGGAGCAGCGACGAAGACGTATTCTGCTCCACCCAAACGCACAGGATAGCTAGACTGACCCCAAGGGAGATAGTGGCCTGAGAGGAAGGCAAGATCTTTGCACGGCCATTCTGCCACCTACTAGACTGCTGGACTGAGGAAAAAGACCAGTACCATAGACCTTGGCCGGAGGAGGAAACCTTCAAACCAGAGGACCTGGCCATAGTGTAAGATTAGACTACATTTGGAATGGAGGAGGGGATCCTAAGTGGAACTTCCCCTACATGCAGGAATGTCTAAAAAGATGGGAAAGCCATGTTATAGAGAAACCAGTAGAGCTACCCAAAGTAAACATGTTCCCACTATTAAAGAAGGGCGGGTCAGGGACCATCAATGTGCTGTGGGCTTAAATGGATAAAGAATAGCTAAGGACATAGGTACCGCCATTGCTCGATGGAGTGGGGAAATGGAACTTTTGTTTTGAGAAGAACACCGTGGGAATAAACCTAGCGATAGGCAATATCAAAAGTCAGCTGAGGTAGGAGAGCAGACCAACATGGTGTTCACTCAAGTTCGCATCCCAGCAATTACGCTGACAAACATCGAGCATGACGGAGCCACATTCAATTCATACAGGCACAGAATATGGAAGGCACTGAGAGAGTTGGGTGGGAGGAGGGTTAATGGTGGAGACCATGAAGCTAGGGGAGACTATAAACAATTTTCTGGATAGGATGAGGGAACGATGGGGACAAGAGACAGGACAGACGTGGACTGATATGGGCCCACAAGTCGCATTCGTTTACAATATCCTCAATAAGGAGCTGCCCACCGAGATACAAAGCGGATTGGACAGCATGATTGGGTTAGACGCCAAATCCTGGTGTGAGATAAAAGCCCATATATTGGATTACCACAAAAAAGCAAGAGAAGAATAGAAAAAAATAGGAGCAAGCCCAGAGAGACACTGCTAAATTAGTCTAACACAAATTGAAAAAGACTGCCCTCGAGGGGGCCGCGTTGACCGCGAACGTGCAAATGGCACCAGTATTAAAGTGAGGTATCATTTTACTCGGGACACCAAGGGGAACCCTGGGTGGTAGGACATTTGTGCCGACAAGGTGATCCCACACAAAATGTGTGGAAAAAGTGATTTTTTTCAGCTAAGTTTGAGGTTTGCGGTGGATTCTGGGTAGGAAAACTTTGGGGGATCCACACAAGCCACACCTCCCTGGACTCCCCAGGGTGTCTAGTTTTCAGACATTTGTGAGTTTTGTAGGTTTCCCTTGATGGCCGCCGAGCCCTGGGCCAAAAACCCAGGTGCCCCCTAGCAAAACCAGGTCGTTTTGTGATAGGTAATTTTGATGTCTCCACAATACGTTTTGGGCCCTTGCCTGTCGCAGGTACTTGGCCCACCCACAGCAGTGAGGTACCATTCTTATCGGGAGACCTGGGGAAACGCTGGGTGGTAGGAAATTTGTGTCAGCCCAGTGATCCCACAATTTTCCCACACAGAAATTTGAGAAAACTGTGATTTTTTCCAGCAAAATTTGTGGTTTGCAGGGGATTCTGGGTAGGAAAACGTTGGGGGATCCATGCAAGCCATATCTCCCTGGACTCCCCAAGATGTCTAGTTTTCAGAAATGTGTGGGTTTGGTAGGTTTCCCTAGATGGCCGCTGAGCCCGGTACCCCTCTTGCAAAACCCGGTCATTTTGTGATAGATAATTTTGATGTCTCCACAATACGTTTTGGGCCCTTGCCTGTTGCGGGTACTTGGCCCAACCACACGAGTGAGGTACCATTTTTATCGGGAGACCTGGGGGAACGCTGGGTGGTAGGAAATTTGTGTCAGCCCACTGATCCCACAACTTTCCCACACAGAAATTTGAGAAAAATTTGATTTTTTCGGCTAAATTTGAGGTTTGCAGGGGATTCTGGGTAGGGAAACGTTGGGGGGTCCACGCAAGCCACACCTCCCTAGACTCCCCCTGCTGTCTAGTTTTCAGAAATGTGTGGGTTTGGTAGGTTTCCCTAGATGGCCGCCGAGCCCAGGGCCAAATACCCAGGTGACCCCCTTTGCAAAACCAGGTCGTTTTATGATAGGTAATTTTGAAGTCTCCACAGTACAATTTGGGCCATTCCCTGTTGTGGCCACCATGCCTACCCACACAAGAGAGGTACCATTTTTATCGGTAGACCTGGGGGAACGCTGGATGGTAGGAAATTTGTGGCGGCCTGGTGATCCCGCAACTTTCCAACACAGAAAAGTGAGGAAAATTTGATTTCTTTTCTCTAAACTTAAGGTTTGCAGGGGATTCTGGGTAGGAAAATGTTGGGAGATCCACGCAAGCTACACCTCCCTGGACCCCCATGGGTGTCTAGTTTTCAGAACTGTCTGGGTTTGGTAGCTTTCCCTAGATGGCCGCTGAGCCCGGGACCAAAAACGCAGGTGACCTCCTTGAAAAACCAGGTTGTTTTGTGATAGATAGGTGGGCACCTGTGTTTTTGGTCCCAGGTTTGCAGACTTCAAGGGGAACCTAAAAAACCCAGACATTTCTGAAAACTGGACACCCGTGGGAATCCAGGGAGGTGTGGCTTGCATTGATCCCCCAGCATTTTCCTTCCAAGAATCCGCTGCAAACCTCAAATTTAGCTAAAAAGTCACATTTTCCTCTAATATCTGTGTGGGAAAGTTGTGGGATCACCGCACGGCACACATTTCCTACCACTCAGCGTTCTCCTCAGTCTCCCAATAAAAAGTATACCTTACTTGTGTGGATGGGCCAAGTGCCTATGACATGGAAGTGCCAAAAACATGTAGAGTTTGAGGGGGGCCCAAAGTGGGTCCAAAAGGACAGTTTGTTTATACGTTTTTAGGCTGACGCTACTTTGGGCATCCACACAGGTGAGGTACCATTTTTCTCGGGAGACCAAGGGGAACGTTGGGTAGTAGGAAATTTGTGCCTGCGCTGTGTGTCCTACAGCTTACCCACACAGAAATGTGAGGAAAATGTGACTTTGTAAGTAAATTTGAGGTTTGCGGGGGATTCTGGGTAAGAAAACGCTGGGGGATCCATGCAAGCCACACCACCAGCCAAGAGTCAGTACACGCACACCACCATTCACGCACACAGTCAGCCAAGCAATATCCACTCACACCGCCAGCCAAGCGCCACCCACGCACTCCGCCAGCCAAGCGCCATCCCCGCACTCCACCAGCCAAGCAGGGTCGGACTGGGAACAGCAGCCACCTCTGGCAGATTGCTGCTCGACCGGCTCTGGGAGGAGGAGAGGGTGTGCTAGTAAAAAGCACCGCTCCCGCTTTTGTAACTGGGGCCCTATATTGCAGGTAAGAATAAAAATATCACTGAAACAGCCAAAATGTGTGCCTAAACAAAAGGGAGTGACCTTTGCCTATGGAGCTTCACACTGGCATATCCATAAACATATCCCTGCTGCCTATAGGGCTTTCTGGCCCCCGCAGCGGGGCAGATATGGGACTATTGCCCCAATCTGCCTTCCGGGGGGGCAGAAAGCCTTTTTTGGCAGTGGGCGCATTAGCATGCCCATTCTCGGCAGCCCCCACCCCTACGTATAAAAAAACAACAAAATCCCTGGTGCTTAGTGGGCTTTCTGTCCCCCTGTGGGGCAAATTAGGGACTATTGCCCCCATATTCCTCCCAGGGGAGGCAGAAAGGCTGTGGCAATTTGTTTTGGGCAGGTGGGGGCATTGGCATGCCCACCTCTACGTATAAAAAACAATCCCTGGTGACTAATGGGCTTTCTGCCCACCCTGGGGGGCAGATCAGGGGCTATTGCCCCATCTGCCTCATGGGGGGGCAGAAAGACTGTGGCATTTTTGAGGGGGGCATTGGCATGCCCATTTTTGGCAGCCCCCACCCCTATATGCATTTAAAAAAAATCCCTGGTGCCTAGTGGGCTTTCTGTCCCCCCGGGGGGGGCTGTTGCCCCCATCTGCCTCCGGGGGGGGCAGAAACACTGTGGATTTTTTGGGGAGGGGTGTGTGTGGAGGCATTGGCATGCCCATATTGGGCAGGCCCCACCCCTAAATTCAATATAAAAACAAATCCCTGGAATCTAGTGGGCTTTCTGCCCCTCCCAAGGGGGCAGAAAGACTGATTTGCCGCAAATTATTTTGTGGGGGGGCAAAGGCCCTTGCCCAAGGGGGCACTCCCCCCTCCCTGCTGTCCAGTGGGTGGATCCCTGCTTGGGGATCGCCCTCTTGGGGCGATCCCAAAACAGGGATCCACTAGCGAGGGGTTCTCCCCTTTCCACTAGGGAGAGATTCTCCCCTTTCCACTAGGGAGAGATTCTCCCCTTTCCAATGATACCTCTTCTGTCTTTCTACGTGCTCAGTGGCTCATTCCAGTTTCGGTTTCTCTGCAATGACGTCAGCGAGACATGCGCGCTGATCGTCATTGCAGAGAAACTACAGATACAGCCTCAGGAGCTGGGCAAGCCCTTCCCCAGCTCCCGAGGCTGTTGGGGAGTAAAGGAATTCCCTCTGGTGCCTGCACCAGAGGGATTTCCAGTGCCATGTGCGCAGACGGCCAGGACCCATCCGACGCACATGAGCACTGGTGCAATCGGACGGCTCCCAGCCGTCCGACGCACCGAAGGAGTTAAGGGAGGGTTGAACGAAGCATTGACACCCCATGTCAGGAAATCTGGGATACCGAGGTGGGTGGAAACACTTAGCTAGAAGGGAAAGGGCAATCCTAATGGTATGGAAACTTACAGTGTGGGGGATATGTACAAGGAAGTGGAGGAGAGAGGCGTTAGCCTTCCTGGCTTAACGCCCCTCTCCTCCACTTCTGAAACGCAAGGCTACACCATATTTACAAGAATGTTGTGCAGCCTTGCGTTTCCCCCTGCAATGGCGCTAAGTTTAGCAACTTAGCGCCAATGCAGGGCAAGGGTGTCTGTGTGCAGGGGGGGAATGTTTATGTGTAGGAAGGTGTCCCTTCCTGCACATAAACAATCCTATAAATGCTTCATGCAGCACACATGAAAGTGACAAAATGGCATTTTTTAAAAAGTTTGTTTATGTACAGTAAGGGACACCTTCCTGTACATAAACAAACAATGGCATTTTGCTTTTTCCATGTGTGCTGCACAAGGCAGCACACATGGAAAAAGCAAAAACGAGGAGAAATAATGTATTTCTCCTCGTTTCGCCATCTTAAGACCAGTTTTTACCTGGTCTTAATTTTGGCGCTGCCTCCTATGTATGCCACCTTGTACATAGGGGGCAGCGTCAAAATGAATGGGTGTTGCTGTGGAACGCCCACCGCAACACCCACTGCCCACCCCTTACACACTAACCATAGCGTGAAAGGGGGCCTTATGTACAAGGCAGCGTTAAGCCACGTTAAGTGGCTTAACGCTGGCTTGTACATAAGGCGCAGCCCCTATCGCCACCACAACATCACTATAGGTGACGTTGTGGTGGCGATAGGGGCTTGTACATATTCCTTATATTTCAGAGCTAAAGGGAAAAGATATATGCATGCAATATTGTTAGATACACTTAAGCTTGGAATGGAGCCAAGATGAGTGAGAGATGCAAATACCTACCACCAGAACATAGGCGACTGACTCAACTTTGTGGCTAAAGGGAAAAGATATATGCATGCAATATTGTTAGATACACTTACGCTTGGAATGGAGCCAAGACGAGTGAGAGATGCAAATACCTACCACCAGTACATAGGTGACTGACTCAACTTTGTGGGGTTGTTAGGATTTGGGACTGCTTTGCTGTAGGGGTGTCACCTTTTACGGAATAGCCAGGTCTTTACTGCATCCCTGAATCTGAGGTGGTTTTAGATGTTTCTTATCTTTGCAGGGAGTGAGTTTAAAAATTTTGCTTTGTGGACAGAGAAGGGAGTTCCATCAGTGTGCAGCTTCCTGAAGGAAACGAATGAGGGCTGGGATGCCAGTTTTGAGGCCAGAGTTATAGTCTGTGTGTATCAGTGAAGCTTTGTTTAGATTCCCCTGTTGGTAATGAAAAGTGATTTGAAAGAGAAACATCTGACCAAGTGTTTTGAGAGCAGGAGATACTAGGGCAGGCCAATAAGAACCCCTTGGAAGCAGGAGCTGCTTACCTTCTACATAGGGCCTCAAGGCAGACCTCTCATGATCCTCGCTATAATAGTTACATTTAGCTGAGGATACAGCAGGAGGGAATGTGGAAGGGAGAGGTGACCTTTTTGAGGACAGAGGCCAGCATGGTTGTCTTGTCTTCTGCAATAGTTTATAGGGCAGAAGGCTAAGTTAGCAGGAGAGGCAGTGCTTAAAATGGATAATACTTTGTGAAGGTATTTTCTGTCTCTGCAGTAATTGCTTCCTGATCAGATGAGCCAATATGTTAACTCAAATGAGGTTGGGATTAGGTTTGCAGGGCCTAGCGATTGTGCCTAATTTCCTACCTGCCACAACAAAGCAGAGACTTGTTTGTCTGCAGTCCAGTCTTTTTCTCACAATTTGATTACTCCAAAATGTTATGCAATTGTTCTAATTTAGCCCCATCATTCTTATTCGACGACAGACTCATGCAACTAAAGATCTTTCTGGAAATACTTCATTATACTGCTACTAAGCTTCCACCCCAAGAAGCCTTATTTCATACGTCATTTGCTTCACACAGGAATTCTATAGAAATCTGCAAACATTGTTATCAGTAAATACATTCTCATTCTTCGAGTACCCTCGCAAATTATTTTCACAAATGTTATTGCTATTTAATAAGCTGCTCCCATTTGTGTTCAGGGGTACATTGCAGGTTTGAATGTCAGCCCTGAGCTGCCATGGCATTTATTCACTAAAATGGCAGCAATAGCTGTAGTGGCATCAAAGGTTGATCCCTATACCCATGCTTAGCTCCACAACAGCTAATTATTTGCTGCCCAGTGGCTAGGTAGAGGGACTGGAATGTAACAAATACATAAGACTTTTAAAGCTCTGTTTATTTTCTGATCCTTTCACTTAGGCAAGGGGTACTGAGTGCAGTGAGACGAGTGCCAAATGGAAAAATAGGTTAACATCTCTTACCCAGATTGACACCCATCTGTGATGTGGGGGTATCATCTATAATAAAGCTTGTGTCCTCAGTTTCTATCCTTAATGTATGTTATTAGAGAAAATCTTATCAAACATGGGTTGTGTTTCTTGCTGAATGACTACCCAAGCATTTCAAATTCAAAAATATTTGGTGGGAGTTGTCACAAAGTACCAAATAATATATAGTCAACATTCTTTGTGCTATAGAGCTAGGATATGGGGCAGCTTCCCCCAAACAGCTACAAAGCTGTTTACTACACTAACATCATATTCAGAAAATAACATAAAAGTATTGTGTGTGGGTAAATGAAGCATGAACAGAGCAGTAACTAAATAAATGTGCTTAAACTGCATTATTTTCTTCCAATTTTCAAAAACTTCCTTTGGTGGAAGGATGGTGAAATATCTTGTAAAAGATCTTTTTAAGACTAGTTAGGTTGACAAAACTGGCCCAGAGTGTTTGGAGTGTACGATTTGCCTGAGATTGTGATGTAAAATAAAATCTGGTGTTTCACATTGCCCCAGGTTTACTGGCCTAATGTGTATTAAAATAGAACATTTGTCATTCACTGTGCTAAAATTCCTTGAGAGCCCCAATTCATGTTATGCCGAGAATAATGTTACTGGCCCTTTTTGCTTTAAAATGCACTATTTGCCACATGTAGTCTCAAAGAATGACTCGGTGTTTTACACACTACATCGGAAAAGCGAAGGGAGCCCCCCACAAGTAATTTTGATTCGGCTCTTATGATGTCTCTGTCTCCACTAATCCATGTGTTAGCCCCCCGAAGTTTGAGTCTAGTTGCGCCCCTGCTACTCGCCCACCATGTTCCTGCCAAATAGGCGTGACTTATTTGCTACTCTTTGTATAAGCACTTGGGGGCTTATTTACAAGCCCCTTGCGCCCCGGTAGGTCACTTTTTCACATATTAAAAGTGACACACCGGCTGCGCAAGGGGCTTGCAAATAAGCCCCTCTGATTTTTCAAAACCCCTGTGGCGTCACTGACGTCCTATTGATGGCCACACCCCCACTCTGAAAATTGTTCCAGCACCAAAGTACATGCGTAACATTCATGACTAAAAATAAAAGGCTAGGCAACATACTATGTTCATAACATACACACACTCCTAGTAGGGAAATGAAAGTATTTGTAGAATAATTGTGGAAGGAAAGCAAAACATTCTGTTGAAAAACTGAATTTAAAGTTTGGAAGGGGTTAAACTTGACCCTGTGTCGATAAGCAACAAGCGTCCAAGACTTAGGACTGGACTATAAATGTACATGTTATGCACAACATCAAATCGAGGCCAAGCGATAGTTCACTGTTTGATTGTTCAAATATTGACAGAAATTTCGATGGTTGTCCTGGAGGTGGCGCTCGACTACACGGAAGAAAAAACGAGGAATTGTCCCAAAGGAAGACCCCAGCCTCTCCGGGAGATAAGTCCTTGAGGAAAGTCCTAAATAGCGCAGATAGCCCAGAGCACAAACACGCTGATTGTGTTTACACAGCAATAGTAGCGTTTGTCTGATGGAAGGAGGTTCTGTAACGTCATCAGTTGCAGCTCCCGGAAGAAACTAGGGCTGTGATTTGCGCTATACAAGATCAGAAGAACAAACAGCGTCTGGAACACAGTCCCTCTAAAGGTCACCTGTGGATTCTCACTGCATATGCACTCAAAGGAACTGGTGGAAGGGATATGAATGCATTGTAGTGTCTTTGTATAGCGCTTTATACTCGATGATGCACAGGGGTGTACTTGTGCATCCATAGCACACTACTTCTTAGGCGTGCTGGATAGGAACGGTGTGTGTGTTTCGATGCCGTGCATGAGGAGCAGAGTTGTGGTCTCATTGTGTTCTTTCTTGCTCTGCCTTGGTGTGCAGTGAGGCGAAGGGATGGGGGACAGCATGCTAGTGTATGAATGAGGAGCAAGCAAGGCCAGTATCACCGCTGAACTGAATCACCAGAGTCTTTCGCTTCCAGGGACAAATCCTTCTAGAACTTGAAAACAAGATGGTACCGCAGAGGACAAGTCTGGGTGTACGTTACAAGATCTAGTTGATATTTTCAAGGAAGATGTAGTACATATAAAGAACAACCGCCCAATAGAAGTGTAAACATAACATGTGCATTTGAAAGCACACGTTCACCGCCATGGGTATCTTGGTGCTGAATAATAGATGTTTATTGTTACCCGGCGATACTCATTTTATCAACCTGAGAAGGATGAAAGGCTAAGTGGACTCACCGGGATTTGAACCTGTGACCATGAGGTCAAACACAATCCCCTACAGTGGGCGCATTAGTCCACTGAGCCACCAGACCCGGCATCAGACAGTGAATAGACGTAGCATGGACCAGATACAAGGCAACAATAAGACAAGAAATAGTGGGTAAAGCTGGAGACCGTGTATGTTTAATGGTAACAAAGAAAGGCAATAACATGAGCAGACTGCGCCCAGTGTTCTCTTTCTACCTCCTAGAATACAATGTGGCACAATAGACTCCAGCTGCCCCCCATTGGGGTAGGTTCAGCGTCGGGAGAAGACTCTGCCACCCAGCTGGCACAGTGCCAGGATTTAAGGACAGGAGAAACCAGCTGAAGCTGCAGGAAGCTAGGATGCTGTGAGTGGACATGTGCTTGCCCTGGCAAAAGAGCCGGGTCCCAGCCAAGACGTCTTTGTTGGGCACCAGTACCAGTTGGTTCCTGGATCACGCAGAACACTAGTTTTCCCCATTTCCTCAAGGCACCGCTTACATGGCATCCACTGTGTAGTCCGAGTCAAGCTGACCTCGTATATGTCAAGTGCTCTTTCTACAAAGAATGGTTCCAGAATAAATGGAGGTAACAAATCTAATGGCATGTGTGTTGTCATTAGGACTGGGCGAAATTTACATTACACCAGCTTAATTTTGTTAATTTTGCAGTGATCTTGTTGCCATAAATTCGTGAAATTATGCTGTGACAACACATTGTGCAATTACGCACCGTTCGCTGTAAAACTTTATGGTGAAAGCACCGTTTGTGGTACAAATTTTCCGTGAATGCATGGAAACAATGTCAGAATGCGGGTGGCTGTTGTTTTGTTCTCTGTGCTTTTTCTTTTGTTTTTTTTTCCACTATTGTTTTAACACGAATTGTATCCTCGCATTCAATGTGGAAGCGATGAATGCATTTTGCCCTAAAATACATAGGCAAATGGCAGTTTTGCATTTTGCGTTAACACGTTCAATTTCACGTAATTTTTCAGACATTTTGTATAATTATATAAAAGCAAATTACATGAATTTCGCACACGTCTGTGTTATGTGCCAAGGGTGGGCTCATCTCAATATTGAGAGTTTGTTTAGTGTGGTAAAGAGATGAAACGAATCATGGAGAATGTAAAGTTCCCTATCTAGGGCACTTGTGACATTTAAATACATTGTCTTTAAACCTGATGTTAAGAGGGCAAAATGGTATCAAAAACATAGTGATTAAAGCAGTGGCGGCTGGTGGATTTTGAAAGTGGTGGGCGAAAAATGTTGTACCGTAATGCAATAAGCGAGCGAGCGAAGTTAGTGACCCCGAACTGCAAAAGGAGGGTGCGGGAGGGTTCTCCCCCCGCAAGAAAATTTAGAAAAAAATGGATTCAAATGGTGGGTTTTACACCACATATTTACTGCAAATTGTTGAAAAAGGGGGATCCAAATATAGCATTTTGAAGCACAAGTGTGAAGAAAACATTAGAATCAAATCAAAAAATGTGCCCAATCCTCAAACTGGTCTGCTTGCAAAATAACCGCCAAGCCAAGCACATCCAACCAACGGAAACAGGCCGTCTAAGTGTTTCCCACCTGTAACACATCTCTGAAC
Organism: Calotriton arnoldi; assembly: GCA_963921515.1. Lineage (NCBI taxonomy): Eukaryota > Metazoa > Chordata > Amphibia > Caudata > Salamandridae > Calotriton > Calotriton arnoldi. Next base: position 203,430 of record CAWUFW010014424.1, read on the forward strand.
CACCTATGTTTTCATTGTATATAATAATGAAAATGCTGCAGTTTGTTCTTATTTATCTTATGCAACTTACAACCATTGACAAAGCCTATAGTCCTGGCTGGTTGTAGGTTTAATGTCACTCGTATTATATATCTGGGGGCAATGACAGAAGAAGCACAATGCCAGTGGGGCAGCACACTATGCTAAGTACAGATTTTTAGCTTAACAGTTTTAAGCCACGCTCATAATTACATTGGCTGCCCTTACGAGAGACCCCATCCAGTTTTTTCATCCCACTTAAAGCCCTGCACACACAGAAGTGTGTGTGTTTCTTTTGTATATGGAGGGAGGCATGGTAGAAATGAAAGGCCGCGCATGGTTTGAGGTGGGCAGGGTTTGCTAGACAAACCACTTTTAAGCAGTACAGTTTTCATATAATTAGAACCACAAATCTCTTAATAATACACATTTAACGATCACAAGACAAGCGAAGGCAATGTGAGAGGAAAATAAACTAAGGTCTTTACATTCTGCATCTATATGCATGATACTTAATCATCATCATCAATATACTTTATTTCGGCCTACAAGACCATTAAAGTACAAAACACGTTAAAATACAATAAACATATATACAATTCATTAAAACTATGCTCTTCCATTATGCATTTCAGTTCATCTGTATACCACTTTTATGCTTACAGGCAATACTAATTTGGAGAAAGCTGTTATATGTTTCCCTAGCTAGTTGGTCTTCTCAGAGGGGTATAGTTTGAGTTACTAGGAAAACAGAATAGGGAGGTTGTTCCCAACCCATGGCCATTCCTTGGGGAGCATCTAATGCCTCAATTGTGAAAAATCGCAATTATTTAAAACTTCCAGCTTGGAATAAAATATTCATACACAAAATCAATAAAATATGCATTCAATGTATCTATCAAATCTTAAAATTGCCCACTTCAAATAAGGACATAAGAATTCAGTAAAACTCCTGTTATCCAAATAGTGCAATGTTTGCACAAATGAACGGGGTTTCCCTTTTATACCCCTTGTTTCTTAATAAAGAGGCTTTCATACCTCCGTTGCAGTTCTACTTTAATTGCTGCAGCACCCCTATAGCCCCGTCGGTCAGTACTTTGTTCGATTAAATTTTACTAATTGCTTCGGGTCTACAATAGTTATTTAAAGTAGTGTCAAGACACCACTTCTCTAGCCCGGACCCAAGTCATTACTGAAAGGTAAGAATTCCTCGGACCCAACTCGTGTGCAGCCTATAATCTTTGCCCTTTCTTTTTCCTGATGAAGTTTATGGCCAATAGGAAACGACTAACACCAAATACTATTAGGCGGGAATTGTCTGTTTTTAAAATTCTCAACATCCTGGCTTTGGTTCCTAGAATCAAGAGGGCAAGAAGTGGGGGTCGGCTTTTTTCTTACAACGCCTCCAGGCTCTGGATCTCTCTCCCTCTTCAGTTACGAAAGGAATCCAACCATCTAGCCTTTCATAAAGCTCTGAAAACCTGGCTCTTCCCCAAATAACCTCGTAGTGATTTCATTTGCCTGCTTAGCGCTGGGATGCGCTCTATAAGTGTTGCTTCATTCATTCTCCTAACATTAAAGTACCTGCCCAGAGGTTTTATCCACTTTATTCTGGGGCCATAATATGCTGGGCAGAAGAACAGAACATGTGGCATATCTTCTGCAACCCCCATTTGACATAAAATACAATGGGCCTCCCTATCCTCAAGCGGTGTAGAAGACCATTTAGCAACAAAGGTGTTTAGTTGCAATATTCCATATCTGAATTTCAGATATAGGCTCTTTGCTTGTTGCGGTTCTACCTCATCAAGGAACGGCTCAAAGCTAGGGGACATCTTATGCTGGAGGAATTCAACAGTGAGCCTGCCTTGTGTACCACTCCTAGTCTCCCTATCTCTAATAAAATCCCAATATATAATCTTAAACTCCGATTTAGATTCGCGAGTCAATAGCCCCGGGTTCGACCAATATCGGCTTAGTCCCAAATCAGTGAGCCACCCTAGGATGTGTTTTAGCCAGGGAAACGTGAGATGGGTGTCAAGTGCCTGCAGTTCAGCTAGTGACTCTCTATATACAATTAGCTCTGGAGTTGTCCAGGTTCTTATCCAGAACATCAGAGATCTCCAAACTGCAAGAGACTCCAAACGTTTGATGTCCAGGTCGTATGTCAGAGGGATCAACTGAGTATTTTGGGGGAGGGCAACAAACATCCTCAATATTTTATTCTCCATGGTACCTAAGGTCTTAAGGTTTCCACTGCCCCAGATCTCTGCTCCATACAACGCTGCAGATTGTGCTCTTGCTTTGTAGACCTCCAGAGCCGGTGTAATAGCCTTGGAGGAAGTCGCCGCCATTTTCTTGACGATAGGGATGGCATTTTGCGTTAGTATGGCTTTTGACTTCTCCATCTGGGTAGACCAAGAAAGTCTAGAATCAAGGGTAACCCCTAGATATACAAAATTTGGTACCCGTTCCAGTTCAGTGCCATTCCAATAGATTTTACTTTTAAAACTTTTATGAGGCCTTATCGTCATATATTTAGTTTTGGCTGGGTTCACCTCTAGGCCTTTCCCTTTACAGTAGTTGTTAAGACTGTGGAGTAGATTCTGCAGGCCGTTAGGTGTCTGGGACAACAAGATGGTATCGTCTGCAAAAGTTAGAGCACAGATGTGATTGCCCCCTAATTTTGGGGAGTCATGAGCACAATTTTGAAGATGTTCTACTAAGTCATTTACATATAGGAGGAACAGTGTTGGGGCCAGGACACAGCCGTGGCGCACTCCCCTCCTAACTGGAATTTCCTCTGTGAGCTCGCCATTTTTGCCCCATCGCACCTTGGCATAATTGTCTTGATGTAACCTAATGATTTGGGTTAAGATCTCCTCGGGGACACCCTGATGGCTCAAATTTTCCCACAACTGGGCTCTAGGGATGGAATCGAAAGCCGCCTTTAAATCTATAAAGGCGACATATAAATGGCTCGATTTTAATCTAGTGTATTTCCATCCCAGGATAAAAAGTCTAAATACTTGATCAATTGTACTGATCTTCTGTCTAAATCCCGCCTGGCATGGTGACAATATGTTCTCTACGGCTATCCAGTCTATAAGTCTATTTAAAATTTGTTTGGCATAAATCTTTTGTAAAACGTCTATCAAGCTTATAGGCCTGTAATTTGCTGGGTCATCCCTTTTGCCCTTCTTATAAATGGGAATTATTTCTGCTCCCTTCCAGGAGGGCGGCACCGGCTGTCCCCTGGCTATAGCATTTGATAGTTTGTTTATATATGGTACCCAAACTTCCTCACTATGCTTAAAAAGGTCCGCCGGTAGTCTATCGGGGCCCGGTGCTTTTGCTGGCTTGACCGCAGCTACAGCCAGAGCCGTGTCCTCTAAGCTAAAGATTTCAAACGGAGGTTGGCTGTTTGGCCGTGGTCCCCTGGGGTTTCCCCCAGAATGACTGGCTAGGTCCAGATTTTCCTCACTATAGTATAGTTTTGAGAAATGGTTCTGCCAGGTTGTGGGATCTAGAAAGTGGTCAGAGGGTGTAAGGCCATGCTTTGTTCCCTGCGTCATTAGCCTACAAAACAAGGCTTGATCCCCCTTCTTTGCAGCTACAATAAGTTCTTCCCATGTGTTATCTTCCCACTTCCTTTGGGCTGCCTTTTGGATTTTCTTATAATTAGATCTTTCCTTCCTAATCTCAGGCAGATTCTTGTTTTTGATGGCCTCAATTAAGCGGGATTTTGCTATCTTACAATCCCTATTGAACCAGATACATGGTGTGTGTACCTCCCGAGTTAGTACGTTCTTTTTTGACTGGGGTTTCGTTAAGTATTCTTGAATTTCCTTTACCAGTTTCTGATGGATATCTGTGATCTTAGTTGTTACAGGATGCTGGACTAAGTAAGAACCTACCAATTCGCTAAAGGTATTGTAAATACCGATTAGGGGCTCTACCCGATCTAAAACAATAGGCCATCTAACTGCCCTTCTATTATTAGCTATTAATGGATGCATTGCTTCGGACAGTGGGTGGTGTTCTTCTGATGCATGAGTGGGAAAATAAATTCCATCCAGTGATAGGCATAAAGGGAAGTGGTCGCTTTCTGTTCGTGTCTCAACTTTGAAATCTTTAGCATAAGCCCAATGTGAAGTAGAAATAAGTATATAGTCTATTCTAGAGCCTATAGTTCCCCTAGAAAAGATATTTGCGCAGGCAAGGTCTGAGGTAAAGCGACCATTGCAAGCTCTAAGGCCCTTCTCGACCGTAAAGTGGAGCATCTGCAGGGCGGAAGTGTTACCCCTTATTGTACTCTTTGTTTGGAGGAGTGGAATCCCTCTGATTTGATCTTCCTCTTCTGTAACTGCTTCCAATCCCCCCATGGGTTCATAACAGCAGTTAAAATCGCCCCCTATAATAGTGATGTTTTTTGTGTCAGTGGGCTCTAGCACCTCCTTGAAGTGTTCAAGCAGCTGCGATTCTCTAGAACTAACCCTCGGTCTTATGTATATGTTAAAAAGATTCATCTCAGTGGTATTAACAAAATTGAGGTTCAAGCCTAAGATGTCCTGCGAGTATGTGGAAAGAGTTCTTATTGTGGCATTTAAGCTAGTTTTTACCCATACTGTCAGGCCACCTGATGCCCTTCCTTTTTTCGCTTCTAATGCCTCAATACTAAAGGTTCTATATCCTAACTTGTGATATTGTTCCCTAGCCCATGTTTCCTGGAATAAGCAGAGGTCAAAATCCTCCACATAGCTTTGCCAATCTGGTTCCTTCATTTTTTGCTTAAGGCCTGCTATATTCCAGGAAATTACTTTAATGACCTTTGGATTCTGGGGTGTGTTATAAATCTGCGTCTCGTGTAATACAAGACTTCTAGGCTCCTCTTCTATTCCTCTAATATTGTCTTCCCCATTTTTGGGCTGTACTGCGTAACGCTCGATGGAAGAACCCAACTGTTGGCAGAAGTTGCAGCAGGGACTAACCGGGTTCGTACAATGCTCTATAGGCAATCTCTAATCCACATTCTGTTCCTCCTCTGGAAGTAATAGTCAATCTACAGAACTTAGGTCCCCATCATCCTGATTATCTTGATGTACATTTATATCACTAGTTGGATCAGTAGTATTTAATCTTATGCCAATGTTATAGTTATTGAATGGGCGGAGGTTCATATCAACTAGACTTTCCGCAATGTACTTTGACTGGAACATTAGCTTTATATCGTCTAGTTCTCCCCCTCTCTGGTGAATCCTTTCAGCTCTGACAATATCTGATCTTACAACGGAAAGTCATTGGCGCTTATATCTGATCCAATAGATCGATTTATTTATCAAGGAGTCCTCATCTTCTCTGGTACCAGATTTTAATTTTGGGACGTTGGTTAAAAAGACGTTGTATGAGATGGCCTTGCCTTTCAATTGATTCCGTATGGGTGGGTATACATTCTATTGTTGGGGCTGATTCCCCCCCTCCCGTCCATATCTCAAACTATGTCCAGTCCCATGGGGATGTGATGGATTCCACCTATTTATACTGTCACTATGGGACTCCCACTGCGCTCTGCTACGGCCATCGGAGTTATAGGTACTGCTAAACTCAGCTAAGTTACCCGAGCATGATCTACGTATAATCGGTCTTAAAGGCTGAAAAGGTGGTCTTATGGGGCAGTATTCTGGACAACTGGGGTCTTTGATGGCTTCTTACCCCACTCCTCAGATGAATTTAATAGACCCTTATTTGCCCTTATGAGGGGTCCCGTTTTTCCCCAGAGTTTTTAGGGGGCTAGCTTTTTCTCTCAGGGTTACTGGAGAGCTTAGAGTTATGTCAGATAGTCTTCTCTTAACTTCAGCAAGCTCCTCTAGTATTAGGTTCTGCTTCTGTCTCAAATCTCTCAGTACCTCTATGATGTTCTCAGGATCAGTCTGGGTCGGTATTTCTTTCTTGCCAGAGAGTACCTGTACTGAAGGTTCTGTCCGCACCTCTATACTGTCACTGGGATCATCAATGACAGTAGCTAGTACTGAATATCTGTTGGAGCAGTCTAAATTGATGGTGCCAAATGTTAAGGGATTGCTCCCTTCTTGATCTTCCTGGGCCGATTTTGCTTGCCTCAGCAGGACTGTTTGATTAGGAGTACCTTGCGTGTCCGGAGGAGAGTCTTGAGCACAATGCACAGTTAAGCAGGGGCGAGGTTGTTTAGGGTTTTGCTTATTAGAGGTAGATTTAGCTTGTTTGTTAAAAAATGTTGTAATTTTCTTTGGACCTTTGAGGCTAGTTTCATCCCCTTTTCCCAGCATAGTTTCAACTTCCTCAATCAGCTCGTCGATAGCTGCTAGAGTACAATTATTGGCTGCTGAGATCACCGGTTTGCTAATCTTCGCCATTTTTTTCCTTCCAGCGACTAACTCAGGTGCCTTCCTTTTCCCATATTTTCCCAGCAAGCAGCTCAATTTGCTGGGAAAGTAATTAGATTATAAGAAGCGGGGAAACCTAGAGCACCAACAGTGAGCCGATTTAACCACAGATGGCGTAAAAAGGACTTAAGTTTCCAAATATTCGAAACCTATATTAAAAAGAATAAACAAAAAGAACCATGGACGTAATAAATTAGCTCAACCTTTCTTGGCTGATCAAGGAGCAACATAGATGAGGGTATATGCTTTAAGATAATAGTCCATTCAGGTTACAATGTCCTTTGCAGAGGCTCAACTTGAACTCAAGTTTTAGTCCAGAGGGAGTCCAGAGGGAGTCCAAAAGCTTTTCAGCAGTTAATATTAGAGAAAGCCCGTAAAACAGTAGATAATTTACAGGGGGGATAGGGAGTTATACAGGGTCCTCAACGACACCTAAATATGTAAAATAGGATTGATCTTACCCCAGTTCGACGAGGAGCTTTAGTCAGGTCATGTTCAATGGAGCAGCCAAGGGGAGTGGCCCTGCCCTGACTCTGTCTGACTCTGACGGGCGCGGACGGGCCCGCCCTTGGCTCGGGCTTCGCCCGCGCACGTCCCGCGCACGTCCCGCGCCTCGGAGTTCGTTGGCGCGCTTTGAGCGCGCGGGTGCCAGTAGCTCTTCCCCCTGGGAGTCAATTGCAGTCTGGGACTTGGTGTCCCCCCTGGATGCCGCCGGGTAATGCCGCAGGTATCTGAAGGCGCGTCCCGCGCCGCGGAGTTCGTTGGCGCGCTTTGAGCGCGCGGGTGCCAGTAGCTCCTCCCCCTGGGAGTCAATTGCAGTCTGGGACTTGGTGTCCCCCCTGCATGCCGCCGGGTAATGCCTCAGGTATCTGAAGGCACGTCCCGTGCCGCCGAGTTCGTTGGCGCGCTTTGAGCGCGTGGGTGCCAGTAGCTCCTCCCCCTGGGAGTCAATTGCAGTCTGGGACTTGGTGTCCCCCCTGGATGCCGCCGGGTAATGCCGCAGGTATCTGAAGGCGCGATACTTAATCACTTTGCATCCTTTCTAACACTACCCCTTATTTATCAAATCAAATCATGCTGATGTGACTTTTCTTGTACTTCATTGTATAAAAAACAACACTAAAATTAATATCGCGGCCCAAGTAAACACAATCGATACATTGTCTAAAATATTGACTAACAATCACAAATCCTACGTGGAACACACACAGTTTTAAAATATTTTGTTGTCAATTAAATGCATTCGTACATACAGAGAACATAAATAAAAACAGCTCTTCAAGAAATTAAAAGAAAATACATTAAAAAAAATCAAGAATTAAAATGTAAAAAGTCATAAAGGAAAACAAACAACAGAGTTTATGTCTATATGGAATTTAATAGTAATTTGCACAGCGGAGATAGAAACGCATTCGTTCACATTCGAGATCACGACGAAACGCTTTGGTTGGCGCAGCAAAGTGGGAGGGCACGTTCCATCCGTGTCACCCTCTTCCTCCTACAGCTCATCTTCGCCTCTGCCTTGCGCACACTGCAGACGGGTGACGTCTCCTGTCCTCCTGTGTGTGGGCACAGGTAAAGAGGTTCGCTATCTTATCACTCGTAGATAGTACAGCAGACTGTCCTAGAACAGTTGGCCACTTGGAGCAGGTGGCCAGCCGAGAGTTTATACAGGTGACAGCGCACGTGAGTCTGTAAACAATCCCTCTCCACCGCAAGCCGGGGTCTCCGAAAGTGCAGCTCGCCTTGTGTCTGGCTTTGGAGCTATGGCTATTTTGTCCCAGGCAAGGTCACCAAAGCGCCAAGAAACCCTCTTGCCCTGGGGTGGAAGTACACGCACCCTGCCCTCAGTGGGGAGCTGTATTCGAATAAGGAGGCGCGTCCTCTGGTGGATGACCGACAGCCCTTCTTCCACGTCGCCAGAGTTCAGAGATGAAGCTCCCATGCGCTCAGAATCCACGGAGAGCCTCGCAGCGCTTCTCTCTTTGCACCTCACCGGGGAGCTGCGCCCGGCGCAGGTGGCCAAGCCGTGCAACACTCTACCCACTTTCATAACGCAGCCTTCGCTCTTCTTTTCAGTCAAGAACCTTATAATTAATTTAATTTACTGCGTGTACCATATCATTAAAAAAACAAAATCGAAAACAGCGTCAGCGAGACTGATGGGGAGGCGGGTATAGAGAGAAAGTGATTTGCATAAAGCTACAGGTTAACGTTTCCACATTGTCTGCCTGTTGTCAAGTCTGTGGAATCTTAATGGACGCTTTGCTGTGTCTATTGCTTCAAGGAGCCCCTGGCTAGGCCACGTGGGAACCCCGAACTCTGAAGTAAGAGTCATACTGGTCCTTAAAGGAAGGCCCCAATCCTCTACTGGAGGGACAGTTTGACATTAACAAATCTTCACAATTCATACACTTTGAGACATTTTTGTTAGACCATCACTTTCTGCCCCAGTGCCTGAGAGGCAGCAAGTTATGCATGTTGTTAACATGATGCAATTTTAAGTCTCAGACCCCGCAAGACGCATCGAAAGTAACATCCAACCAGAACCCTAACAATTTTATCTACAAACGACCTACACTTTGAGGCGCCTCCGTAGAACAAAAGACCACAATTAATGAAACACGCACACACTCTCTCTCACTGTCTCTGTCGGGTGACATTAACAAATCCGTGTCCAGGACGTATTTCACTGCTAGACTTTTGTCCCATACTTCGTGAACACGGAATGTCAATGTAAAGCAGTTACCACCCCTTATCGGTTAGTAATATAGGAGTGTGTAAACATACATTGTAGGTCCCTGTGCTGTCCCGCGCGCTGGTACTTCGAGAGTTGTGGGCAGGGCCGGACTGGCCGTAGCGGGCACCGGGCGTTTCTCCGGTGGGCCGCTAGGGTGGGGGCCGGTTTTGGGCCCCTGGGGGCCGTTTTTGTTACCGGGGGTCAGCAATATCGGCCCCCTGTAACAAAATCGGCTGAAACCGGCCCTCGCAAACAGCTCGGCTGCACTCGGCCGAGCAGTTTGCTACGGGCAGTTTTGGTTCCCAGTCCGGCCCTCGCTGCGGGGAGAGGGGGTCATTCGCAACCCACTCCTTCTGTGCTGGGGTCGGAGGTGAGGGGGGCAGTCTCGTGGCGGGGTCCCTGGAGCCCCCGCCAGCTCAGTTTACCCGGGGTCCTGTTTCTAATTTTCGGCCCATGGGGAGGGGTTCTCTGCTGTTAATGGACTATGATCATCTTGCGCTTCATGTCGGGTGGAGGGGGCCTCTGCTCCTGGGCCAAGTCCCACGCCGCCTCTGCTCCTGGACAGGAACAGGCATACTCCCTCCCCTCCTGTAAGCAAGTCAATCACAACGCTGCAATGGCAGCGTTGTGATTGGTGGGGAGTCCCGGACGGCGCCCAGCCGGGCACCAGTAGGGACGCCATTTTCTCTATGTAGGCTGCATGCCTACATAGGGAAAATGTAGAGTGCGCATGACTGCTTTGGTCAGCCCCAGGGCCGACCAAGCAGTCAGGGCACTCAGAGTGGTGCAAGCCACTCCTCCCTGACCCGCCCACCCTCCCGCCCTCAACCAGGCATACCCTCCCACCCGCCCCCAACCAGGCATAACCCTGCAGTCTGCTTTCTTGCAGCGCGAGAAGCAGAAAATAAAATGGTATTTTAAATACCATTTTATTTTCTGCTTCTCGCGCTGCGAGAAAGCAGTGGGGCGGCGCTCCGACGCCCTAATGGAGCGGCCGCCACTGGATTAAAGTCACCTTGTGGTGTGACTGGTCATTGGGGCCACTCGAAGGTAAGTTACAACAGTAGAGGAGTTTGTTCAATTCCAACTGTTGGTCAACATGTTTTAGTCTTTAACTCAAAACAATGTAACAAACTAATTAGAGCAAAAATTTACAGGTGTATCCTTCTAATAGAGCTAATGGTGTGGTGCATCAGAAAAGAATAGTGTCTGAAAGATACAAGATAATACTGGATCAGATACTTCCTGATATCGGTTGCTAGGTAATGCGGTGACTCCTATGGTCAGTTTCCTGACATTCGGTGATACTAGTGGTCTTACTCAGAGCAGAGGTAATGGTTCTACAGGATTAAAGGTGGCGTAGCACCAGTTCCCCCAAAGGACCCCTGAAAATCTTGACTGTGATCAATGAGAACCAAAAGACAGTCTGATGGAGCCAGCCACCAATGATGTGGTGCTGATGCATCCCCAACATCCCTCGAACCCTGACTAAGGTCAATCACATGTCCACTCACATCATTCAGTGCCATGAAACTGTTAGGTGTGCGTGCGCTCTACAAATATCGCTGAGAAGTATGCATGAGTCGAGCCTTGAGTATTGGTCAAACAAATCAGGCGGAGACCTTGTTAAGTTCCTGCCTGAAGTAGAGCCAACGTCATGTACAATATCGGCGTCTCGGAAGTGAGGAGCTCAACTCATGCATACTTCTCATGATCATATGGTCTCACTTGCTCTAGGTGCAATCTGACTCACGATCAACTACTGTTCATATATTCCTCTATATAAACTGTAGTGATATTCGTGGTTACGCATGATTTGTTGGACTATCGATAGATACTTACTGTCCATAGCCGTATGACTGTCCTGTACCCCAGTCATTTGAGAGGGCATTCCATTGCTGGACTCTAGACCACAGACTATCCGTGGCCTTCTATTAACATCAAACTTCGTTCACGTCAGACACTTTGGGGCCGATTCCGATCTCGGCCGGTAGGGCTCCGAATTGGATTCGGCTTAACCGGATCCGATTCGGAGCCCTATTTCCCGACCGATTCGTACGCGCGTCCGGGCGAGCGAGTACGATGCGAAATCGCTGACCTACTCGTCCGGGCGTCCTGACCGCTCCGACCGACTCGTTCCCGGGTCTAACCGCACCGACCGACTCGCTCGGACTCGACTCGCACCGCGCAATGGAGACGTTCCCCGGCCGGGTAAGTACGATGCGCGCCGCGAGCAGTCCGACCGAGCCGCGCACTCCGGCTCCAAAGAGCAGTCGGAGCCGTACTTTGGGGGTCCGTGTCGGACCCCCCTGTACGCGTAGCCGCGCGAGTCGCACACAGGGGGGACCCATGGGTCCCCCCTACCTGTGCGTGTATGCACGAGTCGCTTCGCCGCGTACATGCTGTAGGGGGCGCCCTTGTCCGCCTCGCACCCATTGAGTCAATGGGAGCCCACGTACGCGTTGTACGACAGGCTCCCATTGACTTCAATGGGAGTCCGACCGAATCGAGTCCGATGGCATACGTGCACATCGTACTCGTTCGGTCGGGCTGCACGGGTCCGATTCGGTCGGAAATCTCTCCGGGTCCGGCTCGGTCGGAGAGATTTCCGGCCCGAATCGGAATCGGCCCCTCTGTCTTGACGAACTGTTAGCATTTGGACGCAAAAACCCTTCCATTGATCTCCGATGGATGGGGAAAGTTTTCTTGTGCCACTTCTGTTCTGCCTGACAATCAGACTTTGGCTCTCCATACTTCTCTACTAGCTAACTCCTTACCAGGGCATTATTTCCTATTTAGCCTTGAAGAAGTCACCTTGTGACAAAACACGTGTCGGCTGTTTTCTGCTGTTCTCAACATGCATGTACAGATTACAGTTACCTGGCTTTTGTCTTCATTAAATTACAGACTTAACATATCTACAATAATTCTTATTTGATGGACTGACTTTATCTGGACGTCTATTGAGTGCTTTGGTATCTTTGTCTACATTGTTTATACAGAGGAACTTTTGGACCAATGTGTGTTGGCATCCCTGGTAGTAGGAGGCTGGGTACCATAACAGCACTAACATTACTGAAATTGCTATTCTTTAACTGATGGACAATTCCACTTCTATTTGCTGTAAGAGGTGCTGTCTGAAGACCACTACTACCAACCATATTGTATGTACAATGTGTATGTGCTTCATGCATGTTATAAACTTTTTTTAATGTCTATAAGCCTGCCGCAGCCTGTCCTAATGGGCTGAGGGGCCACGACCCTTCACCTTTTGGCCACTAAACAAAATGTCTGTCAGGCTGAGCAAAGGTCAGCTTGACAGATGCTCTTTATTTTCAGGTCAGGCAGCCAGGAGCTAGACATGCTCTAAATGCGCAGGCTCCTGGCTGCCTGCGCTGAACTTTGCCAGGCTGAAGAAGTCACAGCTCCTTAGGGTGTGACATCTTCAGTCTGGCAAAGCACCTCGAGGCCCTCCTCTTCATGACAAGAGGGAGCGTCACTGATTGCCTCAGACCTGGGCGCTTCAGTTCTAAGCCCTGAAGTGCCCAGGGCTGAGTGGAAATCACTGACACCTCGTCACAGAGTGTGGTGGGGTCAGCAGACTCACTGACCCCATCCCACTTTGTGACAAGTGAGGGACTGCTGCCTTCCCTCATTGACTGATCTAAGAACAGCCAGTGAGGGAAGGGAGCAGCCCCAATGCTCGTGGGATCTCTGAGGCAGAGCTGTGCAGGTAAGCATGATTTTATTTTTATGCTTGGTGCGTGTGTGCATGCATGAATATATGGGAGTGAGTGTTGTGAATGTATGTGTGTGCATGTGGGAACGCCACCCTCCCTGCTAATAGTACAGGTCGCCACTGCTATAAGCATAAAAATCATACACACATGCATTACAGCCACCAATTCAAATAGGTTTTTTAAGAAGATAAATCTGTTTTCATATTCATTACATGTTTAATGAAGAATCTTGCAATGCACTATGGTCCATGTAGACCATATTAGTAAAGACAAATGTATTCCCTTAGGCCAAAATATATCACGAAATGATACTTTCCCCATATAACAAAAACCTTAGATTTGTCAATATGTTTAGCACACCTGCATGCTTTTTCCCAAAAAAACACTCCTAATTAATATCTATAGTATATAGCTTTAAAATCAGGAGTTTTTCGAAACTCATAGCTGAGGCATTTGAAACATTGTAAATGTGTACTTTACTCATTCTTCATACACATTGCCTGACGTTTTACCCCTACTTACTCCTTACAGATCATACTATCGCTGATGTATCACACGACACAGACCAACAAACAACAGGGGAAGAAGGTAGCTCCGATCCTGGGACAAGCCACTCTGGTGAAACTAGCGTCGCAAGTGGTGAGACAAAACCAGCCTGCAGAAACACAAGTCATTCAAAGTGTTGTTACCTCTGCCAGTATTACAGGCACAAATAGCACCCCAGCCACTGTGAGATCACACACAGTAGTGTCTCCCAGGCCTCATGTTCCTTCAACAGTGAGAAGACAGGAAAGCCCTCAGGTAGCATCATATCTAGTCAAGCTGCTGTTGGTTCACCTTCTGCAGTTGAATTTCAGAGAGTGGAACAGAAGATGCTGAGGGTTCAGGCGAAATAACAAAGGTCCCTGTTTAAAATGAGCTGCAAAGTTGGTGGCTTAATGGACACAGTGTATTAAGGCTTTGCTGCAATGACTTAAAGCATTAATGAAATGTCACAAGCAATCACTAATCGTTTTACCTTCTTAAATGAAGGTTTTGCACAGATTAGACAAGTGAAAAGGCATACCATACAGCGCCAACCAGCTTTTTGTAGAGCTGTAGATGGAATTGTCACTTTAGCACACATTTTGTGTCGACATGCAGCCAACTCGCAGGTTGAACTTGCTGGACAAAGTGGCGGCTTAGAAAGTAGTCTAAGATAAGTAACACGTGTCTTGATTGTGTTGGATAAGGAGTGGATAAGGAGAAGGACCTTCACCAGGTTCTAGTGATAGCCCTTCCTCATTGATAAATTGTGCACCCAAGCACAGGGAGCCATTAGTTTACAACTGGCTTCTGGTGTGTCCTCTACTGCTCCTCAACTTTTACGTAGGCAACAAAACCTCCCCTTAAGTATTCCAAAAGTGCATTCTACTACAGATCTGGGTTGCTTAACAGCTCTCTCTTGGTGTATGCACATTAAGGTATGTGGTCATAATCCGGGGATGAATTCCATATGCACTGCCCCCTGCATAAAGAATAGTCTGAATTACAAACTGAAAAACACACAGTTGGCCAGAAACCACAAAGAGAATTGTAAATCTATGTATGCAGAAGAAGTATTCCTCATGTTATCATAGTCAATATAATCACAGACTTCAATAATAATATACCAGCGAAGCAGCGCCAATCACAGCTTCCTAGGCGTACTATTTTGTGAGTCATGTGATTTTTAGGTCTGGCTTGACTGTGCAGCTATCTGCTTGACATGTTGTTACTGATTCTTTAAATTATACCTAGAGAGGGTTTAGACTTCCTCCACAGGAGAGGTGGACGAGCCACTGAAAGCCTGAGCCAGAGTCTTTTAAAGTACTTCTTAATGCAGAGCTACAACGTGACTATTAATGTCAAAGCTACGGCTTGTTAAAGACTTGCACAATTTTGAATTTTGAAGAGACTTTGTCATTGGTTGTATGCTTTCATGGTAAACATGTTCAGGGCTCGGCTTGTGCAGGGGCTCTAAGAGCCAAGCCAGCTCATCTCTCCCTGTTAGTTTGTTGGCTTGCCCACCTCTAATTCCACCTCCAACAGAGTCCCGGTTTGCCATGCATGATGGAATATTTTCACATCAAAAGTACACTGAATTGTGACACATTAAATTCTCATATTCATATCTTGCAGATACATTGTATAGGAAATCAATCATTTTTTTTGTTTTATTTTCCACTGCAACATTGTTTAAATTCCTTTATCCAAGATTCAAAATGCAAGTCACATCTATTGGCTTTGCCAAGGCTTGCTTAAAATGCTTCTATTTCCTCGCTGTATAATTGTACATAATGTAAAGTTATGTACTGTGGAAAGGACAGCCCATGGGCCAAATGCACATTTTTAATTTTTTTTCCTCCTTGTGGAAAACATTTTTTCCTCACCATATTTTTCCCTCTCCAACACCCCAAAGACGTTTGAGGACGTTACATTCTCCTTCTCACCCTGGAAGTGGCGTTACTCCAGCCCTTTGCTGGAGTAAAACTCTGTCTGGTTTCAGGTTGAGAACGTGTTAGATTGGAATAAGGGAACACCCACAAACTTGTGTCCCCAAATTTACAAGGCCAACTCTACTTGATCCATCCACCCCACCGCCCCCCCCGCCTGTCTTTTAGCATATTTCTCTTGTATAGTTTATACTTTGAACTGAGTCTCCTCCAGGGGTTTTATCAGTAAATACATTCTCATTCTTCAGGTACCCTCGCAAATTATTTTCACGAATGTTATTGCTATTTAATAAGCTGCTCCCATTTGTGTTCAGGGGTACATTGCAGGTTTGAATGTCAGCCCTGAGCTGCCATGGCATTTATTCACTAAAATGGCAGCAATAGCTGTAGTGGCATCAAAGGTTGAGCCCTTTACCCATGCTTAGCTCCACAACAGCTACTTATTTGCTGCCCAGTGGCTAGGTAGAGGGACTGGAATGTAAAAAATACATAAGACTTTTAAAGCTTTGTTTATTTTCTGATCCTTTCACTTAGGCAAGGGGTACTGAGTGCAGTGAGACGAGTGCCAAATGGAAAATATAAAAACAAATCCCTGCAATCTAGTGGGCTTTCTGCCCCCCTGCCTCCCAGGGGGGGCAGAAAGACTGATTTGCCCCAAATTATTTGGGGGGGGGGCAAAGGCCTCTTTATCTGCATATCGCACACCTCCTCTTTTCTCTTCAGCACCCTCTTTTCAATCTCTCCTGAATGCACTTCCTTGCATCTGCTTCACTTCCCCACCCCCTAAACACACAACACATCCAGTCACCTGTAAGCAGTAGATTTTCTTCTACTTTTGCCTTGCCAGTATATTGACAACGGTGTACCTCCTTCGCGCACATTTGCACAGAATCACAATTGCAACTGAAATACTAAACCGTTGCTCTGTGCACTCTACTGAGAGGCCAACGATTGGGTGACCATGTACTGTGAACTCCCCTTTGACCCACTGACAGCATTATGAGAAACTCACACTGCTTTTAGCATCAACACCAGTGCGCTCAGTCGTTGCCCGTTAAAAACCCCTGGAGGAGACTCAGTTCAAAGTATAAACTATACAAGAGAAATATGCTAAAAGACAGGGGCGGCTCATCCGCTAAGGCGGAGGAGCGTCGCCCCACTGGGTACAAAAAGAAAAAGAAAATAATACAAACACAACCTTTAAATTGTTAAGTTATTATCATTTTCTTCTTGGAATCAGCCAGGTTGGGGCAGAGCTGTGCTTGCCTGGGAGAGGGATGAGGAGTGCTTCCTGCTGCACTTAAGTGCACATGACGGTTTGGCCGGCCGCCTCGGGCCGGCCAAACCGTCATGCACACTTTGCATGTTCTTCACCCAGGCTGCATTACAGCCAGGGTGGGGGACATGCCCAGCCTCCTAGTCCCCGTCTGAGCGCCGAACCACGGCACTCAGACTAATCACAACGCTGCTGTAAGGCAGCGCTGGGATTGGTCAGGGGATTCTGGGAGGCTGGGTGCTTCCTGTTCCTGCATAGGAGAAGGAGAGGCGGTGGCTGGCGATCGGTGATGATAAGGTAAGTCTTTTTTTTTTCTAAACCCCCCCTCTTGCCCCTCACCACCATTCTCAACCAGACGCCACTGCTAATAGAAACAAAATACAGAAACATATCCTGGAAATAGCTAACACTCTTAGAGAACTAAATATTAAGTAAAACCCGTGAAATATAAACACAAACCAAATCGCAGACATTAATTACCTAAATGTTTTTTACATTCATTGTTTAAAAATCCATCAGTATTTTTTGCCATTATAGTTAAGGGAATCAATATCAGGCCCGATTCAGACCCAGATCAATGTCCATTTTTAATTAATACCGGGTCTGAGACTGGAGGGACCTGACCCACTTAAAGCCCTGGATTTGTGCATCAGGACTTTGTAAATCAGTTTCCAAGTGGGCAAACGGGTAAATTATCATTTCAGCTCCCGGTTTTATGGTATTTATTTTTGTAACATTTCTGTCTGTATTTATCCATATTTATTTTTTGGCTATCTTATGAGTATTTTTTATCCACATTTATATTTTGTTCTGTGAATAAATGAAGTTGTAAAATGGTATATTTTCACATTGATTTATGTAATAAACGTGAGCTCATACTTTGACGCCTGTCGTGTTTCAGCAAATTAAACAGCCAAATCTAACATAACAATGCATCAGCAAGTAAATATTAGCATTATACTACAAATGGATGTTGACATATGTTGTTATTTAAGGAAATCTCATCTTGTGTTTAACTCCCCATGCCATCTATCTGCTCAGCAGTTGATTTGGAACCGATGAAAGACAGAATGAAAAGTCAGTCAAAAGAAGCCACATTTTCTGCATTTTTCCATTTTTACAAATAAATGCAGATAGGAAACACTTGGAGGCATATTTACAACAGAATGGCGGAGCAAAATGCAGCACACATAGAAACAGCAAAAACAAGGAGAAATTAACCATTTCTCCTCGTTGCGCCAGGTTAAGACCAGGTTTTCCCTTGTCTTATTTTTGGCACTGCCCTATATTTACGTCAGACTTGTAAAGGGGACAGCATCAAAAAGCAATGGGTGTTACGGCAGAACGCCCACTGCAACATCCGTTGACTGCCCCTTTCACGCTAAGTGCTGCGTGAATAGAGGCATTACTTACAAGGCGGCGTTAAGCCACATTAAGTGGCTTAACGCTGCCTTGTACATAAGGCGAAGGGGTTATGGCCAACAGAACGTCAAAAAAGGGACGTTCTGGTGTCGATAACCCCTTGTAAATATGCCCCTTTGTTTTTTGTCTGTATTTAGCTGTATTTATCAGTAAAAACGGAAAAGTGGGAGCTTTAATTATAATGGCCACGCTGACCAACCAAAAGAGATTTGTTTTTTGCAGGGAGTTTCGGATGCTGAGACCTCAGGCCGGCACCCCCAGGACTCATTCTCAGCACATGATGTCACTGTTTATCGTCTTACCCTTCAGTGCTGTGCTTAATACATGACAGGAAGGGTTACATATGTTCAGAGATGCTTTTTGGGGGCTCTCTCCAGTTACAAAGGCATATATAACATTTCACATCACTGCCAGGCAGGTGGTCCTCACAGCTCTGCAGTGCCTCCCAGACAAACGGCCTATCATTTTAGGAAGCGTCAGCAATAAACTCTAATGTATGTATCCAAATGTAAGGGAGGGTCGTCCCTTCCTTCACATTCCAGACCTGGCTTTGTGTTGCTAAGATGCGGCTAATTCATTTATTTGATTTAGAGAAACTTTATCCATGTGTCTACTAGGAATTATCCACCAAAAGCCTCCCAAAGAAAACGCGGCTTTCCTTTTAAGACAATTGCTCCAATATGTGCGACGAGACATTTTTGAGAATTATTGAGTACTTTCGGCCTATTATTGCAACGAACCAGAGAAAGTTCGTCCAATCAGAAGGCTGGACCAATTCAACTACCAAAGGAAATCCAGTCTATGGGACAGATTATCGTATGTGTCAGGCAACGCAGCGCAACACCCAAAGATGCTGCGTTGCGTGACAGGGAGGGAGCAGGAAAGCGCCATATCTACATAGACATGGCTCTCTCCTCCCCTCACCCTAGTGCCGGTGCTGTTTCCAGCTGCTGAGCTCCTCGCACACACCTTGGCATCATAGTGCTAGGGTGTGTGTTTGTGAGTCTAGCATAGGTTTTGTAGAGGAAGGGTATCGTTCCTGTACAAAATACTATGCTTGCACAAGTGGAAATGCTTTTCCTACTTTGTATGTGTGCTGAACAGTACAGCACACATGCAAAGTCGGAAAAGAACAGAGAAATGAAAAATTTCACCATTTAACGCCTGCTTTTCAGCTGCGTTAATTTTTGGCGCTAAACCCTTTCGCCTGATGTTTGAGATTAGGGTTTAGCTTCCAAAAGCATGGGTCGTAGCACGGATACGCCCATGTACCACCCATGTAACGCCCTCTTGATGAAATGTAATGCAAAGCAGTGCTTCGCGCTGCTTTGCATTTACTTTGCCACACAAACCATTGCAAATACCAATTGGTGTTGGTTTAGGAATCCCAAAAAAGGTTTAGCGTCGGTTTAGCGTTACAAAAGTAACGCTAAACCGACACTAAACCTTTGAGAATCTGGGCCTATATATATTTTGTTAAAAAAAATACTGATTTAGCTTGTTGTATTCTCTTTTTTGCTGCTGTTCTATTTTTGCACTTACTTTCTTTATGTGTTTCTCTAGAGTATAGGATTTTTTTGTTATATTCCCTACAGACCTTTGATCTCGATTAGTCTCTAAAGGGAAACGGGCCAGATGGATCTCTGGGGGAGATGTGCCTGATCACAACAGTCTGAGGTTCCTGCACTCAGCTTCTCTGGGTGAGGGAGCAACAGGGATCATTTTACCAGCTGGAAAATCTGTCCGGCAAGATCGCAGGAGGATCAGGCATGAGTTTCGGGCACAAGCCTGGCCCCCCACCCAATTTCCTCCCATGGCCTGGGGGGGGAGTATGGATAGCTCACTGTTGCCTTGTTTCAGCCTCTCTTGACACGGACAACCTCCTCGGCCCACCACCCCCGATCCACAGTCACTCTGCACTCCCATTTACCACCCTCTACTAGGTTTTTTTACCTGGAGACGGGGGGGTCCATGTTATTCCCAATTTCACGCAGATAATATCTGGGTTTAAGTAGGGGGTAGAAGCCAGAAACGTTGTTTCCCGCCACAGGGTATTTCCGCACCTAAATCTGTCTCGCTCATAGTTGGGCCTAAGTGGTCGTTCAAGGGGCGCATTTGAGTCTAGCTAAATAAACATGGCGTGGCCTCTCCAGGTATACCCCTGAGGGATGCACCATTTTATGCACAAAAAAACAAAAAAGATGCTGCCAGAAACAGAAAAAGCAACAATATCATGTTTAAAATAACAGCGTATACATCACAACTAGAGAATTTGAGGTGTCTTACCCTGAAGTAGAGGATGTCCGAGTTCTCCATAAAGCATATACGTGCGGGTGCCACACAGGGCCGCTACCAACAGATGACTGGCATCCCTTAACCATGTGGCTTCTGGGCCATGCTTCATGCTCCTTCTGGATCAATCGATGCTACAATTCATGACTCATATCAGAATACATCCTGCAAATTTGCTGTTGCCATTTTGAAACCCTGATCCCCCGTGTAGGGAATGCACCTTGTCTTAACTAAAGCAGATTTGGTGAGTCAGCCCCCAGACCTCTCTACTTGTTTCATTTGACAGAATGAGCATGCGTGCTGTTTTTAAGGTGTGTTAGGCCAAGGCATGCCTAATTTAGGTGAGTGAGTGTTCTGCATGCATTATAATTGGTCCTGAAGGTTGTAATGGTGTGACTACAGCGACTAGGGGTTGCACCTCAGTTTTGAGATTTCTTAGCTACAGGGAGTGATAACTGGGTGGGTGGGCTTGAGAGAGGATTGGTAAGTAGAGTGAGCTGAACGCTTAAGGTTACCCGATGGAGTCTGAAGGTGCAAAGATAGCTAGAGCTTAAATACATCACTCCACCCTCGGGTACAGAAGGTGATTATGTGGGGTATTGTTAATAGTAGGAAATTTTGCGCATAGTTTCCTGTTATGTTGCCATATGGTTTTTATATTGGTGTCGTGGGGTAAGATGTTTACAACCTCCTGTTTTGTTTTTTAATAATGTCTTGACGTGTTTATATTGTATGAGTATTATTTGTTGTTTTTTGTATATATGTTTATAGCCCTGAAAAAGTTCATTCCATGAACGAAACGTGTTGGCTAGAGGCTGTTTTTATGAATATGGAGTAAAACAAGCAAAAAATAAAGAAAATTCTTCAAGACTGGATACTTTGGATTTTTCATCATCCGTCCCCAGCAGCAACTGTAGGCTCAAGAATGTGACAGAACATTCTCCTCCACTATTCTAGAATA
Source organism: Calotriton arnoldi (assembly GCA_963921515.1). Classification (NCBI taxonomy): domain Eukaryota; kingdom Metazoa; phylum Chordata; class Amphibia; order Caudata; family Salamandridae; genus Calotriton; species Calotriton arnoldi. The sequence goes on from CAWUFW010014424.1 coordinate 224,775, forward strand.
TGGAACGTGGGGTTCTGATTAAGTCAAGTATCTTAGGCGCCTGTTAAAAGTTCCTCAGAGCACGTCAGCCCATATTGTACATGAAGAACTGGGTGCCCGTTACATTATGGATAGGTGGGCTGTCAACCCCCTAGTTTGCTGGGTAAAGATCTGGTCAAATGAGGAGGCTGCACTAAGTAGGCAGGTCATAGAAGATTGTCTCTCCCTGGACCATGGCCTCAAAATTCCCTGGCTAAAATATGTGAAGGAGTCCCTTGTGAAAGTTGGTTGTGCAGATTTATTCGCTAACCCTTCGGAAATAAGTATACTAGATAGGGCACTGGTCAAGGACCGGTTCTTTAAGTATGTATATTTGCACCGGGAAGACAGAGAGTTACTTAAACCGTCGGTGAGAGAACATTTAGTTGTTAGATCCACCGAGGGCATTGAACCATACCTGTCTTGTATAAGCAGTGCCCATGACAGATTTTTAATGACTCGGTTCAGGCTAAACCTTTTGCACCACATTTTAGCAGAACCAGCAGGGTTCTCACTGCATCCAGAGTTGAAGGGGCCCTGTGGCTGCGACCATAGGTCTCCACAGGACACCCTTCACTTTGTTTTATTCTGCCCATTTTATTCTGATTCAAGAAGAGCTTTTCTGAGGGGTATTTTAAAAAAAGTCAGATTTAAACAAGCACGGGTGGCACTTTTATTTTTAAAATTGGCCACAGATGCCTTTACACTCTTCTGTATTACAAACTTTTTAAGGACTGTTTTTAGATTAAGGGCCACAAGGGGTTGTGTGAACTAGCCCTGCAGATGGGGTTGTTTTATGAGAGACACGTTATATGTGATGTTTATTTTTTAGTTAGATATATTTAATCTGTACCATGTAGATTATAAATTGTTGTATTGTTCCTTTTAAAAATGAAGTTTGTACTGTAACCTACGGATATAGTGTTACTTTTATGGTATTTTTATATGCCGAATAAAGGATTTGAAGAAGTCTGGGCGGTGAACGAAAAACTCAGCTCTACGTAGCGGAGTGGACTTTTTTTCCACGCTCGCTCTTGTCAACGTCAAGTTGGCGAGCACGAGCGAGGAAAATCCACCTTCAGGCGAGATTTTTCCTCATTCGCAATCGTTAACGTCAAGTTGGCGAGCGTGGAAAATCAACCTACGCGAGATTTCTTAATGCGGGCGGTCGGATTTCTCATTGCGAGTGGTCGCGTATGCTCGCGACCGCTCGTGTTGAGAAATCGTCCGTTTGCGTTGAGAAAGCTGCTGCTCGAGTAAAAAATCTACTCGAGCGGCAGAAAGGAAGCAGTACCCACTTGCGCGGTGCATGGTGCTGTTCATGGTGCCGTTTGCGATGATTGCACAGTGAGGACAAGCACACGTCGCTAAAAATCACTGCGAATAGCATTTATCTAACGCAATCAGCCGTTTGTGGAGCTCTTCGTAGCGGGGCAGAGTTTTTTTGCACATAGCGGAACTCCACGAACTCCGCCCAGGCTTAGTTCTGATATGATTTCACATTTTAGCTTCAATTAGCTCCTTAAGACATCATCAGCCATATTTCATTCCTCTCAGAGTGTAAGCATATCATACTGTTGGGAAGCGGATTTGCTGTAATAGGTTTGGGGGTACCTACTAATGGAAAACTTGAATCAATAGTGGAAAAGAAGCAAATAAGGATTCCCCCCTTCTGCTGCTGAAAAAGACTTGTTTTGCTTCTTGCCCGCACATCTGATCCCATGGGTTTGCTACAGCACTTTGGGAGGTAACCTCTTGAGCCCACCTTAAGGGTTACTAGGGTCTGGCTGTATTGAGGACATATTTTAAGCAGGTCAAGACACTGATCAGCTCTGACCAAACACACTCTCTGGTTATGTTCACAGAGTCTCTAACTTTCTCTAACAATTACATAAAAGAACACGTATAGTTTTTCAACTTTTCTTGAATTTCACATTGACTGATATTCAATTACTTTTTCCAGTTTAATTTAATTGTGGTTTTCTTGCTTAATAGCCATTTGTTACATTGTGCATTTAGTTTATTTTTTGCTAAAAATTTCTAAATATATCTGTATCCTTTAAATAAAATTTAGTTTTGACTTTACAGGCAAAGGGTCTGATTTAAGGTTTGGCGGATGGAGTAAAGGCAGGCAGGTTGGAGGGGAACCTTACAACCGCCACCCTGTCTTTACTCTGCCTGCCAAATTGAGTGATTGACATCTCTATACATTGGCAGGAACTGCCTTCACGGTGGTTCCTGTCAATGTTGGAGTATTTGATGGATTGGGCCATAAACCATGACGGCTAGCCATTAAAATATGCCAAAGTTATACATTTTTTTTAAAAACGAACTCCCAAAGCAGGTGTTTGTTTTTGAAAAATGTAAAACTGATGGTCCCACACCATGAGAGTTTTCTCCCATGAAGTGAGAGTCATTTTTTGATTTTTACTTCCCATATTGTTTTTTCTAAATGTTTGTGCCCTGCATCAGTACTACTCAATGGCTATTACTGTGGTATGAGTGCACCAGACTTTACTTTATGGAATATTGTGAGAGGTGCAATATTTTGTTGTCCGCTGTTGTTTTTTACTTAGAGCCTGAGGATGTTAAGCCAATTACGTCATCCAACACTCAAGCAGAGGAAAATGGTGCCACCACTAATGCCTAACCAATGGGGAGATGTAGATGGAAAATAGGAACCAGGGCTAAAATCAGACCCCTTACTTGTGTTTCAGGAGGAATGCTGAATCCCACACAAAGTTTATGACAATCCTAATGCCTTGTGTGCCACAGAAGTCCAGAATCTGCTCAACTCTGGCAGGTAGCTGGACCTACCCAAGCCTTGCTCTGAGGCCTGTCTAAGCACAGTGGCCTCTGCAGCAAGTGCTATAAGACCAGTGAAGATGGAATAAAAGCAAGTCCCTAACTTGCTCTAACAATTACATTAAAGGACAAGCATAGTGTTTCAACTTTTCTTGAATTTCACATTGAATGATATTGAATTACTTTTTCCATTTGAATTTAATTGGGGTTTTCTTGCTTAATAGCCTTTTGTAACATTATGTATTTGCTTACATTTTTGTTACAGTTTTCTTAATATTTCTGTATACTTTAAATTTATTTTGGACTTTACAGACACTGATTTAAGGGTTGGCGGACGGAGTAAAGGTAGGCAGGGTGGAGAGGAACATTACATCTGCCACCCTGTCTTTACTGTGCCTGCAAAATTGAGGGATTCTGCCGGCCTGCGGACATCTCTATACATTGTCAGGAACAGCCTACATGGTGGTACATGTCAATGTTAGAAACACTTGACGGATAGGACCATAAACCATGGCGGCTAGCCATCAAACAATTCCAAAGTTTTACATTTTTCAAAAACAAACTCCCAAAGCAGAAGTTTGTTTTTGAAAAATGTAAAACTAATGGCCCCTCACCATGAGAGTTTTCTCCCATGGAGTGAGAGTAATTATTTGATTTATACTGCTGCTAAATCAGGTCAGAGGGTCTTTGTCACAGAGGGTTCTCCTTCACCATTGCGACGAAGTAACTGCTCCACCAAAATCTAAATCAGGCCTAATATTTCACTGTATTGCTGTTTGCTTGTTACATATAACACCACAAGCATACGTCTTTGAAGATTACCTTGCTTTTAAGTTCAAACTTTCAAAGTTACCCGTGGTGAAATCTGATAACCTTTGTCAGCTCTTCCATTAACTAATATGGGAACTCATTCCCAGGTCATATGAAGGCTGTGGTTCCTTCCCGATAGTTTCTGGGCTTGATTACCTCAATCAAGGGCTCCACCTGAGGGACAGTGGTGGGGAGTGTGAGGAGGCTGTGCCCAACATGAAGGTCAATCAGCTGTTAGAGAGTATGGCTGTATCATACCAAGGTAAATCTAGAGCAGAGGTGCCTTCCAACTGGGTGCAAGCTCACCATGACCAGGGACTTGCTAACCAAGCATACAGAGCTTTGAGCAGAAATGTAAGAGAATTATAGTGGTATTTGTTTCTTAAAGAGGGTCCTTGGTGATGGCTGGCACCTGAGGTTCTATTGGGTGCATGAAACCATTGAAAGATTACTATGAAGTACAGGAGCTATGTCTTTGAACAGATGGCAAGAGTTTTTAGACAAGTGTTCCTTTGGTGAAGCATCTACAAGGAAAGGTTGAGATGATAGGTGCAAATAAGACCTGCATTAATCACACCTTGATTCCAGACTACCCAATAGGAAGATACGTCCAGAAGCTAAACCTCCAACGGTACGAAGATCATCCCATGCTTTTGCCTCCCAAGCCATGTGTGAATACACCCAAAACCAAGTTCAGATATAAAAGTTAGGCAATGGTTTTGTTTCGTTTGCAATACTGCATTCACATTGTTTTGTACTGTTTATTGTCTAAGTGGAAAAGACTAGATCATAGTTCTCACCTGAGATCTCTACCATGGCTCTCTGCAAAGGCCAGGGTTAATTTCTTTAAATCAGCTCTGTTATTTAAATGTCTTCATGGGTTGGGGCCAGTTTATCTGATGCACAGACTCAAGGAGTAAGGCCCAACAGACTCCTTAATTTATCTAATCAATTTCTACACATTGCTTCGCAAATGAAATGTAAATGCCCTGGAAATAGGAAGTTTGCTTGTCAGTCGTGGGTCCAAATCCATTGCGCATTAGGTAAGTACACACCCAGCTGGCTTTTCCGGCCACCCCAATTACTTAAAGGCCCTAGTATGTATAGCCTGCACTGCCTCTCCATTTGATTGTTAGTGCTGTGATATAAGGAGCATTGCAATCTCAGTGAATGTATTATATATTTAACACAGTTGAGAGTTTTTCTCTTGAAGGCAGCACTCTTTTGCTTGCTACCTTTACAGACAAGCAGTAGGGCACCAGTCAGTTTACAACGTCGATAAGTATACATCAAAAGGAGTATTATTGCCACATAAAAACAAGTCCCAGTTGGAGTAGCAAAGAGCTTTGTCCATAATGGGAATTAAAGGAAACTGTTGGGTTAGATATTTACATATTGTGAACGTATTAAGCTGAGTCTGAAGATATTCATGTAGAAACACACTATCTGCCATTTTGGTATCCAGCTGCTCTCACCGTTCTTCTGAAACCTATGTGACTTTCAAAGGGCAACCAAACATTAAACTTTTTAACAATAGATTGTATGTATGCGCTTTTTTGTGTAGTGCAAACCAAGTCAAAAGGCAGGGTAGTGCTATAAAGGGTCCAAGGCAAAGTCAGTCAGTCACAGACAGTGTGTGATTGGAAAGTAGATGGTTTCTAAGAGCAAAGATGGAATGTTACTGCTTCATGATGTAGTGTTCTTTAAAGAAGTGTGTCTTCAGTTCTTTCCTAAATTGGATCAGAGTTGGGACAGTCCTGATGGATATGGGGATGTCCCTCCAGATCATCTATATATAGACAGAGATTGGCCTTTGCCTTTTTTTCTTTTATGCACTTCTTCATCTCCAGTCTGATGGTGTCCTGAGACACCAGAGAAGGTGAACCTATCAGCTAGATGGATAGGGCTCATATTTGGGCTTTATAGATGATGCTTCTGGTTTTGAAGGCTGTGCGGGCAGTCAAGGACAGCAAATGGAGTTCCATCAGTGATGCAGTCATATTTCTTCAGGCTCTCGATACGGCATGCTGATGCATGTAGGATGCCATTTACGCCGATGACACCCAGCTTATTGTGTCCTTGGAAGGTGGCCATGCTGACTCCCAGGATACATTCCATATGTGTATGCGGGAAATGGTGAATTGGCTGAGGGACAATTCATTACAATTTAACAACAATAAAACTGAGATTCTTCACTGCAGGGTGGGCAGTGTTCCGCCAGTATTTCCAACTGATTTCTGGCCCATACCCTCAGATGTTCCTTTGGTACCCGTGAGCACGGTATGTAATCTGGGGGTCAGCTTTAATGATAAGCTGAATCTGGAATCCCATGTCAACAAGCTGGTGGGAAGCTGCTATACTCTTATCAGAGGACTCCGCAAAGTGTTGCCAATATTGCCAGCTCAGGCAAGAGCTACAGTAGTTAGGAGTGTCATTTTGAGCCGCCTGGACTATTGTAATGCTTTGCTACTGGAGTCCCCGAGATACCTGATTGCAAGGCTCCAGAGTATCCAGGCGGCAGCAGCGAAGCTGGCACTGACAAGGGCACGTCGGTCATCAACATCCCAGGCGCTGGCAGAGCTACATTGGCTCCCGGTGACTCAAAGGATATTGTTCAAGTCTCTTTGTATTGTGTTTAAGGCACTGCATGGACTGGGGCCTAAACCGCTCCAGGGTAGGTTTAGATGGTATGAACCGGTACGTAGCCTTCGCTCCTCGTCAGCTAATCTTGTTATTATTCCGAGGATAAAGAGAGTTACTTTGGGGGGAAGAGCGTTCGGCGTGGCAGCTGCCCGCCTCTGGTGTCGCCTTCCTCTGGAACTAAGGCAAATACAGGATTTATTGATGTTTCGTAAGAAAGTCAAGACATGGCTCTTTCCTAGAGTATAATTACTTGATTTAGCCCCGCAGTCTACCCGCTAGCTTTCTTCCAGTATCTTAGCGCCAGGATGCCCGTAGGGTTACAGTGCGCTTTATAAATGTCAAAATAAATAAAATAAATTTAGGGGGCAATGAGGATTCTGGAAGGCCGTCAAGGGGGGACATTGTTACTATGAAGATGCAAGAGCATGAGTGCTTGAAGGGCAGTTCAGAAGCCTCTTTCTGGGAGAAACGATTCTACTTTCTAAAGCAGAGAGAGCTGGTACCAGGGCATCTTAGGTTTCATGAAAAACAAGGACTGATTAAGGTCATCAATATTAACTATTTATAGTTTTTTATAAATAGTTCCAAATAAATTATCAATACTATATCTATGAAAAAGAAGAAATTATCAAAGTGCCAACACGTTTAATGACGTAAAACAATATGTTGTTGCTTCTTCAAGGCAAATCAAATGTAATTTATATTCATGCATTAGCCATTAACTTGAATTCTAGGAACCATTACGAATTTTGTTAAATAATGTTGAGATTGGTAAACAGAGAGCCTATTTTGATGCTAATCTAAATTAAACCTTCTTCGAGTGAGCAAGAGCCAAAAATTAATCGATTGTTTAGTGTGTTAGAAATTAAATGGCTATGATAGTCCAGAGCTTCCATTCGAATGACCAATCAGTTGAGTTTTCTTGTTGCTGTCTTCCTTTACGGTATTAGTATCCACGGTGAATATGAGAAACTTTGCATTTGGTTAAAATTGAGGTTCAAATTCATCCAGGTTCCTGTCATTGAGCCAGGTTTGGACTACTTGTTGCTTGTTGTTCTTGGTGAACAGCAGGAATCCTGTTTTGGTGGGGTTAAGCTCCAGGTAGGTTCTGGACATCCAGGTTTGGATGAGGTTCAAGCAGTGTTTGAGGCATTAAATGTCTGGAGTAGAGGAGACCTTCAAGTACAGTTGTGTGTCATCGGTGTATTTGTAAATTTTGATATTATCTGTAAGCAGAGCCTCAAAGGACTCCAGGCAGAGACTGATGATAGCAGGGACCAAGATGAAACCTTGGGAACCTTGGGGAACTCCATAGATGATCAGATATTCTGGGTCCTTTAGGTGCCCTGGTGAATGAAATGATATTGGTGGGATATGTAGCAGAAGAACCAGTAAAGGACACTTGCTGTGAATCCCTATTCAAGGCTTCAAGGAGTGGATAAAGGTGGGGTGATCAGCAGTGATGAAGTCAGCTGAGAGGTCCAGTAGTGTCAGGAGGCAGTGTCATCTTTACTTGTGTTCAAAAGGGCATCATCTAACATTTGTACGGTAGCTGTCCCCATACTGCAGCACGATCTGACACCTGATTGATAATCATGCTGGGGATGGTTGGTGTTGATGTGATCATGAAGTTGTGCATAGACTGCTTTTCAGTGATATAGGCAATAAACAGTAGATGGGTGTTGAGTAATAAAGCCTTGTTATTGAGCTGCCCTTATGCATTAACTGCTCTGACCCATGATCAGCAAAACGCAGTCATACATACTACACTTTGCAATCATATGTTATTTAACTAAACAGAAATAATGTGCCTAATGAGAAAGCTACTCATAAAAGACTACTCTTATCCACGTGCCAGGTAAATTGGACCTTCATTTGTAAAATATTCATAAATCCAGGAAAAATCACTTTCTACCTCTTGTAGAACAGAAAGAATGAACTATTTTAAGTCCAGTCCTAGCAAATGTTAGGGTCAAATGTTGATAATGGTATTAGTTGAATGGCATTTTTTTAGAGATATTTTTAAGTTTGACTGATATCATGGCCGACTATATTTTTGAATCTCTATTTTCCCGTGCTGCCTGGAAAACAGATAGGCCCTCATTTAGGGCTTTGATGGGCAGCTGCCATGACACTGGAGTAGCAGATGCCTTGTGTCTCTCATCTCCTCTGCTACCCACCTGCCATAATTAGACATACCTACCATACTGACGGGGATATTTTGCCCAAAGTTCTTCCACCAATGTACTAGCAGAACTTTCAGGGAAAATTCAAAAGCCAACCCTCTTGCCATTTCATGGCAGTAAGGCAGGTCAGTCTATTTTTTCAAAAACAAATGCCAAAATGGGGGGTTGTTTTGGGAAAACAAAATGAATGTCCACAGCGTCCTAAGTATTTTATAACAGCACAGGCGCATAGTTCTGTTTTTCCTGTCTGGTGCTACCACGCCTTGCAAAGCAGACACAGACTGAAATTTGAAGTTGAGCAACCATTCCAAAAAACTGATGCCAAGATCCTATAGGGGTGTGAATACTGGCTCTTCATTATAGGTTGCATTAGATTTTGTCTACAGCTGGTTGTCCTGCATTCGCTCAGGTGTTTGCTTCGTGCCTGCATGCGTGTGTGTTTGTTGTTGGCAGACCGGAGCAGTTCTGTAAGTTTAAATGTAATATTTCACAGATATTTCAGGGATGTGAATAAATTATAACACTGTACACAGCCCGTCGCAAACATTACAGGATATTACTTTGCGTGATCTTTCATAGCCGTGAGGGCGCTTATTTTTATTAGTATTATCATATTATGACCGGCCATGCAGTTATTCTCTGTGAGTGCTGAAGGATGGGTAATGCCTTCCAGTTCTTGGAGCGCCCCATGTGTCTGTAGTGTGTGGGACTGCGTGGTGGTGGGACGAAATAGTACCTTAATCCTGCCAGGAGCAGAGGACTTGCACTGATTAAGATGAATCAGTCTGTGCTTGGTCCCTGCTCCACGACAAGCATCGGAAGTGACGTTTTGGCTGCACTGGCCAATGAACATGCTGCAAAGAAGAATGACACTGAAGCACACACATGGTAAGCAATGGGGGGGCTCCAAGCCCTTTCTGGATACAAGAGTGTCTCGCAAGTGAGACGCATGCGCTAGCGCATGCTCTTGCAGGCTCGTCCCTAAAAAGTGTTAGAAGCCCTACCGTAAAAGGCCAGCTAGCCTGTAGCTTTCCTCCGGGAAAGGTGTTTCTGACGGCAAAGGCAACTGAACCTATGCTTGCTGGAAACAAAGACAGGGACACTGAGAGGTAGGCAGAAGGGCATCTGCCACTTTGGCAGATGCCCTGTTAAAACACACAATTATATGAGGCCTGTAGTTACATCATATGGGCATGCAAAACCCATTTCAAAATCAGATGCATACAAAAGCAGTTTTTTTCTAAAGACTAGTCAAATGCATTCCATCCATACAATCCTGTGTCATTTAATTATGTTGTACCCAGTGCTTAATTTGAGCTGGGTGCTGGGCGCAAGATTTGGCTGTTGCTAACTCGCTGAAAGTTCATGGTGGACACACCTTGTGAAACACCAGAATTGTCAATAAGCTGTCACCGGACCCCAAACTTAAATTTACGCTGGTAAATTCTTGCAGAAACCTTGGTGACTCAGGCCCAACGTCTTACTAGTTAGCAATCATGGCTGGTTCTAAATGAACATTGATAATACCCTGCAGATTTTTCTGTGTGGTAGCTGGAGAGGGGGGTTGCTAGTTGTACATTTTATGCGTATAACAAAAACATTCAAGCATTTTATTTATGAGTGAATGGAGTTTGAAAATTTGCCCTTTTTCAACTATGATTTTTAAAAACTTTGTCAATCTCATAGATTTGGAAGAAGTGGAAAATTGAGCAAAAAGTAGGCTTCAGTGTGAATAGAAATCGTGAAATGAATATTTTGCAGCTTTGTTAAATTATGAAGACCATCAACTCCATAAAAGTGTTTTGATAAAAATATAACTTTGCAAATCCTTATTCATTTGTTGGGGATCTGTCATAAATAATTAATTAAGAATGCCTTATGTGAATGCATGAAGCTTTTATTTCGACATAGAATTGATGCATGAATTGAATCCTGGGATAAAGTTGCTAATGTGCCTTGCTGTACTGACCTAGAATCTCTAGACACAACATGGACTCACTGCTCATTAGCATGGCAGTACCTTTCCTAGCCCACAAACAAACAAGAAGCTTTGGGAGTCGTATCTTTACATAAACGATTCTCACAAAGCTACTCATTTTAAGGTTTTACAAAGATCCTCAAGGCTCGCATGGAAAATTAATTAATATAATAGATTTCCATGCATACATCGAACAATAAGACAGGGAAATATCAGCAGGTTGACAATCTGCTGTTTTCTAAAACAGTTACACTGAAAATGCACCATAACTATTTTTTCACAAGGAAATATTTTCCAAGCTGAGAAATCTCTTCCTTCTTTTGCCAACAAAATATAGGAGAGTGTGTGCGTTTTTTTACATCCGATGATTTGCACACTTACTCCAGCATTTTTGGCTCAATTTGCTCCCAAACCACTACACTTCTGCCTGTGGAAAATGTGCCATTATGCTCAACCTTGCAATCCTAAACCAGCTTTTTTCCAGTCCTAAGAGTAAATTAGAGAACTGGAATGTTGGTTGCTCCATTAAAGACGGGAGAGTGGCAGAGGGCCAATAACGGCTAGTATAGACTTTCTGCTCCAACATTCCAATGTTTTTCTTTCTAATTCTCACTGCTCAGTTTAGAGCATTCTAACAAGAGTGGGTGAAATGTTCTAATAGAATTATACCCCATTTTCCTCTATCTGTACCAGTCATCAAGCGCCCTGAGGCTCAGACCTATAACTGGATTATAGCACCTTTATCTTCCTTTATAGCTATCTACAGCAGTGCTAGATCATGTTGCGAGCTCTGTTGAAGACAATGTAGTGGCTCAGGGCCTGGCTGGTATAGACACCTCAACATTTCAATGTTTGTTTTTCCGTGTCCCCCTTTTTAATTTAGAACATTCTACCTTGAGTGGGTGGAATGTTCTAATAGCCCTGTAGTTCTTCTACCTCAGGTAGGGTTGTTAAAGGCCCTCTCCCTCGTTATATGCCCTCGCCTGCAGCTCACTCCTAAAACTCAGGGGGGAAGATTTACAAGCCCCTTGCGCCACTTTTGCGTCACTTTTACCATGTTAAAAATGGAGCAAAAGTGGCGCAAGGGCCTTGTAAATAAGCCCCAGGCCATTTAACAAGAGTTATAGATAGCCCTTGGCAATGGGCTATAATTCTATATATCAAAATAAGGTTCAAGATTTCAATCAATGGTAAATGGGGACATCTCCTGTTAGAAGGAACACAGAAGACTGGCCAATCGAGGACTCCGTGTGTCAGCCTGGATTCCCTAATATCACAGTTGCCCGGAGTGTTCTCACTAGGGCGATCTTCAGGGATGCAGCAAAGGGTCTCGCCTTCCTGAACCCTTTCCCACAGAGGAAAGGGGCAGAGTGGGAGTGGTGATGACTGAAAGGCCTTTAAGAGGTGTGTAGCAGGAGACCCATTATTTCCTTCTGTTTCACAGAGGGAGGGGCTGGTAACGCAATGCTAGGACGGGGGGTGGGAAATAATGTCTGCCATCACACGAGCATCCTCATAAATCCATACGGTTCATCTTTCTCTGGGGTGGGGGTCCCTGCCCAGCCGATAAATAAGGTATTTTGTCAGAAAGAAACACCAAACTGGAGCATTATTCACACTGGAGGCTCCTGAATGTTTTATGTCACATCAAGGAGGCCATGACTCACGCTGGGGCCAATCAAATGCTTTCTGTGACCCCCAGGTTGAAAGAAAAGCATTTTTTATTCTTCCGACCTTTGTTCAAAGGGGTTTACATTTCGCACAAGGCTTCTCCTTCGGAGGATGCGGCCTGGGCACTTTGTCAATCCTGACACGTGCTCCTATAGCCTCAGTCTCCTGTTTGCCATGTGGCTGAGGGCAGATAGCCTAGCAGACCTGCAATACGTGGGCCCTAGCCACTGTCAGCCAAAACACAACAGGAATTTCATACACTAATGCCCCAATTCACAAAAACACTCAAAATGACAGGTGCAATGTATGTCTAAGCATGGGCCTAATTTGCATTTCTGTCTCTCATAGTCATTTGTTTATAAGGTATGATGGCATATAGGGTTTCTTTATTTACTAGTTTGTCTCACTCAAAAACACTTCCTATTTTTGTTTATCCGTGTTGTAAATTACTCTTGAAAAGTACTCCTAAGGATTGCTGACCTATGCCTGTGTCCTGTCCATCCTCAGATACTCCGCATGTAGTAGGCAAATATAGCAATGGGGAATTTGGATTTTTGTCTTTTTTCATTTAATCAATTTATTTTTTGAGTAATATTTAGAACCTAAAGTGTCTAACAATCGGACTCTCACCTTGTAAATTTCGCAGTTTGTTGCATTTCCCAACACTTATTACGGCACATATGCCTGAACCTTCCAGGTGTGAGTTAGATGTGATGATTAGTGTGGGAAATGCATTGTACATGTTCATCTCTACATTGAAGATACATGTCCCCGCACATGACATGTAGCAGAGAATGTCCACTGACATGAACTGGTAAGGCCATGATAGGGTGGCGTAAAGTATGCCAAATGGAAAGCATCTGTACAATGTCTAAGAAAAAGTCAGCATACCCATGTACGCGGTGTCCAAAGTATCCTCCATGTGCTATGCGTGGCACATGGGCTCGCATATCTTTCACGCTTTGTAATCCAGTGTGATCTAAGCATGCCGAAGTTTGTGACTTTTCCCAGACCTAGTTTTCACTCATACCAAGAAAAACTCTTTTCACTGATCTATTATCATATCTAATGTTTGGTAGGTGTACAGAAATTTATGTTGATGATTTGCAAAATTAAAATCCCGATCTACTGAATCAGGATTTGTCACATTTAACCAAAGTGAATCTGTGTAGTATGTAGGAAAACTGCTGACATGGTGGGGTTTCCTGCATGGGTGAATCCACCTGAAGGGAAATGTTACTGGAGCTGCAGAAACTCTTGTGAATAAACACACATTTATCCAACCCAGACATTTTACATTTCACGGTCAAACAAAAAAAGTTCAAATATGTCTTTCTAGTGGCTCCAAAAATCATTAACATGACCCCGGGCAAAGAGAAAGAACGTCAGAAATAGCTACAGGTGAGATGAGAGAAGGTTAACTTTCCCGGGGAGAGAGGGGGCGTGGAAGGTGGGGGCCCTAGCAATTGCCCACTCTGCCCATGCCTTAAAAGGCCTCTGTGTGTAACCATCAACCATAAAGCATAAAGGGTCAACTTGTGTGGTGGAATGTGAAGATCTTTCCTGATCCCTAGTGTTGCAATGGGTGGACCCAGAGTTATCTCTCCCCCGTGGAGTGCGCATAACCCTCTAAGTTTAGCTCTCTCTGTATAATAACAATCTTCGCTTCCATTGTATAAACTGCTCTATCATCCATATCGCTAGGTCTGGTTTGTACTAAATAGTCACTATGAAGCCAGCATGTTTGGCTTTTCTATGCCAGCCTTTAGTCTTTGCCAATGCTTGATGTGCTTCGTCACTGCTTTTGTAAAAGTTTACTGCTCGGGGAGATACCAAGCCCATATAAAATAAGCACCTTAATGCAAAAATATATTTTTGTCTCAAAAAGCTCACATTGCCAGTAGTCTCCATTATTAAGGGAACTGTGTTGTGTGGGGATGTGTTCCTTGTGAAAGAGCAGACTCCTGTCACTCACTGTGAGGCTAGCCAATGGCCAAGGTGGGCGGGCCAACTGTCCCATGGTGTAGGATTTAGTGGGAGGAAATGTAAATAATACATTATCAGACCAATAGACGAAGAAGGTCGTCAGAAAGCCCCAATACGTACATTATTTGTAAAATGTTAGTAAGATCAAAACGTCTCGGCTAACACCAGACCTAAAAAAATATATATGGTTGCTAAATTCAGTTTCAATAGTGGTTCTGCCCATTAATCTAAATGCAAAGTTCCATGACCTTGTTATGAAAACTCCACAATATTGCATGTTTGATAACTGTTGCTTCTTCGCTGGTCACCGGGCTCATTATGTCTCAGAAATCACCCCCGGGCTGAGTAGGCTGACCCCGTTCATTTACATATGTCGAATTTCCTGTATAGAATGTGTACCGGAAACTGGGCTTCAGTAGGACCTACAAACATACAGGAACCAGGCCTGTCAGAGCCCTGATCCCTGCATCCCCTGTGTAACGTGATAAATGCGAACGTCATTTCAGCTCAGCAGTGTCAACAAACGCTGGGAAATATAAGATCCCTTCATACAGCACCGCCCTGGCGCACCCAGCTGTGTCTTGCTGTGATCTTCAAACCAGCCAGGCATTTCTCTGTTAGATGGCAGCGAGAGTGTTCTGCAGCACACAGGCTTCCTGCCTTTATTTAATTAGCATTAATGTATTTGTAGTTTTATATGTCACCTACAAAGCCAAACGGATGTCAGGTAGCTTCAACAAACAGAAAAACAATTAAAGGATCGTCATATCAGCGTGAGCATAAGTGCAGTGAGTACAGAAAAATCTAGGAATAATAAAAAAAAGCAACGCCTAGCGAAATAAAAAGATGTAAACAGCCTGACATGAGGACATGAAGGAAAGATGTAACAAAGAAGCCTATTTAACATATTCCAAACAATGAGTAGACTGGTGAGTGACTTCACATAGGATGTACGCACTGCAGGTGCATACACAAGGCCGGAATCACACAGGTAAACTTACACTTGGTGTAAGTTTACGCTTTTGTCAGTATTCACAAAACTGCATTGTAATAGTAAGGTTACGACTGCGAGACTCCGTAGTCTGGGCATAAGAAGATAGGGCAGGCCTATCTTATTGTCTGTGTACTTCTCTACTCCGATTGTGGAGTCTCCGCAGCTGTAAACTTACTATTGAATTGTTTGTATGTGAATAGCAAAAAAGGGCAAACTTATACAAAAGTATAAGTTTAGCTTTGTGAATCAAGCCCACATTTTATTACAGTAAGTGGACAAATGTTATCTCCCTAGTAGTGGACCCAATTTTCTTATTACACACAGCAGAAAGCACCTTTATTTTTTATTTTATTTGTTGCAGTTTTTATATTTCGCAAACTCGACCCGAAGGTATTGGAGCGCTTTACATGAGCACCAGTTACGTTACACAAGGACACATTCATTTTTGGTAGGCACGGGGAGATTAAGTGATGTGCCCAGAATCACAGGCTCTTGAGCCGACGCCGAGGCTCAAACTAGGTTCCCCAGCTCCAAAGTCGACAGCTCTAGCGTAAGGCTACATCCTCTAAATAAACCTTTAAATAAAAACAATGACGTCACTGTTCACTTGTAGTCATTTATTGCAAGCAAAGAGTAACCTCACTGCATCAAGTAATCTTTGTGCCGCTGCTAGAGGGCTTCCGTAAGTGGCATCACACACCCCTTGCCCTTCAAGTTCACTCACATACTCATGCTTACACACTTACACACACTAGATCTAACATAAACACACACTCACCCGCAAGCAGGCACACAACATACATTTAAAATATTTATTTTACCTACCTTAGCTGCCAGGGAAGAACACATTCCAGCTAATTGTACTCCACTTTTTATATTACACTAATAGTGAGTAATGAAGCATTATTCACTATTAGTGCAGTTAAAAAATGAGAGAACAAAAGAGTTGAGTAGTAACTGACCTCCATAAGGACTGCCACTGTGTTCCTGGCACTGGCTTTGCCACCTCTGAGGGCAGGGGTCAAAAGAGGCATGCCAGGAGACCCCTGGCAACCCTTAAATGATGCTCATGTCTGTCAGCAACAACGGATCCTCTAACCAGGGATTCAGAACAGTGCTCACCTGCCCCACCTCCTGATGCCTCTTAAAAAATCCCACGACCAAGTGGATTCTGTGTTCCAGATTTACTAAAGTTTTGTGCAGGCCCTCTCATACGCAAATAGGTGCTATGTAATGCTGAGAGGCACAAACGGCAAGACAAATCAACTTTTGGGCATAAAATGATTTTTTTTACATGTGTACAACCAGTTCTTTGTGAAAGAATGAGTGTCGGAGCCCAAGGCTCTGCTCAGAAGCCCAGTATTGGTCAATTAAACGACGGCTCGCCCAGTACCACAGCTGGTAGTCTTAAATCCACCTCATGCCTCTATAATCCGCTAGCAGAAAACTCCCTGTCCATTTATCTCATGCTTTCTTCCTTGTGACAGTTTTTCTGTCTTTTTCTTCCTCCGTCTTTCCGATTAGTGTGCATTTCCCTCTCTTGCTCTCAGGAAATGTCTGATGCTGTGGCACAGTATTAAATCGTATTTACTATTACACATATTTAGTGAGAATGTGCCAGATCTCTTAATAGGTCATGATCGTTAGTGCAACACTGCAGATTTCTGTGCAGTGTTGCATTATGCATTTTTTAGTAAATCTTTTCCCCTGTTTGGAAATCACTATGTCTGCTAGCTTGCATTGCACCATGTACTTGCAATGAAAAATTAATTTGGTAACCAGAGATTGAGAGATTGATCAGCGAAAGAAAGTGGATTATATAATTTAGGGTGGACAACTGGCCAACTGAAGGAATAGTAACACTCTATATCAGGGTGTACCTTCAAAGTTGCTAAATTGACCTGAGCTCAACCACCTGGTAGCTATGGCACAGAGCAGGACAGGCTTAATTTACAGCAATATGTAAAGTATTTATGCAGTTCCAAATCAGTAATAAAGCCAAAACACCAAACAATAAACATCCCAAACCAAATTAGAAAAATAGAGTAAAATTTGATTTAAAAAAATAACATTAAAATTACAAAAAGGGGAACAGGAGGTATGAATTTTTAAAGTTTTAAATAACAATAGCTCCAAAAATCACTAAGTGCCAATGATAGTCTATGGAAGCAGAAGACTGGAACCTAGGCACAATTTCAGGATGACCACGAAGGAGTCAGGGTTAGTTAGATACACCAAGTGGATTGGTGCCTGTGAAAGTCTGGCAATCAACTTGTTCGAAAAAGTTTCTAAGTCCTACTTCAGAAAGGGATTTTGTTATATTTTTGTTTAAAGAAAAACAATGACATTTCTTCTAAGTCCCAACGCAGAATGGGATTTTGTCAATTTTTGAGAAGAAAAATCCTCCCCGAGCAGAATGCTGCTGAATCTGTAGCTACTGCTGTGGAACCAAAGATTGTATACCTGAAGCAGGTTGGTCCTGCTGGAGCTCTTGAGCTTTCTCACTGAAAAAGTCCTAAAGCAGAATGGGAATTTGCCACTTTTTCGGAGCTGCAGGAATATTTGAGCAGGAAGAAGCCGAAATCCAATCCAATGCTGTGGAACTGCCTGTCGGATACTTTTTCTTGCAGGTCTTGCTGATGCTCTGAAGCTCTAGAGGAAAAATTTTCAAAAGTTTGCAAACTTTATTCTGGTGCCCAAACAACAACAGAAATACACTTCTAAGGCCCCCAGAACCTTAGGAGAAGGCACTTATAGATACTTAGGGTGTTAGTTACAGGCTCAGAGGAAAGTCCAGTCCAGGACCCTTTGCCTCTGGTCAGCTGGGTACTTCAGGGAAAAGGCCTCTTGCAGCTGATTCTATCCGTGTAGCCACACAGCCACACAGGAGATCACCCAACTGACCCTTGGAGTTCACTTCCTTGTCCTGTGTACAATACAATAGGGAGCAGGAACCCTCCTTCAGGGCTCATCTCAGGCCACAGACAGTAGGTCCAGTCCTCTTCTGATCTTCTGCAGGTCCAAAGTGTTCTGAAGATGGTTCCTCAGTGTGCCCCTTAGACTTGCACAAGCTAGTGGGTGAAGGTGACTACTGGCTCTCACCTACCTAATGTGGTTAAAGTTCCCAAGGGCAACTCTAAACACTTTTGCAGCAGTTCCGGTTTGCCTTACTACCAGCAATCCCACAGCGCACCTTATTCCCAAAAGCCAAGATGGGGAAATCCTTCTCCCCTTGTTCAGAACCTGTGTGCCCACCCAGAACTGTGGCATGGGTAATGGGTAATGGGTAATCCCTTCCTCTGTGGTCACTTAAACGTGGCTCTGAGGATAGATTTCCTCCACTGGGTTTGGTGCCAGCTTGACTATGGCGACAAAGGCTGAACCTTACCAGGTGTTGCCTGACTTTTACTTGTAACAAGACAGGCAACTTTGAAGTTAATTAAGCTCCTGGGTCCACCCCAACTGGTCTTCTTGCCAGGGGAAGAAAACACCTCCACACTCCCAAGCCATTGTCTCTTCTCTTGGACCAGTTTTTATACCTCATTAAGGTCAAGTGCTTGATGGACAGCTGCTAAGACTGATTGAGAACTAATATCAATTACCCCCCAAGAGCGTCAGGCAGAGAAAATGTAACTTTCTAAAACATACTTTTCCTAGATATTTATTAAAAACCCAACTAGACCATTAACATAGGCTTTTGAGAAATAGAAAGAAAGGGTTGTTAAATTCTTTTTCTAGCTGGTCCCAAACACGAGATACAGAATTAACATTTTAATCTGTACTCTGATTTTCTGTATATGACAACCAGGCCTGTCACAATGAAAATAGCTTTTATGGCCATGTCACTGTAGGGGCATGGTGACAATAATTTTCTACAAGCCCTACATCTAAATACCATGCCCCCTACTTTGTGGGCTACAAGGCCTACATAGTGTTGGTTTGTAAATATTTAAAAGGGAGAACTTTGCCTGTCAAAAAGGGTTATTTTGACAGGTAATGGTGCAGGGTTTAGTCAGGCTACAATGGTGGGCCTGAAACCATGTATTATAGGCCAAATCTGTCGATAGCACAGTCCACAGGTGGCATTTAACTTCCAGGCCCTGGGTGCATTTCCCACACTTTATAGTAGGGACTTGTGGACAAGTGCAATATGTCAATCTTCGGTAAGCCAATTTAACCATATTTAGAGGGGAACCACAGGCACGTACTCCTCGTCAGCGATGGTAACAGTGCACAGAGTTTTAAGTCCAGTAAACATAGGGTCCAGAAAAAGGCAACAACATCTGGATTGACTCTGCAGAACAGGTGAATTTTCTAGAATCAGGATTCCACTTGACTCTAGCATACTGAACGATCAACTGGAGCTCTGAACCTGAATGTATGAGGATTTTGGGATATCGCTTGTGCACCTGTAGCCACTGCTAAATAGCAGCTGCACAGACCACAATTCGTGGCATTGCTGTAAGTGATTCTAAGGAAGGTATACATACTAAGCCATTTTAGGGCCGTGGGCGACAATGCCGTTCTTTTTATATGCTGAAAAAAAGGCAAAACACAAATTTACCTGCTCAGCCCATGGTTCATTACATTTACTCAGGACTATAAATAATGAAGACGGGAGCAGAACTCTACATGGTTTGTCCAGCCTTGGCAGGCCTGGTACCAAATGCATTCTCTGAAAGAAACAATACAATTGTCCTTGGTCATGCTAAAGCCTCTAAATTTAGTCCTTGATATTTGTTTGCAATATGGAACTTGTAGTACTGCTTTTGTAAATGGAAAAACAAACCTGCAAGTCCCAGAATGCAAAGTAAAAACCAAGAATAGCTACCACCTTAAGCCCGACCTGAGTGAGCCCAAGCTCAGCTCTTTAGATGGGTAGAGACACCCACTTAGTGTATGGGATAAAACACCCCATATCGGTGCTTAATTTGAGCCATGGTTGCCGGTGGGGGCCACTAGCACTTATTTTTTGGGAACCTGCGCTTATTTTTCCTCATTTAACTTTACTGAGAGAACAAATTTGAACAACACATAGATCGGAAAGATGAAGTAAGAGAAAGATGGCAGAACCATCACAAAGGAAAAAAGCAGAGACCAGCAAGAGTGAGATAAAAGGGCATGGAGTTTCTGATGGTGGATTAAAGAGGCCAGAGGTGGATTTAAGACTACTTGCCTTGGTGTTTGGTAACCAGTAGCATATTATTGGTTAATGAACACCCTTGAAAGTAAATTGTAGAAAACACAAAGCACATCCCGACACTTTCAAATCAATGTCCAAATCTTCATAAATGCATACATCATTCTAGTGACTTGAAAGCACAGCATGCCTTCATCAGGAGCTTAAAAAAGGAATTACCAAGTCTTTCGTACTTTCCAGTTAGAGAGGAGACTGTGGAAGGGATGGATTAGTATTCTTATCAGGATGATCAAAGGTTGAGCGGGATCTGAATGTGCTTGGCCACAATGGGTCCGAGTTACAAAAGCAGTTACATTACATTACATGGTACTACAAGAGTATTCTGTTACATACTCTTACATGCCTTTCAGAATTGGCCCTAAAACGTTCAACTCCCTATTAGTAAACATGCAACAAGGTCACAGTCCTTTCTGTTTGTACTGTGTATAAAAATTCCATGAATATTAGGGGTTGGCGGAACTAGCGGAGTTACATAAAAACTCAGCGAGATTCTGTGGAGTTCCGCCCACCCTTTCTATTCCAGACTCCGCCTGAGAGGCTGGGCCTCGGGGGACACCACATGGATCCAGGGCGTGACTTCAAGTGCTCTCCAAGGACCGTCAAGGGCTGCTATGACAACAACTCTGGACGAATCCGATCAGTATCAACACTCTAAAACCACAGGCACTCTGGGAAGAGGAGGGGGTGGCGGAGGAGGTTAGAGAGGGAGAGGAGAGAAAATAAAGAGAGGGAATGGGAGTGATAGAGAAGGAGGGAAGGGCAGAGAGAGGTTAATAAAGAGCTAGGAGTGTGGGAATAATTGGAAAAATCGGAGGAGATGGATAGAGGAGAGGAAAGGTGAGAGGAGAGGGTGATTCATCGATGGAATGAAAAAGGTGCAAAGAGGCTAGAAATAAGGCAAAGTAGAGGAGCAACTGACATTGAACAGGAGAAAGAGACAGGTTAAGATGCGGAGAAAGATGTAGAAAGATTGAGGTTCAAGAAGGGTGACAAGGAGGTAGAGGGGGGAGAATGAATGATGGATAAAGAGAGAGTGGATGAGAGAAAATATTGCAGAGAAGGGAATGAAGATGATGGATGGATGGGGATGAGAGGGCAGAGGGAATCGCGGATGGACAGAAAGAGCTGAAGTGATAAAGAGACACATGGCTGATGAGGGCAGAAGGGAACATGTCTGTGGTTTGCAGCAGCGCCTCTCTCAGTTTAACACCCCGGGGTTGTATGACAGAGGCACGCATGGCTAAACTACGCATGCCTCTACAACGCAGCCCAAACCATGAATGCATCTTAACCACGCATTTCTTTACCACGCATGCCTTTCCCACACAATTTTGTTGTAAAGACATGATTGGTAAGGTGATATGCATGGTTAAGTTTGCCACTACCCAGACCCCCTCCTTTCCCAAGCCCTAAAATTCTATTCCCCCTACCTCAGCTCCCCCACCTCCCGCCCTGAGGCCTAAAACTCTGCCCCCTTTAAAAAACACTACCTGACCCCTCGCTCCACCCTAAGGTCTAAAATGTACCCTGTGCCGCCTGTAAAACGACCCCTACCCCCTCCCTGAGGCCTAAAACCCCTAACCCTTTAAAAATACGACGCTGGCCCACCCTCACCCTGAGCCTTAAAACCTACCCTCACACCTAAACCCCACAAAACCCAGCCCTTAAAACTATCCCGACCCACCTCACCCTGTGCCTTAAAACCTACCCTCACCCCTAACCCCCCAAACACAGCCCCAGCCCTTAAAAATACCCCAACCCCAACCGCTTCCCCCACCCTGAGCACTAAAACCAAGCCCTAAACTTCTAGCCCTAAAACCCTGCCCCCTTTCAAAAATTACCCTGACCCCACCCTGCCGTGAGCAATAAAACTGACTCCCAACCCTTTAAAACTGACCTGGTGAGACGTGGCCAAGATGGCGGTTGGGTAAGACGTGCTTTTGAGTCTCTTCGACACCACCGAGCATTTGCAGCGAGGTGTGTCTTCCCACCGAGCCCCCAGCACAAGGGGGACACACCAGACCCTGAGGGGAGTCCCCCACTGCAGGAGTGAGCTCAGTGACGCTGAGAAACGCCGCACCGGGGGCCCAAGACAGAGGCCTATGGACCGAGTAGCTGCCTGGTGGCTGCGGTGGAGGTTGGCGACCACCGAGAGCACGGGCTCACCCGGCTGACCGCTGGATGGTGGCAAGGCTCTATACAACTGAAGAGAGGAGCCCTGTACCGAGGCCCGCCTGAGTGAAGGAGGTGGCGGAGCTGAGAGGGGCCGCCGACTGCCAGCGACTGGGACCGGCTGACGCAGCAACGGTATAGATTGGGGACGCAGGCGATCCATTCGTTAGCAGTTCCTGCATAGCCGGTGGAGGGTGAATGAAGACTGAAAAATGGAGAGCAGGGTACCTGATGATCCCAGGCCATCCATGGTAGTGCAGGACTCTGAGCGCATGCAGCCTACCTCACACATTACCTACGTGGTTGGCTGACGTGGCCAGCTGCAAAGCTGAACAGGGTCGCCGGCTGCCTGCAACTGGGGTGGGCCGACGAGGTGAAAGTACAGAGTGTGGACGAAGGTAGGCCGCTCTCAATAGTACCTCCACAGCTGCGAGGGGGGGTGAGGGAGGATCGAGACACAGAGGGCCTTCCCCTGATTCTGGAGGCTCCGTGCTGGCCACTGAGGAGTTGGGCTCAGAGCAGTTGTCCCCTACCATGCCAGCGCGAAGAGCGGAGAGGCAGACGGAGCAGTGCTCGCTGCCGAAGTCCGCTCATGCCGGAGGCATTAGAGCAGGAGACCTGGAGCAGAGTTCGCGGGCCGCGTGGTCGACCAGCAGTAGCGTCTGGGAGAATGTGGCTGCAGGGAGCGCAGAAGAACCGTGAAGCTGGTGAGCAGCACAGCAGTGCACGTGGCGTTGCGGGCTACAGAGGTGGCCCTGACCGGTCGGAGAGGTTTCCTTTACCCTGGCAAACATCTATGCCCCAAATGTACGACAGGAACCTTTTATTCTTAATACCCTGGCAGCGGTGCTTGCGACCCCAAACCCAGCAGTGCTAGTGGGAGGGGACTTTAACTTGGTCATGGACCCCGCCCTTGATCGCTCCTGTCAGCGCTCCGTGCAAACGGGGGCCTTTATGGACTACGCTGGTTGGCAGAGGGTGGCCTCTGCGACATCTGGCATCCTCGGCATCCAGTAACAAGGGACTATACCTTTTATTCAGCAGTGCACAAATCATATGCGCTTATTGACCACTTTCTCACTTTCCCGTTGGTTGCACCTAGAGTCGGCAATGTAAGCATAGAACCAAGATCCCTCTCGGACCATGCCATGATCACGCTGATGCTCCATGCAGGTGACTTTCGGCATAGTACCTCCCGATGACGACTGCACGAGGGGCTGCTGCAGTCCCCTGCTACACTGTCAGCAATGCATGCGGTGCTGACGGAGTATCTCTGCACCAACGACGTGGGAGACACCATACTGGCATCGGTACGGGAAGCTCTGAAATTAGTGATACAGGGTGAATTTATCGTGATATCTGCGGCCGAATGCGACAGGAAAAGCGTCGGCAGCTGGAGCAAGCGGTCACGGAGATGGAGGCCATCCATAAATATACCGGGGCTCCCAGAGTATGGCGAGAGCTGGAGCGGAAGAGGCTTTTGCTAAAGCGTCTAGACTTGGACAGGGTGGAGTATGCCCTCCTGCGGCTCTGACATAAGTTCTACCTGAGCAGTGACCGATGCGGGCGCAAGCTCGCCCACAGGCTCCGTGACACAAACGTGGCGGCCTCTATCAACTCGATCAGGCAGGCTTCGGGGGAGGAAGTACATTCGGACGAGGACATTGTAGCAGCTTTTAAGGAGTTCTACCAGACCCTGTACTCTAACTCGGATGGCTCCCCCAGCGACCATAGTTCATACCTGCAGGGGATTCCAGTTACTCGCTTGCCGGCGGCACTGGCATCCCAACTAGATCTGCCAATACAGGTCTAGGAAGTGGTTGTGGCGGTTGCGCGCTTTAAGCCCCATAAAGCGCCGGGACCGGACGGCTTCAAGGCACATTTTTATAAATCCTGCCAGGAATTATCCCCTCTCCTTGCTCGACTCTTTAATCCCTTTCTTGAGACGGGTGCGCTGACGGACTCGATGAGGGAGGCATCAATATCGGTGATTCTCAAACCATCGAAGGACCCCTGGGATTGTGGGTCATATAGACCCATTTCCCTACTAAATATCAACGCTAAGCTCTTCACCGGAATCCTGGCTTCCCGCCTGGATTAGCCTTATGCCTGGCCGATCCCAACCAGCCCGGCTTCATCCCAACGAGACAGGGGGGAAACAATACCAAGAGACTCCTGTATCTCATGGATATCACCCAGAGGTCCCGCAAAGAAGCGATATTCCTTTCCATTGACGCCGAAAAGGCATTTGATCGCGTTCAGTGGGCCTACCTTTTCGAAACGATACGTCATTTTGGGTTCGGGGAAACATTTATCAGGTGGATAGGCTTTATCTAAAACGCCCCTAAAGCCTCCGTCCGGGTCAATGGAACATCTTCAGCTACGCTCCCAATAGCCCACTTTTCAACACTTCGCTTTGCGCTATATATGGAGCCAATGGCGCAGCGTATTCAATACAATCTGCAGATTGTAGGCATCCGGTTTGGAGCTGAGACTCATACTATCAGCTTATATGCTGATGATGTCATCCTTTCTCTTGTGAACCCAATAATGTCTTTACCGGCCCTACTGGATGAAATGCGGATTTTCGGAGAGGTCTCAGGATTTAAGGTTAATCTCACTAAATCTCTGATCTTGAATCTGTCAGTCCCCCCAGCCCCACGAGGCAGCGTTATGAGCCCAGTTTCCCCTGAAGTGGGTGTCGAATTCTTTGCCGTATCTGGGTATACTGCTCGCTCCCACTATACCGAAGACTGGCGGTAAATTACGGGGCACTCCTCGTCCAGACAAATAAATCACTAGCCTCTTGGAGTCACTTGAGATTGGCCTGGTTGGGACGTATAGCGGCGGTTAAGATGACGGTGCTCCCACGTATACTTTAAATCTTTCAAACATTGCCGCTGTCCCCACCCCCGCGGTACTGACCTCACTACAACTTGCTATCAATAAATTTGTCTGGGGGGAAAGAAACCACGTCTCCCGGTTACTCAATTGGCACAGCCCAAAGGCGAAGGCGGCCTAGGGCTCCCCCTGATACATCAGTACTTTCAGGCGGCACAACTCCGCTATCTGGTGGAGTGGAACTGTCCTCTTTCTGAAAAGCATTGGTCCTTTATGGACCAGACGGTTGCTGGCATGAATATCTGGCAGGAAGCGTGGCTCTCGCGCAAACTAAGGGCTTGGGGTTTGTACTCTTCCCCAGTAACAGCCCTGACGATGAAAGTGTGGGACAGCGTTGCCCTTGGAAGGGGCCTGACGTCCTTTCCTTCCCCGATGTCTCCGATAGTTGACAACCCTGACTTCCCCCCTGGGTGCAGTTCAGAGATGTTTAGCCAATGCCGAGAGCAAGGATGTAAGCGGATGGGTTCTCTTTTTGACCCCGGTGAGATCATCCCTTTTAAACAACTCCAACGGGATTACTCGCTCCCCACAGCGGATGCATTCCATTATTTGCAGCTGAGGCACAGGGTGACCTCTCCGGAGTACAAGACGGCTGCCTCCCGCCCCCTTACCATATTCAAAAAATGGCTGGTCCGCAAAGGAGACGACAAGCGCCTCATCTCTGAACTCTATGCTATGCTGTCCAACGGGAACAACGGGCGCAAAATTAAGGGCCAGCTGCGCTGGGAGGAGGAACTGGAGCCAATAAGGAATGGGCCAATATTTATTACAGAGCACATCACACAGTGCACAGCATAGCAGGAACGGAGACAGCTTACAAATTAGCCTCTTACTGGTACCTTACGCCTGCAAGCATCCACATATGGGACAAGGGGCGCTCAGAGAAATGCTGGAGGGGTGGGGGCAAACAGAGTCTCTTGTTCATCCGCTATGGCATTGCCTCAAGCTGTCCCAATTCTGGGAACGGATGCTAGATGACATTGACTTTGCATTCGACACCTCTCTCCCGTGCTACCCTGCATACACCATCCTAGGTCTCCTGAATCCACAGACTTTCCTACTGTGCTCGCATCGAGCGGGCAGATGGCCCCGGCGCTACACGCTGCACAAAAAGTGATCCTAGCTCTCTGGGGTACCGTGAGTCTCCCAGACCACACTTAGTGGTTTCACAAACTATGGTTTTCGCTAGCAATGGAGCGAATGTCCCTTGTAGTAGAGAACAGAGGAGCTGCATATGCGGAATTGTGGGCCCCCTCCATTCGTATCCTCTCAATGGAATTTCGTGATGTCACATGCCCCAAATACCTGCAGATCTTGCGTCTATTACCCTCATGGAGCCACTATTAGCCCTCACTACAGGCTCTGAACCCCCGCAGGATACACAAGCGATCACATGCTAACTGAGCTTAACGCAGACATGCTCCTGGGAAGGAGGGATGGGAGGGGGGAGGAAGGGAGGAGAAGGGAGGGTGTTGTTTAGTTAGTAGTATCATTTCAGCAGTCTGCTATATATATTTAAATGGTCCTTTTATCGCTGCCAGCCTCCGGGTTGTGAGCACATAGCTGTGTATTGTTCACCTTCATGACATACGCTGCCGGCCAAGGGTTGTAGGCAATGAGCTGTGTTAACTGCCCTATGGATCCTCATTAATAAACAGAATTCTTCCATAAAACTGACCCAGCCTCAGCCCCACTTACCTGTCTGTGTCCGGAGCTTTCTGTTCCGATGCTTCCTCTCCTGATGCGTCCTCTCAGTCTCCCCACCCATCCTGGAAGCTAGACCGCGCACTGCCTTAACCACGTATATGCCTGGTTAAGGCATATGTGTGGTTAAGGCAGGCGTGGTTTAGCTTTCGGAGAAACGGCACGCATGGCTCAGCCCGCGTAGTAAAGGCAGTTTCCCACACCCCAGAGCTGCGTGTTGAGATGAATTTATGCCATAAACACATCCAGGGTTCTTAATGAAAGCAAAATTAATTAAAAGATGCAGCACATGCAGAATCATAACTACTAAAAGTACAATGAGAAGCCCCCCAAAACAAAATTGAAAGGGTGTGTACACATACTTGTTATATGAGCAAACTGCGTTATATCTACAAAAGTTCACATTTTCAGTGCCTGAGGGTAGAATGGCCCAAGAGAGGTTCGTGGTTATGTTTTTTCCTTGAAGCATCATAATTGCGAGTAAGGACATGCTGCAGGGCACGCTCGTCATCTCTCCTCCCCATTCAACTGTACATATGAACTGTGACCCACCAATAATTTGGGGAACCTTACTCCTATACACCCAGGACTCTCTAGCACCGTACCCCCCAGTCACCACACACTAATTAAACCATAAAATGGTAGTAAACCCTCAATCGTATTCCTACACCTTGCAAGCTCTAGCGGCCCTCTTTACCTTGTGTCACTGTGCATTCTCGGATGCGGGAAGGTCTTGTTGTGACAAGTACTGGTGTTTACCAGGACCCACTCTCTCAAGCTCTTTATAAACTCAGCCCACACCCCTTTAGCTCGTTACCTCTTTTTGCCCCCAAGAGGGTGTCATCTCCAACCGCTGACACCGGCTTCCAGCTCCCAGGAAACACTATACCCAGAAGCAATTTCCCCTTCTGACCTCGCCAAGCCCCGAGCGAATGTCAGGAGGACAGACGTATATGCCACACAATGAAGGTCCACTATCAGGGAAGCTGCCTTAGGCACTTTCTTGTTTAACCATTCTGTGTGCCTCTGCCTGTTTGTAGATTGACTGTCTGGTTTTGGAGTGACAGGGACTGGGGATGTGCATTCACTTTAGAAAGCCATTGGGGGGTTGAGGTGTGCCTGACCCTTCCTGAATGACTCAGAGCTGAGCTGAATAGACCTTGGCTGCATTTAGAGTAGTGGGAGGAGTTTTCCTTGCACCTGAATAGGGCCTGTCTCCCTTGCACAATGCTGTCTCCACCCCCTGTGGTCATACTGCACCAGTGAGGACATAACTGGTTTGGACTGGGCTCAGAGACCCTTGCATAAAGAAGAACAAAGACAAAATGGGGTATAAGTAGTGGACCTTAAACCCCAGAACTTTAGATCACTTCTGGACTCAAGAGGAACCTTTGCCAAGGAGAAAAGCTGGAGAGCTGTGAGGAGGAGTACTGCCCCTTTGATGTGTGGGGTTGGCCTGCAGTTGCTGCTTCTGCCAAGGAAAGGACAAAGACTGGAACTTTGCTGCAAGACCTGCTTGAAAAAGAATCTCCAAGGGCTTGTGTGTGCTGGCCTCCTGTTCTGAAGTCTCAGGGACACAACGACTTCACCACCAGCTCCCCTTAACTCCATTGTTGGGAGTTCTGACCTGCCTGTTCCAGTTTTGATCCTCTGGAGGTTGTTCCTGCTGTTGGGAGCTGGAAGAAACCTAAGAGAAGCAAGAAAAGCCACCCCGATGCCGCCAGCATCGCCGACGCGGCGCTGCGACCTGCACCGAGGCCAGGGACACCGCTCGTGAAGTGCACGATGCACCGCCCGGCCCGCACCGCAGCTCCGACACCCTTCGACACCTGCAATTATCGGCATTCCCGACGCCAGCGCTCGCACCAACTCCGTCACCGCCGCTGCCTGCATCCTGTCATCGCGGTGCCGATAACTGCAGAGGGTGACTCCACGAACTTGCTGACTTCGCATTCCCTCACCGGCCTACACAACTAACTTCTCCTGTCCTGGATTCGACATGTCGCCTCCTCACTGTCACAACGCCTCACCTCCCCTGTGGCAGCCAGGAAGCCGGCCTCACCTCCACGATGCCGTGCATCGTCATAGATTTCATTTTCCAAGGTACTGTTTGTTTGGGGGTCCATGTGACTCTATGCCCAACGCCGCACACCTCGCGGTCTGCGCCGTACTTTTGGATTTATTGCTGTCACGACGTCATAATAGCCCCAGGTTGAGCTATTTGTTTTCTATATGCGTTATTTTGGAAATAACTGTTTTTGAGTGCTATTTTACTACATGTATGTTGGATTTTTGTTATTTTGGTCTTGTTGAGTTTAGATAAAGATACTTTCTTTTGCTAAACTGGTGTCCATTTGTGGTGTTTTTACTATATTACTGTGTGTTTTCAGAGCATATACTTTACATATTGCCTTAGGGATAAGCTTGTCTGCTCATGCGAAGCTACCAAGGGGGTGAGCAGGGCTTATCTAGAGTGTGTATCCCCCTTACCCTGACTAGAAGCAATGGTCCCTACTTGGAAAAAGGTACCTACCTCTGTCAATTAGAGACCCCCAGTTCTAACATGAGCCAGCAAACCCAGCGCTGTAAAAAAGCTGTGGAATTGCAGGCACAAGCCCCCAGCTGAAAATTGAGTTCTGGGTTAGCCTGCTCCAACCAATCCTGGAGCTGCTTTCATGCTGAAAACGTTAATACTTATACCTGGTGCCCACTTTGAAGTAGGAGTAGTTTCTGGATATTTCCACTCCCAGAGGTGTTTGAAATTTCCTGCCTCCCTGCCTTGGTCCCAGATTGTCTGGGGTCACAATAGACTAGTGTCAAACCCTTTGTGAGGGTGCTCAAGCAGAGCCTTTTTAATGTGCAGGTGTGGAGGTGACATCTCCTCCCTCTCATCAAGTCAGAGATGGCCCATCCGGCCAACACCTATGGCCCTTTGTTTCACTTTTTGGGAGCAATACACAAAACACAACTGCCAGATACATCTAGCCATGTGACCCAGAATACAGGCAGCAGACACCAAATGGTTGGGGCAAGAAAATGCCTACCATGAGGCTGTCAGGTCTAGCAAACTGCATCTGTGTTCGCGCAAGCAAACAATGCAAGAGATCATTGTTCTACCAACATCAAAAGGTATGGGATAAGGAGTGGGCACAGGTGACCACATAGATGCAATGCCCCGTGTGTGAAATTCAGGGCTTCCTCACACATTTTCCAGGCCATCAACGTCTTGAAACCACTGTGTAGGTCACTTGCCTTCTCAAGTCCAAAGCTTGATCAGTAGGCTTGAAGTGCCAATTGTCTCTGGTGGTGTAGTTTGGTGTTTCATGTGGGTTAGTAGCCTTGTGTTAGGGCAGGCCAAGATGAAAATGAAGACATAAGTTTTTCCTCAGTTATCGCATGCTGCTATTTGCAACATCATGGAACTCAAGAACTGGTACAGGAGTTGCTTATGATGAAGTTACACATTGCCTCAATATTGCTTCTGTGTTTTATGAGTTTTAACAATAGCCTTATTTTTGCATGCAATAAGTGTTTCATGATGGAGGTCTCCTGCACAATTAAGCAATGTTTGTTGGGCCTGCTCCCAGATAATGGTAAGAAGAAACTGAGTAGGCAATTCACGATGCTGATTTTGTAGTGACTAATAGGCATATTGCAATTAGTTGGCTAAGTGCTAGGCCCACTTACTTTGGGGCTGGAAGAAAGACCTGTTGGAGTGGGCTGGGACAGAGGAGGCGCACATGTGACGATCACGTGGAGTTGAGAGGGTTGCAGATGATTTACTTTGCTGAGGAGCTATGATACAGGCGCTGATGGAACCTCCAGAGGATGCTATACCCAGATAATTACACATTATCCTGCACTGTGTGGGTCGAACGTGATGGAGTCTGAAGGTATGTAGGGTTTGCAGGAGCAGATGTGCCAATTGACACCATGATTGAGTTTTATGGTGGTGGGCCTTTAGATGCACTAAGGTATTCTCCTACATGTATTGACCAGTTACAGAATGGAAGCTTGGGGGGTGGGTGTGGGTGCAGGTGGGGCAGTTCAAATACTTGATTGATACCTTGTCTATTATGCTATTGGTGTGAACTAATTTCTACTTAAACCCAATGCCTGGCATGTTGTACTGTATTATTACTGCTACGGTTGGAACAGAAGTCTGGTGTTTCCTTTCTGTACTGATTTTTTCTCTGGTATACTGTGCGTGCAGTCATGTTTTTTGAAATGCCCAAAAAAAATACAAATTTTTAAAAAGTGTTTCGTGATATTCTTCTGTATTTGATGCGGTTCTTGGGATAACAGTTTGTTTCATGACCATGTCTCCTTTCAATTGGATTTTGCTGCATAGGTAACAAAATGGTTCATGGTGGAAATAATGGTCCTGAATATTTTTCTTTAGTTTGTGGTTTAATATTCAATGTGTGATATTTTTTTTATAGTGGTGTATTTAAATAGTTAATTATTTATTAGTTGTGTGGAAACAGGGGCTCTTATGGCTGACAACTGCAAAATACTTTTTTGTCCACCTCAATGACCTTTCATCATGCTACATAACGATTTGTAATGAGTCATTCAAATGGTTCTGACCTAAAAACTTTGCTAAAGACTTGCAAGACCTATACGCAGGGACATATAAAGGGTTTTGGGGTCCATGTGCCAAGCGTATTTTGGTGTCCTTAGTTCTGAACAGGTCTGGATTTATGATCCTATTTCAGCTCTTTCATGCCCACTTTTGCCCGGTTACTGAGAGTGCACAGGCACACTGGTCTGAATTCTGAATGTGTTTACATCTTGGGCTTATTTATGAGAGCCTTGCGTCACTTTTGCACTACGTAAAGTGCTCTGAATCAGCTTTATGAAGCCACGCAAAGCCACCTTGTGCTGATTTGAGTGGCCTCATAAATCTTGAGGAAGGCGTTGCAGCGCAAATCGCTGCATCTCCTTATTCTGCGTTCTAGAGGCGTTCCATTGGCGTTACGGTAGGTGTTTTAATGCAACACCCATGGATTTTAACTCTGCCCTCGATTTACAAAATCATGTAGACCTGCTAAAATGCCAAATCCTTACACCTCCCGAGGTAAAGCGCAACAAGGAGAAATATCTTTATTTCTCCTTGTTTTTCCTCTTTTTATGTGTGCTACATGCTGCAGCACACACAGAAAGAGGAAAACACCTCTTAAGATTGTTTCTGTGCAGGAAGGTGCCCCTTCTTGCACAAAAACAATCCTGCATGAAAGAGAGGCACCCTTGCACCATGGTGCAAGGGTACCTATGTTGGCGCTAGGCTACCAAAACGGCACCAGCTCAGGGAGAAAGGACAGTAATGCACCATATTGCATAAATACGGTGCATTCCTGCCCTTTCACTTTAGTGTAGGGCAGCTATGCCAAAATCCCATAAATGAGAGCACTAAGATTCGGGGATAGTGATGTGTGTTTTTAATAATGTAACACAGCAGCAGCTCACCAATATTACTGAAAGTAATCTACACGACACCCTACGTTTCTCATATGTGAGGTCCTGTTTTGATCTAAAGGGATTTTTTTAATGAATGTTGCATGAAACATAAAGAGATCATTTCTCTGCAAAATGTCTGTAGTAGACTCACACATCAGTCACATTAAAAATAAACAAAAGGAAAACAACATTTAAAACAATCTGTTTAAGAATTATTCAAATTCATCAGGCCATGACTCTCTGCAGAACAGAGCTGGCTCTATCAGAGGGCCCCTGAAAACTAGGGCCCTGGGCCAGAGCCCACTTTGCCCATGCCTTAAAACGCCTCTGCCTATATGACCTGACTTGCAGTGGCAGCTGCAAGATGAACCTTCAAGTTGCTGGTGTATTAACACACTGACTGAACTGAACTGTAATAATTATACCTGACTCCGTTAGGGATATTTTCCCTAGAAATCATCAAAATTAAGCCAAGTGCTGCATTGTACAGTCTCATTTTCAGAATAAAGTTGAGCGTGAGTCACCCCGCAAGCGCTGCTCTGCGAAGATCTGTGGTAGTTGAGTACGGAGAGAAGCTTTGCCCACTCCCCCACCCTTATTTTTCATTGGCTTGTGTGTTTGTCCTTTGTAAATGCTGTCTTCTGATTCATTATGAGGCTTGTTAGTCCCGCCTTAGTACAGCCATGTCGTCATTTGTATCCTCCCATGGCTACTGGCCCCTTTACTTAGTTGTTACACGGTACGTGTACTTTTTGTTAACTCGTTGGCCGCCGGTCACTCGCAGCCTGTGTTTCGGGTCCCTCCATCCGCAGCACCGCATGAAGCCCCCAGAGCCTGTCTCCCTCCCTCCCTCCCTGCCCGGCCTGGCCCTTTCCCCTGGTTGTTGCTTGCTTTGGGATCGGTCTGTCAGGTACGTCACTGCTCGCTGTTTATTAACAGAGCAGGGAGAAGGGGGCGGGCCAGTCTACAACTGGGAGGCTTTACACACAACACGCCGTGCCCGTCGCTCCTCTGACTGGAATAACGCCCTCAAATGAAAGGATGTGCTTTGAGAGGCGAGCTGACAAGAGACAGCAAACGGGGCTCACCCTCTCTCCTCTCATAAAGCATCACGCTTCGTTTATAGCATCTGGGCCGTAGCATGTCGCCTTCTCGCGTTCTTATGTCACTGCACTGATTATCTAGTTATTGCATGGTTGCTGCTGTATAGATACAATGATATTAGGGACCATTACGTACTCGTAAGACATGGCTCATGTCAGGGAGCTATAAAATGGTCGTAACTTGAATTAATGTAATCTATTTGAACCATAGCAAAGGGACCACATTAATTTAAATTGCTGTAACAATTATAGCCTCCGTCGACATTCGAGGTCAGAGAACAAACAGCTCCGCCGCACACAATGTAGAATAATTGCCACATCTGCTATCCCTCGAAAGGCTGCTGCATCTATTCCATTATTACGATATTTCTGTTAAAATGAACTAAGATTTTAGGGGTTATTTCAAACACGATCTAGTCTCAGAAAATATTTAAGGAAACACCGACGGAAATTTGAGTTGACCGTTTGTAATTATTCAAATTAGGTCAAAGAGGTACAAACAAGGGGACTATGCTGGTTAGAAAGATACCAATACAACTAAACCCGGTAGATACAGTAACCATTCCCAGGGTTAACCAGGAACCATTTCGAATTTCTCCATGTTTTCTTTCATAATTCCACAGACGGAGTTGACTTCACACTGTCGGTTGGAATTTTCCCCAGGGTACAATCTAACCCTTACACGTGAGGCGTCATTGGTGCTGCTCGCTTTCATGTCACCCATTTTTTTGTTATAAAACAGCAGATTACAGTCTAGCCTCAACATATTGTAAAAGGAAGCACTTATTTTCGTAATTGATTTTCAACATACTACGTACGAGTAATGTACGTCTTTCTTTTGTGATGTGTTCTTTGGTTCCATTTCTATTGGCATTACTATTATTGTTATTTACGTTGTGTTAGGCTATGACGTTGGTGCGCAGTCAAAATATCGATTTTTTTATATCGACCTACACTAATATCGAGTTTTTAATATCGTAGGGACAGAATATCGATGTCAAGAATATCGGTGACCAGAATATCGACCTTAAGGTAAATAATATCGGGATTTTTTATATCGAAGTAAGTAATATCGAAGTAAGTAATATCGAAGTAAGTAATATCGTTAGCAAAAATATCGTTGTTAATAATATCAATATTTATATCAGTGTTATGTATTTTAGTATGTATTTTATATGTATGTTTAACATTTTTTGTAATGTATTTTTATTATTTTTAAATATATGTATTAAATGTTTAGAAATTAGTAAAAAAATTTAAGTAAATTTTGCGTTTTAGTATCATAGCGGGTTGTGGGTTTATAGGGGAATAGGGTGGGAAGTAATTTAATTATAATTAATTAATTGATATGTTTTTATTTATTGTTATTGATTATTAATTTATTGTTAATTAATTATTAATCGGCAATTAATTTTTATTAATTGATTAATTTATAATTATATTAATTATAATTAGTTTTTTTTAAATTTATTTATTGTTATTGTTAATTAATTTATTGTTAATTTATTATTAATTGGTAACTCATTTTTATTAATTGATAATTAAATTAATTGTGTTCTTTTTTATGTATAGCGGGTTGTGTGTTTATGGGGGAATAGGGTGGGAAGTAATTTAATGTTATTTAA
The DNA here is from genome assembly GCA_963921515.1 of Calotriton arnoldi. NCBI lineage: Eukaryota > Metazoa > Chordata > Amphibia > Caudata > Salamandridae > Calotriton > Calotriton arnoldi. Next base: position 260,031 of record CAWUFW010014424.1, read on the forward strand.
GTAAATATTTATTTTATTTTATTGGTATTTATTATTACTTTTTTAGTTAATTAATTATTAATATGTTATTTATTTTACAAAAATTATTTAATTAATAAGTATGTTAAATTAACCCCTACGCTATCCAACACTTTCCCTACTGTTGCACTCACTGGAGTGGGAATAGTAATTTTAACCCCTACGCTATCCAACACTTCCCCTACTGTTGCACTCACTGGAGTGGGAATAGTAATTTTTACCCCTACGCTATCCAACACTTTCCCTACTGTTGCACTCCCTGGAGTAGGAATAGTAATTTTTACCCCTACGCTATCCAACACTTTCCCTACTGTTGCACTCACTGGAGTGGGAATAGTAATTTTTACCCCTACGCTATCCAACACTTTCCCTACTGTTGCTCTCCCTGGAGTGGGAATAGTAATTTTAAGCCCTACGCTATCCAACACTTTCCCTACTGTTGCACTCACTGAAGTGGGAATAGTAATTTTAACTCCTACGCTATCCAACACTTTCCCTACTGTTGCACTCACTGGAGTGGGAATAGTAATTTTTACCCCTTCGCTATCCAACACTTTCCCTACTGTTGCACTCCCTGGAGTGGGAATAGTAATTTTTACCCCTACGCTATCCAACACTTTCCCTACTGTTGCACTCACTGGAGTGGGAATAGTAATTTTTACCCCTACGCTATCCAACACTTTCCCTACTGTTGCTTTCCCTGGAGTGGGAATAGTAATTTTAAGCCCTACGCTATCAACACTTTCCCTACTGTTGCACTCACTGGAGTGGGAATAGTAATTTTTACCCCAACGCTATCCAACACTTTCCCTACTGTTGCACTCACTGGAGTGGGAATAGTAATTTTAACCCCTAAGCTATCGAACACTTTTCCTAGTGTTGCACTCACTGGATTGGGAATAGTAATTTTTACCCCTACGCTATCCAACACTTTCCCTACTGTTGCACTCCCTGGAGTGGGAATGGTAATTTTTACCCCTACGCTATCCAACATTTTCCCTACTGTTGCACTGTTTGGAGTGGGAATAGTAATTTTATTACCTCCGCTATCTAATATTTTTTGTATTATTTTAGTTAATGTAGTATATAATTAATTTTTAAAAGATTAAAAATAATTTTAATTTTTTTAATTTGTTATATATATTTATTTAATTTTTATTTATATTATTGTTTTATGTGTATAGATGTGTTTATAATTTATATGATATTCTAAAAAAAATTATAAGTTATTAAAATAATTATTAGAAATTATTAGTAAGTATATATATTATATATTATATGTATATGTTTAATTTATTTTTACATTACATATATATTACTTATAATTTTTGAACATTTTAAAATATTTTTAACAATGTTTATTTTAATTATATGTATTATTTACTTTATTTTACATTATTTTTTTAACTTAAATAAAAAACGATATTTTTAACAGCGATATTTTTGACATCAATATTTTTTTCTCGATATTTTTGTACTTACCATAATGTAGATAGGATGTTGATATTCTTGACTTCGATATTCTTGTGTCGATATTTCTGTAGGTCGATATTCTGACCTTCGATATTTTGTCAGTGATTCATGACGTTATGCTGTCACGTCATTATGTTATAATTCACAGACTAGTGGACAGCACGCCCGGCGAAAAACATTAGGTTTTTACGGATAAATGCTGTCTATGCGTAGACTGTTTAATGCTTGGAAAGCGTTTGTGTATTTGAGCTCATTAATTCACATCAAGAATATACAGCTGTGCAGAATACAAATTGTACCTTATTATTGATTTCAGCCTTCTTGGACTATTGTATCCAACAGTGTAGTTGGTACATTTTTAATAAGGAATGCCCCCTTACTACCCGAATACCTTTTCTCATTTGCATAAAACATGCACACGTTCCACTTTTCAGTAGTGTGTACTCGCCATGCATGAAGCCTCTTCACCTCTTATGGTTATAAATAGGACATTCAAGCGGAGAGGCTCGTGGTCAATATATTTGGCCTAATTTGGCACCGCGGGGGCCAGTTAAGACAGGGAAACGTAATTTTATCTCAATGGGAAGCTGATACTCCAGGATACATTGCCAACCTTCGCCTGTCATATCCAAAGCAGGGCATCATCTGCTGCATTGGAGCTGTGTAGTAAATTACAGGCATGGCATGTTTTTATTTCTCTGACTCTTGCTTTGTCTACGAATGTAAATCATTTTGATCATTCCTTTATAAATAATTACTTAATGTTCACTCTGTGATATTTTGTTGCAGGGATTCTGCAGAGTCACAGAACTATGCTTGGGATCATTGGACCATAGTAGGCAGGGACTGAGTCATCCTACCACCTGAGTACCCATGAGCCCGGGAACGACCAGCTATAGTGTCTCACTTGCCCTCCTACTCACTCACAGAGGAACAAGTGATTAGGTACCCCAGAACACAACACTCCTGACACTTTCAGGAATCGTGGTTACTGGACACACCCTTTCGCTCTCACTCTCATACCGGTCCACAATAAGATTAGACAGATACATGAGAAAAGTTTAAAATGTTTATTTTAACTAAAGTTCTCTAGTATAATATACATGACCACAATAAGTAAGAAGGTGCCTAGTACAAATACGGTCAGCATAGTAAGTAGTCCATAAGTCATAAAAGGAGCTGTCATGATATTAGACAGGGTAGACTAACCCCACTCCCCTTCTACAGAAGCAAAGTGATTATATATCTGGCTGTTTGCAGCGGACCACGTACCTCAGCATGCACAGATGAAAGTTCTACATCTCTCGTGTAGTCGCGATCTCCTCTCTGAAAAATCTCTCTCCAAGTGTGTATTTGCATGTCTGTTCATACCTATAAGACAAAGAGTATGTGTTCCCAAACAGCTGCATTTGTGTGTTTTGTCTAGGTGCTAGAGCCTGACCAGAACAGAATAACAAGGGACATTGTTATTTGACCTCGTCTACGGTGTTCAGACTAAATCCCAGGAAAGAACAGAATGCAAAAACAACGGCAGGTTCTGTGTGAAAGTACAGCGTGGCACAAGCAGAATATGTTTGTATAGTAACATGCACAAAGCAGAGTGCAGCCTGCAATGTGCTCAGGCTAACATAGGGAAAACGACAATGGGCCTGCATGGGACATATGACAATTTCTCCGCCGCAAATGCAATATATTGTCATAACAAACTTCTGCTGGGTAATGGGGTCTTAAGTGGGTGTCAATGGCAATGGTGTTAAGGGATGTTCAGCATATCTATTACAATTAAAGGAACCCGGTAATGTATGATATACAGTACAATGCATGTAGGTCAAAAATAACCCTGGGCACTGAACTCTGCTCCGCTGGCAGAGTTTGCGGAATTTTGCATACTCCGCGTTCTGCGGAGAACGCGAAGTTCCTGCAAAACTTCCGACCCCGCAGTTCAGCCCCGGGCCCCCACGCCTCCCACCCCCCGCAATAAATATTTTCTAAATGCAATCTACAATTAATGTAAAATAAAACCGCAGATACCTTATCGCAGCATCCCGGGCTGCCCTCCTCCTCCTTGCCGTAATCTCCTATGTTAGACATATGTCATGGTAGGACTGCGCAAGCATGCGCAGTCCTACCATGGATTACGGCGAGCGAGGAGGAGGAGGGCAGCCCAGGACGCCACGATAAGGTAAGTGCGGTTTTATTTTACATTAATTGTAGATTGCATTTAGAAAATATTTATTGTGGGGGGGTGGGAGGCGCGGAGCGGAGCTCCACGGAGTTTTTGGCCAACTCCGTGGTGCTCCACATAGAGCAACTCCGCCTGCTACGCCCAGGCTTAGTCAAAAATGTACACTTACAAAAGATGAATGTTCTATAGTTATATATTTACAGAACGTGTTAATGCATTAACATTGTCGGTTATATAAGTTATGGATAAAAATCAAACTCTATAAAAATGGTTCTGCAAAATGGTTTCCACAAATTTTTCGCGTACAACGACAATCACCAGGTGCAGTATTATAGAAAGTGCCCCAGGGGTGCAGTGGGCATATGCTTCCACTTTCTGCATCCCCATGGCACTTTGGTATTACAGAAGGGGCCGCAGACGCTTGTGCATCCTCTTCTATAACACTGACACATGAGAGGGTGTTCTCTCATTTTCATGGGCACGTAGATCCATGCAAATGAGGTAATCTCTTTTCCTCTGTCAGGAGGCGTACTGAAAGTGCACCACAAAAAGGTGGCGCAACGCCAGTGCACTGCCCGACGGTAGCCCCCTCGAGGGATGAAAGGGGATCCATTGGATCCCCCAGACATCCCCTTACAGGTGGGTTTAGTCACTCACTGCACTTGCCTACAAGGGGATCTCTCACCTCTCTTGAAAGTGCAGGCAGGTTGCCGCCTACATTGTGAAACAGCAGCTCCGTATCTCATTGAATGTATGGCCCCCAAGGCAGCACAAGTTTGAGGCTGTCATGAAGGCAGCTGATTCAACTTAATAGGGCACACTTTCCTTGTTTGAACACAGCGCACCTATTTGAAGGTGTGCCGTGGCGATAACAGGAAAAGTGTGCCCTAAATGTAATAAGGCCCTATGTTGGCAAAGCCAACCAGGTGAATGTTCTCTCGGCACAAAGTCCTAAATCGAGATTGAATTTCTTCTTTTTCCACGGCTTTTCCCCCATACCCAGATATATCTCTAACTGCATCCACGCCTTTCTACACCCTCCCTGTGGTTTACAGAGAGTTTCCTCCCTGTATCCGCTGTACTCCCCCTTTCTTTGTGGTCCTCGGTGCATTTCTTCTTAAACAACCCTCACATCTACCATACCCCATCCACACCCCTCCCTATACTGTGTTGCGAGTGAGATCTTGCTCCTTTAATTCCTCTGCTTTCTGCCAATTTGGCTTTTACCACATGTTCCCTCCTCCATCCTGTTTACTGCTCACTTATCTTGTCTTCTTTTTCTAATTTTCTTCTTATTTGTCCGTCTTCTTCTGTTCTTTCCCTTCGGGTAACGAAAGACATGGAAGAAAGACTGCAACTCTTCTCTGCAGTGGCCTGTCATTTGGCCATACCCCAATCTCATTTCTTGTCTTCTTACCCTGCAGTGGCCTTCAAGTTCTGTGTTTGGGAATCTCACCTCATTCCAGTCCTATCCTGACAACCCCTCAGTCCAATTGCCAGAGGGTGCAGCAGAGCCCAAGGAACCTTCTGAACTTGTTACACCAATGTCTGCATCAGCAAGATGCACCTGCTCTGTAGTGTCCAAAGTTGAACTACCAACAGACCCCAGGCCTTTTTCCTGTCTGACTTCTTCCTGCTGATCACACTCCAGGCCTAGGGTCTTTACCAGAGAGTGTCAATGGCCTCCTTAGTGATTCAATGTGTTTTTCTTACAACAGCTAACAATGGGTCGAATCTCTTTGTTTTTCTGGAAGCTTTGGTTGTACTGACCCCGGCTATTGCCCTCCTACAATGTACACACATCCTACCCATACTTTCGAATGTCCACTGCTAAATACAGCCTTTTGGAGAAATATTTGCATCATCATCATCATCAACAGGACCTCGAATTGGCTTGTTTCTTATCCATCTTATTTCAGTTTGGTTTCTACTCTGAATCCACCTAATTATCCTCTACCTGAGCCCCTGTTTTCCTCTTCTCTCTCCCTCGTCAGCAGGGCGAACATAGGGAAATATTGCATCATCAGTACAGTTTCCTTTGAGTCCTTTAATATGTACACAGCAAGTACTCCCCATCCTGGCTTGGCCTAGTCGGATCCATCTCTTTGAATGGCACTGCCCGAAATCTCAAAAGAGCTCACTCTCTAGCTGTTCTGAAACATTTGTCCTGATCTCGTTCCCTTCCTTGCCTTTTCAGCATTTCCAGCCTGCTATCTGCTTCTCATTTTACTTCCATCTCGCTCCTTGTCCTTTCCTCAAACCCATGACATGCGCCATATCCTACTTTGTTTCACTTTTTCCTCTGCTCCTTGTCCTACTTTGCCTCCATACTCACTTCTCATTTGATCCCTTTACCTGCTTCTTGCCCTAGTCTCACTCCTTCCTTTGTTCTTCGCCTGGTCCTGACCCGCTCCTTGACCTAATACGGCTCCTGTGCTTGGTCTTCCTTCGCCTGGATTGGCAGCTTATCCCTACCTTCGGCATTGCAGTTTTTGGCACCCACTTCCTCATGTTTTTATCTTTTGCACTTATTCTGCCACTTCCTCCTTCATTTTGTAGCCTGTTCCCCTTCTTGGCTGTTGGTCCACCGTAGTAACAGCCCCACCCACCACTGTAAGTACCTGAGCGACCTCCTCCACTTTCCCCTGCACCTTCAGCCCATTTGCACCTCAGTATGTTTCCTTGGTTTTGCCAGTCCAATCCGCTCTCTCTGACTCATTAAGCAAGGATTTGTTTACTGTGGTCAATTCAGCTTCCGCCCTAACAAGCCAATTTCCCCACTACCCTTGCTACTGCCTGACCATCTCCCTGTGGCCCCTTCAACACACGTTTCTTCCTAGCCCTTTGCTCTTCTCGCAATACCCCATTCACCTAAACCATTGTATTGAGGGCCCTCGTCTTTTTCATTACTTTATGGATGAATTCCGATAACTCTCCTGTTGGCCTGCCTCCCTTGGCCTCCTGTGATCCTCCTCCTCCTACACCCTGAAATTCTCCAACCCTTCCCTGTCCTTCACTGTTCCACGATGTGCCCCACCCCCATAGGGGGGAGGCGGGCTTGTGAGTAGGGACTTGAAATACCCCCTTACCTAAGGAGATGCTTTCAAGTTTAAGAGCTCATGGTGACGCTGAAGAGTATTAAAGCATTTCTGCATACTTTCTACAGATTAGGAAGGCACACAAAGGCAATTTACTCTCATATGTCCAGGGCCTTAATAGGCAATGTAATGTGATGTAATGTAAATGTATTTGTAGAGTGCGAACTAATCACCCGCGAGGGTATCCAGTCACTGAGTATGTCTGGGAGGTCAGGAGCATTAGTCGAAGAGTCAGGTCTTCAGTTTCTTGCATAATGTTGTGAGTGTGATAGGATTGGGCTTGCAGACTCCGAGCTATGCGTGCGGGGCTGTGGTTTACCAGGCACGTTCTTCCACACTCTATGGGAATGCCCGGTGATACAACGATACTGGACAAGGGTGGCTGGTGTGATGACGGGAGTGTTGGGCATACACATACAACCATAGCCACGCTGGCTCCTGCTTGGCGTCACCGGGGAGGATAGATGGCAAATACACTCGAAAATCTGGCTAATCCTAGCTGCGGGGGTGGCTAAACGCAACATTGCACGGCTGTGGGGTGCAGGAACACCTCCCAAATTATCAGACTGGAAGGCAGGTATGGACAGGTGTCACCTTGCGGAGAGGGTGGTGTATGAGAGCAGAGGCTGCCCTAAGAAGTTGGAAAAAATATGGAACCCCTTAGGGAAATATAGAGCTTAAGAATAACGAGACCGGATGGGGGAAGCGATAAAGACACAAAACGACTCTTGAGGGGGAGGTTGACCTGCTTGGGATGCATAAACATTATTGATCTGTCCACGATAGTGCCCCTGCGGGATGTAATCTGTACTTTACATGTTGACATGATGTATGTTCTGTATCTGACTGGAACTGTTTTTGTTTCCTTTTCTGTTTGTTTAATAAAAATACTTGGGAAAAAAAAATGTCTGCTCTGATATCCTTAGTGAGGGCGTTCCAGATCTTTGCTGCTAGGTAAGAGAAAGAGCGGCCTCCTGTCCTGCTTCTGTGAATGCGGGGTATATATGCGAGTGATAGCGAGGTAGATCGGAGGTTCCGGGCTGGCTGGTGGTAGTGCAGTCGGCGGTTGAGGTATGCTGAGTCCCTTCTGATGCAGCGCTTTGTAGTCGATTGTTAGTATCTTGAAATGGCAGTGTTTCTGTGCAGGGAGTCAGTGGAGTTCTCAGAGGTGTGGCGTGATTTCGGTTCGGTGGGGTAGGCTGAGAACCAGATCTTCAGAGAGGGACCACTCCTAATATGCCCCACCTGTGGACCATTCCTCTACCCTATGCCCTTGTAGTCTTGTGAACCCCGAGCAAGCTACCCCTACCCGTCCACCCATTTACCTTTTAGGGGGCTCATTGCTCCCCAAAGTACCGGGTCACATCCCCTAGTGCATCCTGCCCGCAGGTCCAACCCGACCGTGCTCACACAGGGCCCCTCCCAAAAACTCCCTCTGGATTTTCTGACAGCCATCAGTGGAAAGTCTGATTCCCTGTGACATTGACTTTGAGCCACCATCCAGGATTTACAGCAATATTAATGAGGAAGAGGTGCAGCTGGAAGATAGGCCTGACTGGTACCTCTCTCCCCTGCCCCTTCCCCCGCTACACTTGCCTATGCCTGAGGGTGAACATTCTGTTATTTTATTTAAAATTATGCAACTTTCCAAACCTTTTTCTTTTCCACTGTTTGGAGTTTTTTTTTTTTTTTTTAAAGTAGTTCTGGGAATCCTTCAGGAAATGTTAAGTTTGCAAGACCTACACAGTATAAGAAAAACATTCTTTGTAGAAAAGTTCTCTTGCAAAAACGTTTCATTTGGAAACCATTTTCTTGCATACAAAGTTGTGATACTTGACAGTCTTCACAAACTCTATATAGGTCGCCATTCTAACCCAAATTACAACCACCCCTGATTTAAATGGGTCGAATACACAAGACAAATTCAGAAAAGTAACCCTGAAGGTTTGAACCTACATTTGGAGTCTATTTCTGACTTGTTTGTAATTCTCAACGAATTTGAAAACCACTTTTAGGAAGATGGGTCTTTCAAGTCGTACTCACACATGTAAGCGTAACAGAAGTACATCGTTTACAGTGTAGACGTATTGCACGGGTGCATTTGCACATACTATTGGTTTTTATTTCTCCTCATCCAAACATTTTTCCCCATGAAAAAAACACCAGTTTCAGAGACTTTACCACCCTGGAAAGGCTTTGCTCCTGCCCTTGACAAAGGCAAACCTCTGCAGACATCTAGGGTGAGCATGTGCCTGCCAGGTGTTAGTGAATGCTGCAAACGTGCATGTTTGTTGTGCTCACCTGCTTACAAAGGCATTCTGTTCTGGTATGCCTACAGCCCATGCGCATAAGCAGATTTGTTCACACATACAATTATTCCACACTGGTGTGACTAACCATAAATGAACATATGTGAAAGTATATCCATTGCAGGGTGCAAAGTCATGTTTTGTGGATAAGAAGGTATTTGTCTACCATAGTTCACCTTAGGTGATTCATGTTCAAAATCACCAGTGTCTGAGACTTGAAAGCAATTCACAGGACAGAGAAGCTAATCTTAGGCCAGTTCCAAGCCATGTTAAACCTTTATCCTCTGTTCTACATAACTGTAATCACCTCTGTTTAACTTTAATGCATAGAATGTATCAACAGTCCTGTTTTATGGTAGCACCATGCTCCAAAGGCGCAGGACTAGAAAGTAGCCAACTTGAAAATCACCATTGTTAATGTGCTCTTCCTAGCCAGAAGGTATTTAAACGTGGGTGGTAGATGGCCATGCTGACCTAAGGAACCCTAAATGGGCCTGGCTAGCCAAAATATGAGTCATGGTTAGTAGAAGCCACTGGTGCATAATTTGGTACTGAAGATTCCAATGATAAGGGAGGTCTGAGCAAGAAATAAATTCATCTATCTAGAAACCATTATCAACATTATAATTCATTTTATATTTTTGCAGCCTTTAGATAGTGTATCTATACTTGCTATAGTACATCCTAGAAGTAGGAGTTGTATTCACGATTTTTACACGATTTTTTCACGCCTCTCCCTCCACAAGCAATGATGCTATATCTGAAGATTCCTGGGCAAAATGGAACCTTACCACTGGTGCCCATAGGTACTCCCTAGTATGCCCCTGCTCTCAAGAAACGTTGTGCACTCCCTCAACAATCCATCTTGAATGAATGAATGAATATGATATTGTATAGCGCTAACTTAGCCCAAGGGCGTCAAGGCGCTGATAACGGGGCGAGACAACGGATGGTAGACCGGGTAGAAATGCTATGGGGAGGCTCTGTTTGAAAAGCCAGGCTTTTCGGAATAGAGAGTGTGACACCTGACTAGAGAGCTCTTCCGGCAGCGAATTCCACAATTTGGCGGCAGCAGTGGAAAACGCTCTACCTCCCCACCTGGCCTTCTTGAATCTCGGAATTATAAGCAGTTTTTTTTCCGAGGATCGAAGTTGTCTGGTGGGCACATAGCGATGAAGGAGAGCTTTGATACCCTCGGGGCCAGCATCGTAGTAGGCGTTATGGGTTAAACATAATCTTCACACCCTTAGGGCATCATTTAGACTTTTTAGAGCAGGCTGCGGTAAGGCCATGCTGAGAGCCCACCACCTCAGGTGCAGGAGGCCTCCCAACATATACAGAACATCGCCGGGCTGGCTGGTGCATTGGGGGGGAAAGTACGGTGAGTGGCGATTTTTCAAGCTACGGAGCACCTTTCAGCATTGAGTTTTAAAGGAGATGGAGCCTATCTTCAAAAAAACAAAATCAATGTCTGTGACTTCTAGAAGTTTTCTCCCATTGTGTGTTGCGCATTTGTTTACTTTTTCTATCCGGGACTGCCATGTTTAAAATGGCGATCCTTCCAGGAAAGAAGCTGGTCAGAATGGCATTGGGGGAGCTGTCCTAAAGAAGAAAATCAAATAACAAAGACCAACCCAATCAGCCCACCAGGATCTGGGTGCATCAATAATAATAATCACAATGGCCTCGTGGGACACTTTTTCAAATAATGGCAACCGTCCTACCTCAATCGGCGGACCCTGAATTAAACAATCTACTTCATGATTGTAATTAATACAATGCAGATAATGGAGGTGCGTCCTGGCCTCGTGAATGGAGACGAGCCTTTGTTGCAGGGAAACGCTATCTTTCACGTTTTGACGCAACCACGTTCTGTGGAATTTCGCATGGTTGGACTCTGGAATAATACGCTGAGACTTTACGAATATCTTGACGTGGCAATACGCTTTCCAGACAACTTGCCCTAATGAGACCCTGCAGATAGATCTATGGTCGAAACGTCGACATTAGGATCCTCTGGCTATCAATCTTCACTTTGTTGAAAAATGGAACTTTGATTTTGAACAGGATTTTACTTGTTTGTATAGAGAGGCCGGGGACTATCACTTAAAACTGCTTTTTTTATTGTACATAATCACAGTATGCACTTCTCTTTCACTGCGTCGTCTGCACTCTTTGACCCTACATGACAATTGTATGTACTTGATGTTCGCAATGTATATAAATGATTTATGTTGCTTAATGAAGGCCCAGACATTGTATTAATTACAATCATGAAATAGATTGTTTAATTCAGGGCACGGCAGATTGAGGTAGGACAGTTGGTATTATTTGAAAAAGAGTCCCACTGGACCATTGTCCTAAATAAGAAAGCACTGCCACCACCATTCTCTCTGGCTTTGAATTATCCAAATAGTTTTCCTAATGGCAGAGCCGGCAACAAGTCAGTCACAAGTTAAAACCACCATTTACTGGACTCTAAGGTCCTCATTTACAAACTTTTGACGCAAAGCAGCGCAGCAGGCCTTCCTGCTGCGCTGCAATGCATCAAAAGAAAAGGGCAGGAATGCACTGTATCTACAAGATACGGCGCATTCCTGTCCTTCTCCACTGCGCCGGCGCACAAACAGCAGCCGCGTGCCAGCGCAGACGCCCTTGCGTCATTTTGCAAGGGAGCCTGCATTGTGGGGATGATTGTTTTTGTGCAGGAAGGGACACCCTCCTGCAGAAAAACAATCAATGATGGCTTTTTCCTCTTTCTATGTGTGCTGAAGAATGCAGCACACATAGAAAGAGGAAAAAAAGAGGAGAAATAAAAGTATTTCTCCTCGTTGGGCCGCTCCTACACCTCCTCAAATGCGTAGGAATCTGACGCATTCCCAGGTTTATGATTCCTCGTAAATCTGCGTTCTATTTGCACCCACCCTTTTAGTTTTGTACGTAGTGGGAACCTGTATTAAACCCCACATCCATCCGATTTGGCTTAAAAGAAAGTTTACGAGTAATTAGGAGCATCCCAGGGACCAGTTTGGCATTGCCCTACCAAATTATCCGCTGCTTGTCTATGGAGACCTTTGAAGTATACTTGCGTACTTTGGCCCTTGCGAGTGGCTCATATGAGCAGTCTGAGACTGATTCACTCGCGTGATTAGGCGCAGGGTGTGTCTTTTCAAATTTCAAATAAAGTTCCTATTAACATTGTCAAATAAGTCATCATCAACGCATTGCAGGACGAGGGTGATGATCTGTGCTGTTTGTTGTTCTTTGGAGGTCTCGGAAGATGCTCCAGGGGACGTCACCGTGTCTGTTTCAATGGAGCCTGCTTGATTGGTCCGCATGACGCATGTACGTGAGACGGCTCCTCTGTCTCGAGAACAGCATGTTCGACCACAATGGCGCTGTCAGCATTAATTAATGAGATTGGTGTAAAAGTTAAACATCATCCCGTGTCTTTGTCATGCTCCGGGTTAACTCTGATGAATGGTCTTGAGAGATGGAGACACGTTTCCAGTTTCCACTTATGATCTGAAGAGCTTCTGAAGTAGAGCTGGGGTTAGAATTTCCTAGATTCGTTCACTTATTTTCTTTAGAAATTTATCTAACTTTGGTGGCTGGCCATTTGGCAACCCATTAGTCACCCATTAATCCCCAGATTAATTGGTATTTTCAAGTGCCTGTGAATTTTCTTTGCGCCACTCTGGAGCAGTCCGCTTAGGAAGGGGTTTAGGCATTGGTTTTGAGATGGATAGTTCACGTTCTCAGTTCAACATAAAGTCTTCTATTATCTTATTTTCACTCAGTGCCTCGTTTGTAAACAATTAAGTGCAAAAACCCAAAGTTTTACTTAGGAACCCATCAATAGCCATGCTGGTTGCTGGGCTGGCTATATGCCAAGGTTGCCTAGCCCGGATTCCACCTCATACCTCTTTTTTCCATCTCCCTACAGCTCCTGTCTCTTTACCTTGTGTACAGGTTCTTTGTTATCTCTTCTTTCTCCCGTTGTCACATTTTTATTTCTCCTTCTTTCGCTCTTTAATTCCTTTCTCTCTCTTGCTGTGGGTAAAAGTCTGATAATTTGAAAGAAGTTGGGGACCCCAAAAAAGGAGTGCTTGTGCCCACCCCTGGCAACCACTGGTACAAACAAAGTAGTGCTTATTTTAGATGGGGGCTGATGTATGGCTCACTGACACTGATTTTTAAAACAGGTTCATGGTTACTGATTGTTCCAGAGAGATCACTGACAAACCTATACTCTTACAGGGTCATATCCACAAATATTTATTAGCATGTGCGTAAAGTGGATCCACCATTTAGAAATTCCATATTATCAATGCCCAGGTATTTCCATGTAAAGATCATAATAATAGTAACTTTTGCTTTACAAAGTAATTGTAATTGGATTTATATAGCGCTTACTACCCCAGATGAGGCGTTGAAGCGCTTTACGGCAAGTAGCACGCTACTCCGGAACCCAAGGTTAGTTGTTAGTCCAGTGTTTATTGTTGGTTATTGTGATTAGTAATGTGCTCTCAAGAAAAACTGCCTGCATTTACTCTAGTTACTTTGTGATATATTAATACCAGTCAGGTGTGATCATTAGTGGGGGCTATTTGGCTTCAGGTGAATGGGTGGTGGGATAAATAGGCTGGTGGAGATTAGTTCATGTTAGATTACGGGGATAGGGGATTAAAGAGGAGAGGTTGTGATCTATGAGATGAGGTATCAGCCAATTGCAGAATTATAATAAGAAGGATTGAGGCAGACGGGCATGAGACTGAGAGGAGGTCATAGTCAGAAATAGAGAGTATGCAGAGGATAGAAAGTAAGACGAAGGACAATCTGAAGAAAGAACGGAGAGGAATCAAGCGAGAGTAAATCAATGCCAATTTTTCATGCAGGGGTTAGGAGTATAGTGCAAGAAGGCTTTCTGAGTTAGCAAGCAGTCGGATAATGTAGGCTGTAGAGAGAAACATTATACATAATGCTCCTTATCCAGGGCAGACAGCTTAAACATGTGATTCCGAGTGTATACATCATTTAAACAAGAGGCCTAGCCTACTGTGTGCAAAGCCTAGGACAGCCCTCTGAAGCATAGTCTGGAGTATCCCAACCTTGACACAAGGTCTGTACACTGCACACAGTGAGTTTGTACAGGGAATGAGAAGTTCTTATTTAAATGTGTTTATTCACTATTCTGTAACTAAAAGGTTTTTTCAGTCACTCACTAAAAATGTGTTATTTGGCACTGGCTGAGAGTGTTTCGCCAGTGTGTAAACAGATTTATAGAATAAACAAAGAAGGAGGACCGAGGGCAGACAAAGGTCCGGCTCACAAGACCCCACACTGGAATATGTCAATAACAGAGTGAGCTGTTCCTAACAAAGGGAAGAGTGGTCCCAATGGAAAAAAGGGGGGAAAGAGAGGAGTAGCTCCAATAAGGAGCAAGGGCCCTCACACACCCCGGGGGGGTGTCATGCTTCATCATCGGGCAGCTCCTCGTTGGGCTGGTGCTGCAACGCCCAACGGGCCCCACGAGGGGGCTCTTTGCCGGAGATCTTTTAACCTGCTGGTTCTGCCGTATAGATGAAGTGGGGGGGTGTGGGCTGTCTGATGTATGTGCACAAAGTGAGTAGAGTGTGCGGTGAGTGAAGATAAAAATAACTATTGGAATTCGCCAAGAAACCTTTATTTTGCGGGTTCCCTGTTATGGTTAAAAACCTGTGGTGCTTGTTTCTGGAGATCTGTCAATGTTCTCTTTAAGCATAGTGGGTCAGGGTAGAGGCCAACATGTTTCATGCCTGTATTGTTGCGTCAATCATGGCATTTCGTCAGGACCTAAACACCATGTAGTCTACTCAAAGAGGGGTGGAGACTGTAAATGTGTGAGCATCAATCCATACCCTCACCAAAATACACCATCTGCAATCTGGGTCCTCGTAAGTAGGGACCTAGATAAAAATGGAGAGAAACAGGGCCGCCGCTCTGGAGTCTAAGAACGTGCACTGGTTGCACTCGTGACTCAAAATAAAAGTTTCTTGGGGAGTTCCATTAGTTATTTTTGACCGATGATGAAGCATGACACCCCTCGGGGTGTGTGAGGGCCCTTGCTCCTTATTGGAGCTACTACTCTCTTTCCCCCCTTTTTAGGTCTCGCCTACGTAGCGCGCAAGCGCTGCTTTGGAGTGACCTCTTGGAATCACTCCGGACTTTTTGGGAAACTCGTGCATGTTCTGCACTGTTTCCAATGGACACTCGTAGCATGTAGCGGCGTTTACCCAGCGGGAGATGAGCAGCGGCACCATCTGTTTGCAATTATCGCGCCCGTGCTTTGGAAACAGATGGCGCCGCTGCTCGCTCCTGCAAGGTAAACGCTGTACAGGAGCATAAAAGGCAGCTGAACCATGAATACAGCCATTAGACACTGTATTAGCTGCACCTTTAAGAAGGAAACTGAAATGGAATTATTTTGCGGCTAAAAGATCAATACTAAGAGGACCTCGTTTGTTCTTAAGATTGGCCAGAAATTATATTAGGATCTCGTTTATTCTTAAAATCGGGCAGCAGTTATATCATTGTTCGCGAGCTTTCCCCACCCAGAACTAGGGATGTGCTGCCACCTTGTGGCCGTTAACCTCAACATGCCAAAACCACAAGTGTCTCTGAAAACCAGCCTGAATTAACTAATTAGCTCTTCCTTGTTTTAAATTATTATTCCTGCTTTTACTTTCCTCGGCCATAGTCCACAGACATGAGCCTTCTCCCACCACTCTACTTTCTCAACAACACACATTAGTTAACCTCTCCTATGTGCCTCTCTCTGTACTAGAAAACGTAGCTCCAGCTGCTACTCTCTCTCTCCGTCTCTCTCCATCTCTCCCTGTCTCTCTCTCTGCCTCTCTCCCCCCGTCTCTCTCTTTCTCCCCATCTCTTTCTCTGTCTCTCTCTCCTCTTACATGCTGCCTGTACCTCTCCACTCTGTACTGCGCTTCACACCAGGCCCTCGACCTCTCACCCGAACCTGTACTCTGATGCACCCCAATAAACCTCCCCTATCCAGGCTAGAAAGTAACAGTTGTCATAGTCTGTAAAAGGAGGATCCCTGCTAGATTTTTTGTGGAAATATGATTTTCGGAGCGCCAGGTGAAAGTATGATTTTGCCTTTTGAGCGCGCCCTTTCCCACGGCAGCACAGTAGCGCACTTTAAAAAAACGATTTGCCGCAATTTAGTACACTTGTGGCGAGCTGGGATCCTGAATCGGCAGCTGCATACAGTGGCCTTAATGCGACTCTGTCCTGCCACTCTGCCCGGTGACACGTCGCTGTGCCCACAAACGCAGGGCACCCCACTCCTAGCCTGTGGCATCCGCGCTAGTCCAGACAACTTTCCCAATGCACCTCCACTCCGGCCCGTGTCACTCCTGGGCGTTATATTTCTGTAACACTCCCCCCATCCCTCACCCAGAAATTGTGTAAGTGCACCCAAAATGCTGACCAGCAGCATCCATTGCTGTTGCAATATTAAGATCTATGCACAGCTCTGCCAACTTACCTCAGTCCTCATAGGTAGCACTCATGCAAATCTAGACCAGAGACGCACACACAACTCAGTTAATGCATCTCAACTCCTAACTGACGTAATCCATTGCACGCCATTGCAGAATAATACTCAGCTCGGGCAAAGCATTTCAACTCTGACCTGACGTACTCCATTCTGCGCCATTACCGAATAATACGCAGCTCCATAAGTGCATCTCAACTCCGAACTGACGTAATCCATGCTGCGTCATCACCGTATAATACGCAGCTCAGTCAATACATCTCAACTCCGAACTGACGTACTCCATGTTATAGAACTGCTAAATTCCATGCACAGCTTTGCCAATACAAATCAATTCCGTAACTGTTCACAATATTGTAAACATGTGACAAAGGACTCCCGGCAGTGGGCTGGTGTGAGAGAGACGGACTCTTGAGTGCCAGGGTGCGGCTAGGTAAGGTAGAGAAGCCTACACGTGGATGGGTGAGGCAGAGTCCCGAATGTGAGCCACCAGTGTGGGAGGGAAAGGTTTTTCATGGTGTCAGCAGGAGAAGATGGCTCGCCGGCATTGGGAGGGGGCAGTGAAGCCTGGATGTTGTAAATTATGGTGCGAGTAATTGAGGCCGGTCAGGGCTTTAAGTGGGCCGGGTCCTTCTAAAATGCAGGTGCTGAGTCGGGTCCCCATCGGGCTCTCCATTTTCGCCCTCACCCCCGATTAAAAAAAGAAATCTTAATTCTGCAGCAGTGCCACACTTCGCTGCCCTTGATTGTAACTTCAAAGAGACTCGTTATAGTTCTTTCACAGTCTCATCATTTCGGAATCTAAGCATTTTCCATATTCTATACAACAAAGCCATAGTTGCTGCTTATTTATCTTATGTAACTAACAGCCATTGACAAAGGCAATAGTCCTGGCTTGTTGTAGGTGTAAGGATACTTGTATTATATATCTTGATGCAGTGACAGAAGCAGCAAAATACCTTTCAGGTGGCACACTATGCTAAACACAAATTTTAAGTTTACGTGTTTTGAAGCCACGCCTATATTGCATTGGCCACGCCCCTTTGAGAGACTCCTCAGTTTTTTCATCCCACTTAAAGCCCTGAGGCCGCAACCCCAGGGCCTGAGCTGAGGCGAGACAGCGAGTCTTAGCTAACAAACATTGGCAAAACCAATAGCTCTAGCTAAACACATATAAAGCCCCAAAGGCGAGACCTATTGGCTATGCCAATGCTTGTTTCCATTGGGACCCCTCTTCCCTTTGTTAGGAACAGCTCACTCTGTTATTGACATAAACAGATTTATGCTCTGCTTTGCCACCTAATCCCCTCCAAGTGTATGTTGTGTGTGTGTGACTATCGTAGTATGTGCAGTATATGTATAAGCGAAGCAGAGGGATAAAGGCCTGTCTGTGGGTTCCATTTGGATGTCCCAGACATGTTTCTGTGCACAGGTTGGGGATAAGTTGGTTGCCCAGACAGCGGCAGTGTATCAGGATGCAGGAGGTAGGACACCTAGACAGTCAAGCGAGGACAAAGGAGACAAGGCTCCTATAGAAATTCGATTAGGTGTACTCCACTTGGTAGATGGTGGGGAGAAGGGGTCTGCAGTCTCTTGTTCAAGGTGAGAAGGGTCCTTTAGGTAAGACCAGTCTTTTCTCTGTTTCCTGATCACTGTCTTTGTGGCTGTTTCATTGCCAGATGCAGGTAGTTCACATCTCTTTGTGCCTCTGTTGTGGGCGCCCCAGGCTGGAGAATACACTGCTGTGAGGAGCTTTACCCCACATAAAGTCTGTATATGCAACTGCATAGCAAGTCACTTGAAAAGGGAAACCACCCCAAAACAGTTCTACTTTTAAAATCCTTGTCTTCATCTCAGCTCAGAACTACAAAGAACATGCATCACTCCTGCCCTCCTCAACCCCTGAACGTGTATAGTCCACCCACAGGCACTACATGCTGCCAGATGAGCCCACAGTCATCAATCCTCATGTAATAAATAAATAAAAAAATAGATAAATAAATACTTATTACTGCACTTCTCTAATTTTTTAGCACAGTTTGTCACAGATGTCTCTTTTGGCCAATGTCATGGTACTTAATTTACCGGCCTTGGAAGCAGGGCTGAACAGGCGTTTTGTTCCTCCAGGCATTTCCTCAGTGGGCTGGAGCCTTTGAGGGCCGCACCTGGTGCCTCTGTCACGTTCCCCCAGCTCCCCGAGATTAGCTACAGTAAGCACAGGGAGGCTTCAAGACAGGGAGAAGAGAAAGGGAGATGGGGAGAAGTAGAGAAAAAGCAATTAGAGAGGGAGAAGAGAGGAGAGAGAATGAATGGATGGAAAGAGACAGATTGTGCAAGAAGGCTAAGGGAGAGAGCTGGTTTTGGCATTTTTGACAGGGCTGCCTTAGGTTCCCCAGTCCCGCCGTGCTTGGAAGGATGGAAGGCTTAGTCTGCCTTTCTAGGACTTGTTCCTTTCAGTTCCCTGTAAATGTCACTTCCTCGTCACTGTGATTGTTTGCAGAAATCGGCAAGATGTTCACATTTATTCGGTGGTGTAAGATTAACCGGGAGATGGGGAAATTTAGCGCAATCCTCTATGTCCTTGGGTGAGCCCTGAAACATTTTTTAATCGGAAAAAGTTGAAAATATCCCCAATGCGTAGGGGTGATCTTATGCATTGTAATCAACATGTTACGGTGAATCGGTCTCATTGCGTTAGTAAGGTTGTTAGCATTTAGTGTGACATTTTACATTACACAATAACTTATACCTGGAAAAAGTAATAATATATTGACGAGTACATTTCGCGACTCACAGAAGCAAATTTATGGCAATATGATTCCATGAGGCATAAGAAGGTGTAATCTGCACAAGTTTTATGTACATTAACCATTCAAACACTTTGATCAAGCTAGAGAAGTGGGTCTACCCAGAGGAGTATTAGAGGTGCAATTCAAATAAAGATACTTTAAGCCAAGTACTAACTTGTTGAGTATCCATAAATATGCAGGAAAACTCTTTCCACACTTATTTGTTGATTATGCACACGAAGGGCTATAGAGAAATGGCATAAATTACCATTATATATATAAATACTGTTTATGCATGTAGGAGACCTTTGTGGGTTGGCTACTTAAATTTGGAAATAAGAGTAAAGCAGAAATAAATAAACTGGAGTGTTCTTTGCATTAAAAAGTGACCCACACGAGTGAAGATTTCTATTTAGCGCTGTAAGATGTACAATCATCCAAATATGTGCTCTTCTGTATAAGGTTTTTCTGTGGGTTGTATTTTGCTAATGACAACAGTGCCTGTGTTTTTTCAGGGCGTGTTTGTGGGAATGTCAAGGAGGATGTGGGAATCACATCTATTGCTGTTTGGAGTAAGAGAGAGCATACTTCAAGAGTGTGAATTGGATGTGTCACACTGCACAGTGGGGTGCAGGCAGCTTTCCAACAGTGAACGTAAAACATGGCAAAAGATTAAAGGAACTCATTTCAGAGTTAGGTGGAAAAGGAAAGAATTCCCATGTCTAGGGTAAGGACAAAATCTGGAAGAGAATCCAAGGTAGGAATGTATAACACTCGAGGGATAAAGAGGTGGAAAAACGTTTGTCTCTGGATTTGTTAAATGCTCTAAAAATTGGAGGACTTTTCCTTACCACGCACTAATAAATCAAAATCAAAAGCCTGAATCATAGTAAGAGTAACTTTGTCTGCCTTCATATTTAAATTTGCCTTCAATTTACTTTTAATTCTTTCAAAAGCCCCAAAGGCACTACATTGAAAGCTACCAATATTGTAAATTCTCCACGTGGGTATTATAAAAAAAGTGCATATTTCCCTTGAAAGTTTTGTCCAGGTGGAGAAAACCCTCCCCACTGTCTTTAAAACATGTTTTTGTATGTGATTTTCACACATCTTAATTGCACACTTAGCTTTTATGGCACCAAGCGTGGGTATGCAAAGGTGGGTATGTAAGACCACTGCATATGCCTGTAAATAGACAACACCTTCCCAATGGCCACCACCGACCTCTTGCACGGAAGCACCGCTTTTGCCTTCTTTTATCCTAAACATTTTGGTAAATTGACACCTGTGACAGAACACGAGGTAGAATGGCTGTTCTCAGGTAGTTCACAGGTTAGGTTCTGCCCACAATGAGCACCTCAGGTTTACGCCAGCAGTTTTATTACATTTTTAAAACAAATTTGTACTGGAGCAAACCTGTAGATACCCTAAATCAACTCCAATAAATACTCTAGAAAATCTTAGTGAGTTCTATTTCTTAAAGATAATATAATTTCAATAATATAATTTCCATGGAATTTAATAGTCACTTCCCACGATCAGTTTTAAGGATGTGTGCAAGAAGTGCATAGGAATAGTCAAACAGTGTTATCTTTTGGAGCAATCTGGCTGCTGCTAACACCATGCATGCCTGCTGATGAAGTCACAAGTACCACGAGCCTCAGTGGTCTGCCAGCTGTTAAGTATGTATGCATATGGTATTTCTATAGCTCAAACCTATCAAAAAGCCCGGCGCATAGAGGAGGACAAGGCTGAATCCCGGGCCCGAATTATTTGAATCATTTTAGTCGGGGTGAGCCAGACTGGAGGGAGGGGGGTGGGATGTTTGGGATTGTTTTGTAGTTAGCTTGTCCTTGATCTATACTTAGTCAGTAAAAGAGTTACTACAATAGGCTGATACTAAGAATACTAAGATGTCAATACCCCACCTTGGGAAGTATTTATCTTCTGAATGTAACCCGAATGTATAGTTATACTCATGTTCACTCGATTCCTGTTGAACCGCCTATGTATCGATTGTATTAATGTTTTTGCGCAATGCGACATTTCATAAAACCAATAAAGTATGTTTTTTTTTTTTTAAACTATCAAAAAGCCAGCAGAGTGCTCGGAAGTGCATGGAGTACAAAGGTTCAAGTAACATTCAACTGGAGTGAGGCAGCCGTGTCAAGCAGCATGCTTGGGAGCATGCAGCTCAGTGGTGGCACGCACCCATGGGGTGTGTTTGCCACTGCAGTCTCTCTATGAGCTTTCTTGCTCCACTATACTGGCAATTGGCCTTGCCCTTGTTGTTATGAAAACTTACTAAACTGCAAGCAGAGTACACGTTTTGCAGAAGAGAGCCAACTTGCTCCATGCCCTCTGTCCGGCAGTGTACAGGAAGAACAAAAGACAGAAGTCTGGAGGTCATACCTTGTTTTGAGGGAACAGAACCCCAAACACCACCTGCGTAATTCCAGGAACTCATATTCGGTACAGGGTCGTGGTAAAAATGTTCTGCCCACCTGAGCATTCAGAACAAAGCCCAATCACCAATGTGCACAAGATGGCCCCCGCGTGGCATGTCACCACTTCGTCTCACTCCATATGTGTTTTGACTGTCTGCAAGGCCCATTGCCATCACCCCCCACCAAGCTCGTCCAGTCTTGGTGGGTTCTGTACATCCTGATCCTTTGACCCTGGCTGTCACCTTCTCACCCCACCCTAAGCATCTCCCCTGGAGTAAACAAGTGCTTTCCATGTTATTTATTCAATCATATCTAACCACAACTCGCAAATATCTGTAGTTTTGGCACCAACGTCACTTCAACAATCTTTTTAAATAAAATTACCATGGCTTTTATACACATTCAGAAGAGCACTATCACTTCCACTACAAAAATAAAAGGATTCTTTGGAACATTTCATGAGTTATGTATTTATTTAATCATATGCTATCCTTAGTACATAATGGTCAGACAAATTAGGGACTCTTGCATGGTCAGTATGTACTGCAAACTGAAATGATCTGCGGCTAGCCCTTTCCAGATGGCACACTATACCTGGTCCACACCGTGGATGGCCACATGACATTCAGGTGCTGCACACCTGGCATTCATGCACACCATGTGTGCAGGGCCAGTAGCTGCTGTTCTCTGCACCGGCGGTGCCCTATGCCATTTATGCAGTATGTAGATACACACAGTAAATGGCTTATGGTCATGCATGCCTTCGCTTGTGCTCTACACACAGGGCCTGATTACGATGATGGTGGGGCCGCCACCGACAGCCTGTCGGTGGCGGTCCCACCGCCATCATAATACTCATTACCGCCTGCCACATTGGGATGGCGGGCGTATGGTTGGCGGTTCGAGAGACTGACCGCCACGGATCCGACAGGCTCAAAGAGCCCGTCGGTATGTCAGAGGGACTTGTATCCCTACAACAGTGGCGGTGCCTGGCAGGCACCGCCGAAAGTGATTACAATGTCCCTTCCTGCCGGCCGTTTCATGGTGGTTTACCCGCCATGAAAAGGCAGGCGGAAAGGGACATTGGGGTTCCGTACCAGGCCCCCCTTCTTCACTGGCTCTCCAACATGGCCCCTGGGGGGGCACCTCTCGTGCCCCCCAATATATCCCTGCACCATGTTGTTCACACATGGTGCAGGGATATGCACGGGGTGCATATTTTGCACTGCGGCATGTGCTGCAGCCCCTCAGCACCCACCGCAATACAAAATATACACTTTGCGACTGACTTGAAGGCAGTCGCATCGTGATTCAGGGTGTGGGAACGCCGACAGCTTGTCAGGCAGTCCCGTTTCCCACCAGGATGTTCCATCCTAATCAGGCCCATAGTGAGCACAATCAGAAGGCATGGTCTGCAACCATACCCAGTTTGGACTGTACACATCAATTGGCCTTTAGCCACATATGTATGCATTTGTGTGTATATACAGAGGTTAAAGCTAGCTATAAACCAACAAAGCACTATACTTATAGAATAGAAAGCGGAAAGGATAAGATGGAACTTACTCAGAGTGGTAGGGTAAATTTTCCTGTAATATCTGTGGCTATGGTCGAATTGATCTATTAATTATGGGAAAGATCTTCAATTAAGATACGTGTCTTCAGTTCCATCTGAAAATGCACGTGGAAGAAGGTAAAGGGATTGGCTTTAGAATGGGATTCCAGATCTTAAGTACAGAGCAGAAGAAGTCTTGACCTCCGTCTTTTCCCTTTTGCACTTTTTTGGTTTCGGAACAGTTTATAACATAATGAATGACGCATTCATTATGGACTCTACCAGAGGTCTTAAACTTGCTTACCAGGTACGCATGTGTCTTTGTAGACCTTCACTGGTTTGAAGGCTGTTTGTGTCTTCTTTGCGATGTGTGTTTTGAAGTTGATGTGGGAGTGGATATCCAAACCAAATGGCGTACAGTTGCCTTACAGTTGTGGGGGTAATACATTAAGGTTCCTTACCTTGGGCATTCTTGCACGGATCCTTGTTTTCTGTCTTTGGCGATTAATACAAATATGGTCTTCAGGGGATTGAGCTTTAAGTGTGCTTTTGACATTAAAGCTAAGGAAGTGGTAAGCCAGTTGCTGACGTCCTCAATGTTGTTCATATTGGAGACATTCATTCAAATATTCATGGATGCTGATGTCCATTTAGAGGCTAAACATTACTGGTGCTAGTAAGGATTCTTGGGGAAAACCACTGGTCACGTGGATGCTCTCAGATTTGAGGAGTTCATCTAAACTACATGAAATATTTTATTTATGTAGGAGGCAAGTCAATGGAATACAATGTTGTTGAAACTTGTTGTGGAGAGGACGTTGAGCAGGGACTGATGGTTGATGGAGGGTTCACACCTATCAGTGCTCAGGAGTGAATCATCACCCACAGGGAGGGTTGCTGTCTCTGATGCATTGTGACCTGAACACTAATCCTAAAGGAGGTAATTCAGCAAGATGTTTGAGGGAGATAGCCTTCTCAATCATTTTGTCAAAGTAAGGAAGGTGAGAGATACAACAGTAATAAGCCAGAACTCCGGGGGTTTGAGGTTTAGCTTTCTTCAAGAGTGGAAGGCTCTATTCAGTTTGGGCGGAAGTTGTTTTGAGTGAGTGAAGCAGTGTAAGGCTGACACAGGGATATCATGATGTGAAAAATATCATGGATATAAATATTGAAGATAAATCCTTTTTAGTATGGTTTTTAATATTGTTTACTAAAACATGGTTGTATATAATGTAGTTTTTGATGGTATTTTTGTTAAATAGTTGTGGTAGTTATGAAATATATTTTAGCGATTCAATTCTAAATTGTTTGATTTTATGCATATTTATTTTTAATTTTTTTTTATCATCTATATTATATTTAATTGTAAAATGTATGAATTCTTTATATTATAAATATATGTTTAAAATCATTTTTAGTAGCGTGATTTTGGGCCTTTAGGGGAAAAGGGTGTGGAGGTTTTTGGAATATGTTTGTGCTCGTATTTTTTTATTCCATGTATTTATGACATTTTTATTTAGTAATTTTAAAATGTAGTAATTTTAAGTTTTAAATATATATGTGACACTAAAATCTATTTTTGTTCCTGATAATGTTTGAATTTTAATAATTTCTTTAAAGTAGTATTTTTTATATTTTGTATTTGTAAAATGTGTTGTGTAGTTATTATTTATTCAATTTTATGTTTATGTTATTTTTGTGTGTGTATTTTGTATTTAAGATAACTAAAAGTTAAATATTTAAAGAAATGTATTCATGTATCATTTTAGTATGGTTTACAGTTTAGTTTTAGTTAAAATTATAAATTATTTTAAAAAATCTATTTGAATTTATTTTTAAATTTTTAAATGTGCATTTATGCCATACTTTATTAAAAATTATTTACATGTGTTTTAGTTTTTTAAATGATTAATAATAATTTTAATAGTAGAATGTTTGATTATAGGGTGGGGAACATTTTGAAGTATTTGTAGTTAGATTTATAATTTATATTTTATTTATGGTTTTCCTTTTTAAGTTTTATATTTGTAATATTATAATTTCAATTAGAATTTATATAAATTACTTAAACATTTTTAAATATTTCTTTAATTTCCATTTCTAGATGTATGCATTTAAATCTTTTGTATAGGTGTAGTTATTATATTTATATATTGTTTATTTTTAAATAAGTTGTGTACTTTAATTATTTTATTTTTATTAAAATATATATTTTTAATTTATAGGACTATTATAAATTAAGGTCGTAAGTTATTCATTTATATATTTATAGTAAATAGTACCCGTTGAATGTGAAATACCATTTTCAAAATGGTTTGTAGTTTGTACCTTTGTATAGTGTGTAGTTTTTGTTTTACAATAATAATCAATATATGTCAAGTTTTTTACATATTTGTATTTATGTATTTTTTTATTTGAATGAATGTAAATTTTATACTTTATATTTTGATACATACATGTGTTTTTGGACAGAAAAATAATTGCACATGTTAAGGTGGTACAACAGTTTTATGTACTTTTTTGCTGCAGTGTCACATGTATTGTTTTTTTAAACAGTTTAACACATGTATCTTTAAACACTTGAAGAAAAATGGCACATAATTATTTTTTCATGCATATATTTTTAAACATGGTACTTTGTACTTTTCATTTTCAAATTTTTATAATGCATTGTTTAGTATATATTAATTAGTACTATTTATTATAACATTATTTAATTCATACTTTAGAAATATGTGTATTTGTTTAATGAAATATGTGTATTTGTTGAATGCATTGTTAAAAAATGTAAAAATTGCAATACATTTTTAACACTTTTTCAAACGTTTTACTAACATTCTATTGATTTCTTTAGAAAGATTTGGGAGCTAGTGTGTTTTTATTTTCATTTAGCAGCAATTTATTTTTACCACGAACTGTGTTTCGTACCATATTAGTGCCGTTTTGAGTTGGATATTGGTTCCCTGTTGCATAGACAAGGTAGGACTTTTAAAAAGTTTTTATTTAGGGTTTTAGGAGTAGGGAGGATGTGGGCAGGTTTAGTTAGTGTGGGTTATGGTATTAGTTTTACTTATTAGGGTTGTTTAGTGGTAGTTTGCTTTGTTATATAGTGCCGCCGAGCCGGCGGTGGCGACCGTTACACCATCGTAACGAGTAATAATAATAATAATAATGGCGGGGGTATCACGGCGGACGCAAAGTGCGTCTGCCGCTTTTCCGCCGGTCGGCAATCGTTCCGATTGCCGGCCGGGCGGACTTGGGCCACATTTGGATGTGTGCGGTGAAAGGCCTTTCCATGGCGGCGATGCTGCCATGGATAGGCTGGCGGGGATTTGCTTTGGGGGTCCACGGGGGGGTGCACTTGGGGGGTACCCATGGTACCCCCTCCATTTCCATGCACAAGGTGGCAGGCACCGCGCGGTGCCTGCCATGTTGTGCATGGAAATGCACAAAATGGCAATTCGTCATTGCGGCGGGTGCTGCTGCACCCGCTGCAATGTCAAACTGCGGAATGCGACCACCAGGGTGGCGGTCGCATTCTAATTCGCGGGGCGGGACCGCCGCATGTCGCCGCGGCCGGTCCCAACACCGCGAGGATGGCGGGCGGACTCAGGTCCGCCCGCCATCCTAATCGACCGCATAGTGTCAGGGGTCCCACATGCCCAATTACAATGCGACCGCCACTGTGGCGGTCGCATTCTACATGTTTTCCATTGCGGCTGGTGCTGCTCGCTGCAGCACCCGCCGCAATGGAAAAAATGCAGGTTTTGCATTTCCCTGCACGAAGTGGCAGGCACCTTGTGGTGCCTGCCACATGGTACAGGGAAATGTAGGGGAGTACCATAGGTGCCCCCCAAGTGCAAAACCAATGTGCACCTGGTCAAGGGGGGCCCACAACGGGCCCCCAAAGTCCATTACCGCCATGGAAAGGCTGGCAGGGATCCAGCATCTTAATCTGGCGGATGGTGCTTGATAGGCACCACCACCATATTGAGGATGCGGGGCGGGGCGGGGCGGGTCCAACAGGCAGTCGTAACGATTGCCTCAATCGGACCCGTGGCGGACGGGCTTTCCGCCCGCCAGGCACACTGCCCGCCATCCTAATCTGGCGGGCGGTAATTGGCCGCACGATGGCGGTGAACCCGCCACCGGCAGCCTGCCGGTGGCGGGTTCACCGCCATCATAATCACTCCCATAGTTCGCCAGTAGATTATGTTATTGTACATATAGTTTATGTGTTGTATTATGTTTGTAGGCTTGTAATGTTATGTTGTATGTTATTTGGGATGTATGTTTTTGTGAGGGTAGGTATGTTATGGTTTTTAGAAGTTGCACAGTCAGAGTGGAACATTTGAAGCAATTTTTAATTTCTTTTGTTTTTACCGATTTTCTGGAGCATTTTTTGTATAGTTTTTAATGGTTTCAAATGAGTGTGGCTTACATTGGTGGATTTAATATGACATTTCATTTTCTGCATTTATTTATGCTTCTTAGTATTTTTTACTTTTTGGGTGATTGGATTTTTGTGAGGTCGAGATGGATCAAGAACTTTAGCTACACAACTGTAAGTATTATAATTTTATTTATTTTTAGGTGGGAAATGTTATATTTCAATATGCATGTCTATTTTGCTTTTAATACAACTGAAAAGTTTCACTTTTTATGTTTATTTTAATTCTTGAATTTGCTAAGATACTTTTACTATCATATATTTATCTTCTCCTAGGTATATTTTTAATTCAATATTAACATAAATTATTTTTATCAATCTTATTTTCAACTATAGTAATATATTTTGTTAAAGACTGGGTTACAAAAATGATTGTAATATTTATTTAAATTAGTTTGTTATAGCGCTGTTAGTTTTTGTTCTATTTTACTTGTGAGTATATTGATATGTAGTTGGTTTATAATAGTGGTTTAGCTATCATTTCTAGATAGTGAACTCCTTTGTTATTTAAAACAGTCTGACTTTGAGTTGTAGCATATCTTACAGTTTTCTGGTTTGTTTAGTTATTTTAGTTTTTTGGGGAATAATGACTGTTGTATCCTTAGTTGTTTGCAGCTTTGTTCTTTTTTAGGGTTTCTATGTATTTGCAGAGTGTTGGTTGGGTTCTTGCTAGTGTGGCTTGGAAGGCATTGTTCCAACTTTCCACTGTTTTGTTGGGTTTGGTTTGTTGAGCCCTGGTGCTGAAGTAGACATTCCAGTATGGTATTTGAAGTTTTGGTTGGCGTTTGTGTCCAGAGCGGTGCAGTCTGCCAACACAAGTGTCTTTGAAGTAGTCCATTAGTGGACTTGGGGCCTTATTTATTAAGGCTTGCGACACTTTTACGCTGCCGTTGTGTCACTTATTTTGACACAGCAACGGCGTAAATATTGCGCTACGTAGCACCATATTTACAAAGCGATGTATCTAAGCAGATGCATCACTTTGCAAATGCCTGCGCTACATTATACCTGCGTCAGGTATAATGTTTGCAGGGTGGGCGTTCCCACGTTAAAAAGCCTCGTAGAAGTAGCGTAGTGAAATCTATTAGATTTCACTGCTTTTTAGTTTTTAGTATGAGATATCAGTTGTTTTAAGGTGGTGCTTGCTGGTAGCTGATCTGTACAGTGCTTAGGTACTTTAGGGAGTAAGTCTTTTAACATTTTAGTAGTGGGCACCTGGAAACTAGTGCTTGCCTCTAGAAAGAATGCCTTTTTGGCCATAAAGAAATGCCCAAACTCTCTAGGGTTGGCCGTGCCATTCAACCATTCCTCTACAATTAGAGTGGATAAGGAGAAAAGTGTTTTTTTAAACAGGTGGAAGCAGCCCAGGTCTTTAAAAAGCTCTAGGTTAGGAGAAATAACTAATTACTACATGTGATGGCATCACAGGAACCAATATCACACAACCAGTCTAGTCAATGGCATTCTACAAAGGCACACCCCTGATGCCTGCTGGCACCCAGGGACTGTAACTGCTCTCCAAGGGTTGCAGGATGTTACCAAACATGGCAATACCTCTATCCACCCTCTAATCCCTAAAACCACCATTACCTTAATTTACCACTACCCACCCCTGAATGCTTAAATTATCCTTAATTCCCTTTATTTCTACCCACATCTAAACCCAAAAATTACCCTTACCTCCCTTACCACTACCCACTCCTAAACCCTAAAATTACCCTTACCTCTCTTACCTGTACCCACCTCTAAACCCTAAAATCACCCTACCTCATGTTACCTCTACCCACACTTAAACCCTAAAATTACCCTTTTTTGTTTTTGTTTTATATAGCGCAAACTCAACCCGAAGATATCAGGTATCAGAGCGCTTTACATGAGCACCAGTTTCGTTACAGATGGACACATTCTTTTTTGTTAGGCACGGGGAGATTAAGTGATTTGCCCAAAATCACAGGATGTTGAGCGTCCCTGACGAGACTCGAACCCAGTTCCCCAGCTTCGAGGTTGACCGCTCTAGATGTAAGGCTACATCCTCTCCTCCCTTTACCTGGAGAGGTGTGGTGCAGCGGCCAGGGCAGCTGACTTCGGAGCACAGGGCTCACGGTTCGATCACTGGCTCCGGCCTCAGCTCAGCACCATGTGACTCAGGGCAACAGCTCACTTAATTTCCACGATGGCCCCCAGCGCCTTGAGACCTGTAAGGGTGAGTAGTTTGCGCTTTACACATACGGATTTTTTACATTTACCAACCTGTGAATCCTAAAATTACCCTTACCTCCCTTTACCTCTACCCACCTAAACCCCAAACTTGCCCTTACCGTCCTTTACCTCTTTCTGCCCCTAAACCCTAACATTACCCATACTTTCCTTTACCTCTACCCACCCCAAAACTAAAATCATCCTTACCTCCCTTTACCTGTATCCACCCTTAAACTTTGAAATCATCCTTACCCCCTTACCTGTACACACCCCTAAACCCAAAAATTACCCTTACCTCCCTTTACCTCTACCTGCACCTAAACCACTTAAAAAAAAATAATAACATAAAAATTATGTTATTTTAAAACAAATGCACACCTGCGTGGTAAAGTACTGCATGGGGAAGGTAGAAATACTTACCTGCTTGGTACTTACCAGTGTGGCAAAGGCATGCACAGTAATGGATATGTGGTAAGGACTGTTTCCCCTTTCCAAGGGCCAGCCTGTTTGCCTGCTTCAGGGACACAAAAAGCAGATGTAATCCTGACTCTAAGAGAGCCCTGCTGACCTCACAGCACTGGACCCTGCAAGAAACCCTCAAGAGACCTGGTGCCTAGAAGTCTCCTCTGAGGAGCTAGGAACTGAAGGACTTACCAGAATGATTTTGCTAGTAGTTGGTGAAAAACGGGCTTTGGTACCTTTTTTCTATCTCTGGAGTTCATGAACATGGTGCTGAACCTTGCCCAGGGTATCATACCTGAGGAGGGATAGAAAAACAGATTTGTCCTGCTCAGAGCTTTTTTTGCTATGCTGAAAATGGGTTCAGCTGGACCCTGTGGTAAATGTACATGGCCTTTAGATCCCTGCCTGGCTACCACTTCCAGCCTTGCGCCACTGGAGGATTTTCTGAACTAAAAAATGACTATACGGGGGTGCAAATCTATCCAATGTGCGGAGCGCCATTGGAGCCCACGAAATCCAGCTTTGTGCTGCCCAGAGCTTTTCGATTTAAAGCCAATGACCTTAGTGGGCGCTTGAAGACAATATATTCAACATCAAGGGCTTTTCACCATCCATAGCCTTGCGCCTTGCCCTGCTGGAAGATTTTGAATCAATTTTCAAAGACTAACTCAGAAGGTAAATTTCAATAGCACTTTATTTTTTCTAGCCACCTTTTACCTTAAAACTTAAATATATGTATATCTCTGGTTCCCTTTAGTCTATTTTAATGATCTTGATGTATTTTTTCTCTACCTTTGTAAATTGGTTTGGAAATTTTATTGTGTGGTGCTGTTTACTTTAAAATTGTTGGTACTGCTTTAATTTAACACACACTTCTCTGGGGATTACCAGTGCTTGTGCCTAGGTAGCAGTGTTGAACCGAGATTGTCTCAGAACTATGGGCCTGATTACGATGTTGGGCCAGATTACAACACCGCAGTGCAATTTGGGTGAGGAGGAAAGACTGCCGACTCAAGGAGCCCGTGGGGGTGGCGGTCAAAGCCTAATCGCTTAAATATAGCCTTATATTCTTAAGGATAGTACTATGTGTGCAGGAATAGCCCAATACAGCAACTGAGTACCTTATCCTCATATTGCCAACACGGCTCAGGTATTGTCTCATATGTCAACTGTTAGAGCTGGCATCCTTGGCGTGGGTCTCCCTTCCATTTTGTTATGATGCCTCCTATGTTATTGATCTGTTTTGCTGGCGTTAAATGCTTTGGCCACTGCTATTCAGTGCCACAGTGCAAGTGCTCCCTATGATAAATTGTGTTATGTATTAGTGACTCCATGATTGGATGATTGGTTTACTTGTCAGTCCCTAGTACAGTGCACTGAGTGTGCCCAGGGCTTGTAAATCCAATGCCGCTGGTGGGCTTGCAGCACTGGTTGTGCCACCCACAGAAGCGGCTTGTAAAATGTGCCTCAGGCCTGCCATTGCAGAGCCTGTGTGCAGCCAAGGGCTGCCATGTCGACTTGGTGAGTACACCCACTTACCAGTCCCTAAACCTTCCCTTTACTGCATGTTGGTCACCCCTAAAGTAGGCCCTAGGGCAGGGTGCATTGTAAGTACAAGGTAGGACATGCCCTGGTGTGTGTGGCATGTCCTAATAGTGAATTACAGCCATTTTCGTTTTTCACTATTGCAAGGCTACCTGCTCCCCATAGGCCAGAATGGGTAGACTGACTATTACACCTTATAGTCAGAACTGACCCAAGGAACATGGTAGAAAAACGAATTTAGTATGCCTGAACTCAGAATGATAAAATACATCTTTTAGTGAAGTTGGTTTTAACATTCTGTGTTAGAAAATACCACTTTTAGAAAGTGGGTATTTTCTTGCCTAAACTTCCAAGCCTGCCTCTGCTAGGTTGTGTATTCCTTGTCTGGAGATTGAGTGACAGGGGCTGGGGGTGGCTACAGGAGACAGGGTGAGTCAGCACAGGGCTGAATAGAAAGATCTGCATCCAGAGTGGAGGGAGGAGTTGCACCTGGGTCTGAATAGGGCTGTGCCTGCCTTCCACAATGCTGGCTCCACCTCCTGCCGGGCGGCTGAGCACTCTGCCCCACATTCTGAAAGGAAAGAAGGAGTCAGAAAAACAAAGTGCTCCCGGCCTGACCAGAACTGGTTTTGGACTAGGCAGAGGCCTCTCTGCCTTCAGAGAACAAAGAGAAACTGGGTATAAAAAGGGGACCCAGACCCCTTAGAGATTAGATCACTTTGGGAAACAAGAAGAAACCTTTGCTGAGGAGCGGAACCAAGAAGAAACTGAGGAGAAGACTATCCCTAAGCTAGAGGGATCTGCCTGCAGTGGTTGCCTGACTGCCAAAGGAAGGAGAAAGGACTTTGTGTGCACTTTTATTCAACTTGTGAAGGATCTCCAAGGGCTTGAGAAAAGAGCTTGCCTCCTGCTGAAGTCTCAGGGACAACAGACTTCAACCACCAGCTCCCCAAGAATCCTTTGGAAGTGCCTGCTGCTGTTTTGGGCCTTCTGAAGGGACTGCGTGTCGCAAGGAGCTGGAAGCGCCACTCAAGAGGGAGAAGCGTGTCGCCGTCGCAGCCGCTGCCGTCGCATCACGGAGATGACGCCGCTGTAGCTGTGGCATTGCACCGCATCTCAAGAAACGTCCCGCAACACCGAAGAAGCGTGTCGCCGTCGCAGCCGATGCCGTCGCATCGTAGATGTCGCCGCTGTAGCTGTCGCATTGCACCGCATCAAGAGAAGAGTCTCGCATCGAGGAAGAAGCGTGTTGCCGTCGCAGCCGCTGCCGTCGCATCGTAGATGTCGCCGCTGTAGCTGTCGCATTGCACCGCATCGAGAGAAGCGCCTCGCATCCACGGAGAAGCGTGCCGCCGTCGGAGCTGCTGCCGTCGCATCACGAAACAAGGGTGTCGCCGCTGCAGTTGTCGCATCGAGCGGAAGCGTCTCGCAACGTCGGAGAAGAGGGTCGCCGCCAAAGCCTCTGTCGTCGCATCACGGAACAAGGGTGTCGCCGCTGCAGCTAACGCATCGAGTCGAGACTTCTCGCAACATCGGAGAAGCGTGCCGCATCAGGAAGAAGTTGACGTCTTTATTTCTTTGCACCAGAACTTTGTCGCATCTCCATCTCTGCAACACTTTCGTTGTAGAAACGTGACGCATCGTAAGGTACATTGACTCAAAGTGTCGCATTTTAAGAACTTAAGAGAACTAAGCTAAACCTACCATTTTAAGTTTAAGTACAGTATTGTGGATTTTTGTCGTTTATGGTCTTGTGTTAAAACTATATAAAGAATACTTATTTTTTATATAAACCTTGTGTGGTGTCCATCTGTAGTGTTGTCACTAGATTACTGTATGTGCTCACAAATGCTTTACACACTGCCTCTGAGATAAGCCTGTCTGCTCGTGCCAAGCTACCAAGGGGTGAGCAGGGGTTATTTTAGGAGTGTAACCCTTTACCCTGACTAGAGGCAAGGGTCCCTATTTGCCACAAGTACCTACCTGTGCCAACTAGAGACCCCCAATTCTAACATTGGTGGTCAGCGGTGAGGATTCTGGACTTGCATTTGTGACTCATGTACAGTGATTGGTGAACACTACTAGTGAGTGCAGACCAAAAGGCGACCACATACTTCTGGTAGATTTTTTTTTCTGGGACTTTCCATTTTTAGCCAAGTTCAGCCATCATGAAACCAGCATCCATAGCATCTGTTGATTTTGATTGGGAAGAGGAGAAACTAGAATGCTACAATGCAAAGCAGCTGAAGCACTTCTGCAAAAGATTTAGGGGCCGATTCCGATTCGGGCCGGAAATCTCTCCGATTGAGCCAGACCCGGAGAGATTTCCGACCGAATCGGACCCTAGCAGTCCGACCGAACGAGTACGATGCGTTCGCATGTTATCGGACTCGAGTCGGTCGGACTCCCATTGAAGTCAATGGGAGCCGGTCGTACAATGCGTACGCGGGCTCCCATTGACTCAATGGGTGCGAGGCGAACAAGGGTGCCCCCT
Source organism: Calotriton arnoldi (assembly GCA_963921515.1). Classification (NCBI taxonomy): domain Eukaryota; kingdom Metazoa; phylum Chordata; class Amphibia; order Caudata; family Salamandridae; genus Calotriton; species Calotriton arnoldi. Next base: position 294,613 of record CAWUFW010014424.1, read on the forward strand.
ACAGCGGGTACGCGTCGATGCGGATCGCGCCGTACATGCACATGTAGGGGGGACCCATGGGTCCCCCCTGTGTGCGACTCGCGCGGCTACGCGTACAGGGGGGTCCGACACGGACCCCCAAAGAGCGGCTCCGACTGCTCTTTCAAGCCGGACGGCGCGAGTCGGTCGGACTGCTCGCGGCACGCATCGTACTTACCCAGCCGGGGAACGTCTCCATTGCGCGGTGCGAGTCGTGTCCGAGCGAGTCGGTCAGTGCGGTTGAGTCCCGCGAACGAGTCGGTCGGCGATTTCGCGAGCGCTCGCATCGTACTCGCTCGGCCGGACCCGCGTACGAATCGGTCGGGAAACAGGGCTCCGAATCGGATCCGGTAAAGCCGAATCCGATTTGGAGCCCTACCGGCCGAGATCGGAATCGGCCCCTTGATGTTGCAATTACCGGGCTCACCAAGAGGGATGAGTTCTATAAGGCGCTGAGGGCCTGGGTAGAAGCAAGGAAAACCCCTGAGAATGAGGAAGGGGATAATGATGCAGATGTGCAGCTGGAAGGGCCATTGGGTCCAGGGGAAAGGAAGGCACCTTCCCCAGCAGGTAGCAGTGTTTCTGCCAAAGGTCTGTCCACAGAAGAGCTGGAGGACAGGGAGAGAAATAGGATGCATGAGTTGGAGCTGGCCAAAATGAATGGGCAATTGGAAATTAGGAAACTGGCCCTGGAAGAAAAGAGGATACAGCTTGAGCATGATAGAAGTTTGAGGGAGTTGGATTTGAAAGCTAGGAGCTTAGAAATTACTCCCTCTGGTGGCAGCACACCGTCAATGCCTGTGGAATCTAGAGTGTATATTCCTAAGGATGTGGTCAGAGAGTTTTTTAAAAATGATGACATTGGGCAGTGGTTCAAGGCCTATGAGGTAGCCATGTCTTCCCACCGGGTCCCTGAGAAGGATTGGGGAGCGGGGTTGTGGGGACGGTTCCTTAGTGAGGGGCGGGACACACTGCTAGATTTGCCTTCTGATGTCCATAATTCATATCACCACATGAAGGATGCTTTAATGTCTAGGTATGGTTTAACTCCTGAATTGTATAGGCAGAGGTTCAGCCGTTGCAAGAAGATAGAAAACAGTACCTGGGTTGAATATGTCACTTTTTTCTGCAGAGCATTGGATGGTTGGGTGAAGGGTAGCAAAGTTGATGATTTTCAGGGGCTCCTGGATTTGATTGCATGGGAGCACTTGTCAAGTAACTGTTTTCCAGAGCTACGCCAGCACCTGATAGATAGCAGGCTGACTATCCCTAGGAAGCTTGCTGAGGAGGCGGACCGCTGGGTCAGTACCAGGGTCCACAAGGGTCACGTGGGATACTCAGCCAAGGGTGGGCAGGGTCCCCAGCAGAAGAGTGGGGGACAAGGGTAAACAGAGGGAGTTCCAAAGAAGGCCCCAAAGTAGTCCCCAAGGGAACCAAGGGAAAGGTTCCCAGCCTCCCCCAGAAACCCTCAGGGGCCCCGACAGGTCCACCTGTTCAAAGGGGACCCCTGAGATGCTACAAATGTGGGAACCTGGGCCATATAGCGAGTGATCCCAGGTGCCGCCAGTTTGGAAAGACCGCACCCCCTGGTGCAGCCCCCCGGCAGATGGCTAGGGTAGCCCTGGGTGAGGAGATGGATGCCCAAGAGGGGTGGGGTCCCGCACAGATGTCTCTTGTCTCATTAGGAGACTGTGAGGTGGTCCCCAGGACCCCGCTGCCTGACAACACTAAGAAATACAGGCAGTGGGTGACCATCAATGGCCATAGGGTGGAGGCTCTTAGAGATACAGGAGCCAGTGTGACAGCTGTCAAGTGTCACCTGGTGTCTCAAGAGCAGGTTGTCCCCCATGCATTCTATCCCGTTGTTGCCGCTGACAACACAGAGAGTCACTGCAAAGTGGCTCAGGTTCCCTTTGAGTGGGGGGGGTCTCTGGTACTCTTCAGGTAGCTGTGAGGCCCGCCATGCCTGTTGACTGTTTGTTAGGGAACGACTTGGAGAGCTCACCTTGGGCGAAGGAGGGGCGAAGTGCTCATTTAGAGATGTTGGGTTTGCCTGACTGGGCGTGTGTGACCACCCGGTCCATGGCAGCAAGTAAAGGTGCTCAAGAGGACCTGGAGCCTGAGAGGGAGGCCCAGGTACCTGCCGTCATGAGAAGAGGCAGGGGGCGCGGTAAACCGGCCCCCGAAGTTCCCACGGTCTAGGAGGAGGCAGACCTTGAGGGGGATGCCCTGGAGCCTACAGGGGAACAGGTAGCTGAACTGGGGGACATGCCTGAGCAGACTCATTGGCAGCAAGAAGGAGGACCCTCCAGGGAAGAATTCTGCAAGGAGCAGAAAGAATGCCCTTCTCTGGTGGGTCTGCGGCAACAGGCTGCAGACCAGGCAACAGGTGATCAGTCTGGGTCACATTGGGTCTATTGGGAGAATGATCTCCTGTATACTGAGCCTAAGGTTGCTGAGCCTGGGTCAGCCCGTGTGCTGGTGGTACCCCAGCGCTTCAGAGCCTTCCCGCTGGGGCTGGCTCATGATGTTCCATTGGCAGGGCATTTGGGGCAGGACAAGACCTTTGAGAAGCTTGTCACCCACTTTTATTGGCCCCAAATGCGCAGGAGTTCAGACACTCACTGCAGGACATGTCAGACTTGCCAGGCAAGTGGAAAGAGTGGGAGGAAGCGCAAGGCTCCTCTCCAGCCATTCCCTGTAGTCAGCACCCCCTTTGAACGGGTGGGTATTGACATTGTGGGGCCACTGGACCCCAAGACAGCCATGGGCAACAGGTTCATCCTGGTCTTGGTGGACCATGCCACCCGGTACCCGGAAGCCATACCTCTGAGGACAGTGACGGCCCCCGTGGTGGGACGAGCACTGATGGGAATTTTCTCCAGAGTGGGATTCCCTCGCGAGGTAGTGTCTGACCGGGGGACCAACTTCATTTCCAAATATATGAAGTCCCTGTGGCAGGAGTGTGGGGTAACCTACAAGTTTACCACTCCTTACCACCCCCAAGGAAATGGATTGGTTGAAAGGTTCAACCGAACCCTCAAAGGCATGATTATGGGTCTTGAGGAACCTATGAGGCGTAAGTGGGACGTCCTCTTACCATGCCTGCTCTTTGCTTACCGTGAGGTGCCACAGAAATCTCTAGGGTTCAGTCCCTTTGAGCTTCTCTATGGACACCCAGTAAGAGGACCTCTAAGTTTGGTCAAAGAAGGCTGGGAGCAATCTCCCAGGAAACCTCCACCAGGATGTATACAGTTACATGCTGGCCTTTAGGAACCAAACTAGGCGTTTCAGGCAACTCGCTGAGGCGAATCTGGAAGCCAGCCAGGAGGAGATGAAGCGGTGGAACGACCAGAATGCCACTCTGGTAGAGCTTCAGCCTGGTCAGAAAGTGTGGGTCATGGCCCCAGTGGAGCCCTGCGCGCTCCAGGATAAGTGGACCGGACCCTTTGAGGTTGTAGAGCGCAAAAGTCCGGTTACCTACTTGGTGGACTTGCGGTCTCCACGGAACCCCTTGAGGGTCCTGCATGTCAACCGCCTGAAGCCCCACTTGGAGAGGTCCCAGGTGGGCATGCTCTTAGCGACAGATGCTGGGATGGAGGAGGAGACCGAGCCTCTTCCTGACCTCCTGTCAGCAACAGAGCAAGATGGGTCAGTGGATGGTGTCAACCTCTCTTCCACCCTGACCCCTGAGCAACAGAATGACTGCCGCCAGTTGCTGGGACAGTTTTCTGATCTGTTCTCCCTGGTTCCCGGTGTCACAGATTGGTGCATCCATGATGTGGACACTGGGGACAGTACACCTGTGAAGCACAAAACTTACAGGGTGACTGACAGGGTGAGAGCTTGTATCAAGGAGGAGGTCTCCAAAATGCTTGCGTTAGGGGTGATTGAGTCCTCTAACAGTCCTTGGGCCAGCCCAGTGGTCTTGGTCCCAAAGGCTGCCGCACCGGGTACCACACCAGAACTCCGGTACAGAGGGCTCAATTCAGTCACCAGGACTGACGCGCACCCCATCCCCAGAGCTGATGAGCTCATAGATCGGCTAGGGGCTGCCCGGTACCTCAGCACGTTTGACTTGACGTCTGGGTACTGGCAGATCGCCTTGACTGATGGGGCAAGAGAGAGGTCAGCATTCTCCACACCAGATGGGCACTACCACTTCCGGGTGATGCCCTTTGGGATGAAGAATGCCCCTGCCACCTTCTAGAGGTTGGTCAACCAGGTGTTGGCTGGACTGGACTCGTTCAGTGCCGCCTACCTGGATGACATCGCAGTGTTCAGCGCCAGTTGGGAAGAACATCTGCGCCACCTCTGGGAAGTGTTGATGGCGCTGCAGAGAGCAGGCCTCACGATCAAGGCGAGTAAGTGCCAGATCGGGCAGGGTTCCGTGGTGTACTTAGGACACCAGGTGGGGAGTGGCCAGGTGGCGCCCCTACAACCCAAAATTGAAACCATCCTGAATTGGGAACCCCCCAAAACCCAGACAGAGGTGAGAGCCTTTTTAGGACTCACGGGTTACTACAGGAGGTTTGTCAAGGGGTATGGCAGCATCGTTGCACCCCTGACAGAGCTGACTTCCAAGAAGCAGCCCAGGAAAGTGATTTGGACTGACACCTGTCAGAAAGCTTTTGAGGCCCTGAAAACTGCCATGTGCACGGCGCCCGTGCTCCTGGCACCCAACTTCTCCAAAGAGTTCGTAGTACAAACAGACGCTTCAGAGCATGGTGTGGGGGCTGTTCTGTCACAGATGAATGAGGAGGGCCTAGATCAACCCGTAGCCTTCATCAGTAGGAGGTTACTACCACGGGAACAGAGGTGGAGTGCTATTGAGCGTGAGGCATTTGCTGTGGTCTGGGCACTGAAGAAGCTGAGACCATACCTGTTTGGGACTCACTTCCGGGTTCAGACAGACCACAGGCCCCTCAGATGGTTGATGCAGATGAGGGGTGAGAATCCAAAGCTGTTGAGGTGGTCCATTTCCCTACAGGGGATGGATTTCACGGTGGAACACCGCCCTGGTACAGAACACGCCAATGCTGATGGTCTGTCCAGATTTTTCCGCCTTAGTGAAGAGAACTCCCCTGAGGTAGGGTAGTTCTCCCCACATTTCAGCTGGAGGGGACACGTGTTAGACCTGGCATCCTTGGCGTGGGTCTCCCTTCCATTTTGTTATGATGCCTCCTATGTTATTGATCTGTTTTTGTTGGCGTTAGATGCTTTGGGCACTGTGCCACTGCTATTCAGTGCCACAGTGCAAGTGCTCCCTATGATAAATTGTGTTATGTATTAGTGACTCCATGATTGGATGATTGGTTTACTTGTCAGTCCCTAGTACAGTGCACTGAGTGTGCCCAGGGCTTGTAAATCCAATGCCGCTGGTGGGCTTGCAGCACTGGTTGTGCCACCCACAGAAGCGGCTTGTAAAATGTGCCTCAGGCCTGCCATTGCAGAGCCTGTGTGCAGCCTAGGGCTGCCATGTCGACTTGGTGAGTACACCCACTTACCAGTCCCTAAACCTTCCCTTTACTGCATGTTGGTCACCCCTAAAGTAGGCCCTAGGGCAGGGTGCATTGTAAGTACAAGGTAGGACATGCCCTGTTGTGTGTGGCATGTCCTAATAGTGAATTACAGCCATTTTCGTTTTTCACTATTGCAAGGCTACCTGCTCCCCATAGGCCAGAATGGGTAGACTGACTATTACACCTTATAGTCAGAACTGACCCAAGGAACATGGTAGAAAAACGAATTTAGTATGCCTGAACTCAGAATGATAAAATACATCTTTTAGTGAAGTTGGTTTTAACATTCTGTGTTTGAAAATACCACTTTTAGAAAGTGGGTATTTTCTTGCCTAAACTTCCAAGCCTGCCTCTGCTAGGTTGTGTATTCCTTGTCTGGAGATTGAGTGACAGGGGCTGGGGGTGGCTACAGGAGACAGGGTGAGTCAGCACAGGGCTGAATAGAAAGATCTGCATCCAGAGTGGAGGGAGGAGTTGCACCTGGGTCTGAATAGGGCTGTGCCTGCCTTCCACAATGCTGGCTCACCTCCTGCCGGGTGGCTGAGCACTCTGCCCCACATTCTGAAAGGAAAGAAGGAGTCAGAAAAACAAAGTGCTCCAGGACTGACCAGAACTGGTTTTGGACTAGGCAGAGGCCTCTCTGCCTTCAGAGAACAAAGAGAAACTGGGTATAAAAAGGGGACCCAGACCCCTAGGAGATTAGATCACTTTGGGAAACAAGAAGAAACCTTTGCTGAGGAGCAGAACCAAGAAGAAACTGAGGAGAAGACTATCCCTAAGCTAGAGGGATCTGCCTGCAGTGGTTGCCTGACTGCCAAAGGAAGGAGAAAGGACTTTGTGTGCACTTTTATTCAACTTGTGAAGGATCTCCAAGGGCTTGAGAAAAGAGCTTGCCTCCTGCTGAAGTCTCAGGGACAACAGACTTCAACCACCAGCTCCCCACGAATCCTTTGGAAGTGCCTGCTGCTGTTTTGGGCCTTCTGAAGGGACTGCGTGTCGCAAGGAGCTGGAAGCGCGATTCAAGAGGGAGAAGCGTGTCGCCGTCACAGCTGCTGCCGTCGCATCACGGAGATGACGCCGCTGTAGCTGTCGCATTGCACCGCATCTCAAGAAACGTCCCGCAACACCGAAGAAGCGTGTCGCCGTCGCAGCCGCTGCCGTCGCATCGTAGATGTCGCCGCTGTAGCTGTCGCATTGCACCGCATCAAGAGAAGAGTCTCGCATCGAGGAAGAAGCGTGTCGCCGTCGCAGCCGCTGCCGTCGCATCGTAGATGTCGCCGCTGTAGCTGTCGCATTGCACCGCATCGAGAGAAGCGCCTCGCATCCACAGAGAAGCGTGCCGCCGTCGGAGCTGCTGCCGTCGCATCACAAAACAAGGGTGTCGCCGCTGTAGTTGTCGCATTGAGCGGAAGCGTCTCGCAACGTCGGAGAAGAGGGTCGCCGCCAAAGCCTCTGTCGTCGCATCACGGAACAAGGGTGTCGCCGCTGCAGCTAACGCATCGAGTCGAGACTTCTCGCAACAATGGAGAAGCGTGCCGCATCAGGAAGAAGTTGACGTCTTTATTTCTTTGCACCAGAACTTTGTCGCATCTCCATCTCTGCAAAACTTTCATTGTAGAAACGTGACGCATCGTAAGGTACATTGACTCAAAGTGTCGCATTTTAAGAACTTAAGAGAACTAAGCTAAACCTACCATTTTAAGTACAGTATTGTGGATTTTTGTCGTTTATGGTCTTGTGTTAAAACTATATAAAGAATACTTATTTTTGATATAAACCTTGTGTGGTGTCCATCTGTAGTGTTGTCACTAGATTACTGTATGTGCTCACAAATTCTTTACACACTGCCTCTGAGATAAGCCTGTCTGCTCGTGCCAAGCTCCCAAGGGGGTGAGCAGGGGTTATTTTAGGAGTGTACCCCTTTACCCTGACTAGAGGCAAGGGTCCCTATTTGCCACAAGTACCTACCTGTGCCAACTAGAGACCCCCAATTCTAACATTGGTGGTCAGCGGTGAGGATTGTACAGTGATTGGTGAACACTACTAGTGAGTGCAGACCAAAAGGCGACCACATACTTCTGGTAGATTTTTTTTTCTGGGACTTTCCATTTTTAGCCAAGTTCAGCCATCATGAAACCAGCATCCATAGCATCTGTTGATTTTGATTGGGAAGAGGAGAAACTAGAATGCTACAATGCAAAGCAGCTGAAGCACTTCTGCAAAAGATTTAGGGGCCGATTCCGATTCGGGCCGGAAATCTCTCCGACCGAGCCGGACCCGGAGAGATTTCCGACCGAATCGGACCCTAGCAGTCCGACCGAACGAGTACGATGCGTTCGCATGTTATCGGACTCGAGTCGGTCGGACTCCCATTGAAGTCAATGGGAGCCGGTCGTACAATGCGTACGCGGGCTCCCATTGACTCAATGGGTGCGAGGCGAACAAGGGCGCCCCTACAGCGGGTACGCGTCGACGCGAGATCGCGCCCGTACATGCACATGTAGGGGACCCATGGGTCCCCCCTGTGTGCGACTCGCGCGGCTACGCGTTACAGGGGGTCCGACATGGACCCCCAAAGAGCGGCTCCGACTGCTCTTTCGAGCCAGACGGCGCGAGTCGGTCGGACTGCTCGCGGCGCGCATCGTATTTACCCGGCCGGGGAACGTCTCCATTGCGCGGTGCGAGTCGTGTCCGAGCGAGTCGGTCAGAGCGGTTGAGTCCCGCAAACGAGTCGGTCGGCGATTTCGCGAGCGCTCGCATCGTACTCGCTCGGCCGGACCCGCGTACGAATCGGTCGGGAAACAGGGCTCCGAATCGGATCCGGTAAAGCCGAAACCGATTCGGAGCCCTACCGGCCGAGATCGGAATCGGCCCCTTGATGTTGCAATTACCGGGCTCACCAAGAGGGATGAGTTCTATAAGGCGCTGAGGGCCTGGGTAGAAGCAAGGAAAACCCCTGAGAATGAGGAAGGGGATAATGATGCAGATGTGCAGCTGGAAGGGCCATTGGGTCCAGGGGAAAGGAAGGCACCTTCCCCAGCAGGTAGCAGTGTTTCTGCCAAAGGTCTGTCCACAGAAGAGCTGGAGGACAGGGAGAGAAATAGGATGCATGAGTTGGAGCTGGCCAAAATGAATGGGCAATTGGAAATTAGGAAACTGGCCCTGGAAGAAAAGAGGATACAGCTTGAGCATGATAGAAGTTTGAGGGAGTTGGATTTGAAAGCTAGGAGCTTAGAAATTACTCCCTCTGGTGGCAGCACACCGTCAATGCCTGTGGAATCTAGAGTGTATATTCCTAAGGATGTGGTCAGAGAGTTTTTTAAAAATGATGACATTGGGCAGTGGTTCAAGGCCTATGAGGTAGCCATGTCTTCCCACCGGGTCCCTGAGAAGGATTGGGGAGCGGGGTTGTGGGGACGGTTCCTTAGTGAGGGGCGGGACACACTGCTAGATTTGCCTTCTGATGTCCATAATTCATATCACCACATGAAGGATGCTTTAATGTCTAGGTATGGTTTAACTCCTGAATTGTATAGGCAGAGGTTCAGCCGTTGCAAGAAGATAGAGAACAGTACCTGGGTTGAATATGTCACTTTTTTCTGCAGAGCATTGGATGGTTGGGTGAAGGGTAGCAAAGTTGATGATTTTCAGGGGCTCCTGGATTTGATTGCATGGGAGCACTTGTCAAGTAACTGTTTTCCAGAGCTACGCCAGCACCTCATAGATAGCAGGCTGACTATCCCTAGGAAGCTTGCTGAGGAGGCGGACCGCTGGGTCAGTACCAGGGTCCACAAGCGTCACGTGGGAGACTCAGCCAAGGGTGGGCAGGGTCCCCAGCAGAAGAGTGGGGGGGACAAGGGTAAACAGAGGGAGTTCCAAAGAAGGCCCCAAAGTTGTCCTCAAGGGAACCAAGGGAAAGGTTCCCAGCCTCCCCCCCAGAAACCCTCAGGGGCCCCGACAGGTCCACCTGTTCAAAGGGGACCCCTGAGATGCTACAAATGTGGGGACCTGGGCCATATAGCGAGTGATCCCAGGTGCCGCCAGTTTGGAAAGACCGCACCCCTTGGTGCAGCCCCCCGGCAGATGGCTAGTGTAGCCCTGGGTGAGGAGATGGATGCCCAAGAGGGGTGGGGTCCCGCACAGATGTCCCTTATCTCATTAGGAGACTGTGAGGTGGTCCCCAGGACCCCGCTGCCTGACAACACTAAGAAATACAGGCAGTGGGTGACCATCAATGGCCATAGGGTGGAGGCTCTTAGAGATACAGGAGCCAGTGTGACAGCTGTCAAGTGTCACCTGGTGTCTCAAGAGCAGGTTGTCCCCCATGCATTCTATCCCGTTGTTGACGCTGACAACACAGAGAGTCACTGCAAAGTGGCTCAGGTTCCCTTTGAGTGGGGGGGGGGTCTCTGGTACTCTTCAGGTAGCTGTGAGGCCCGCCATGCCTGTTGACTGTTTGTTAGGGAACGACTTGGAGAGCTCACCTTGGGCGAAGGTGGAGCGAAGTGCTCATTTAGAGATGTTGGGTTTGCCTGACTGGGCGTGTGTGACCACCCGGTCCATGGCAGCAAGTAAAGGTGCTCAAGAGGACCTGGAGACTGAGAGGGAGGCCCAGGTACCTGCCGTCATGAGAAGAGGCAGGGGGCGCGGGAAACCGGACCCCGAAGTTCCCACTGTCCAGGAGGAGGCAGACCTTGAGGGGGATGCCCTGGAGCCTACAGGGGAACAGGTAGCTGAACTGGGGGACCTGCCTGAGCTGACTAATTGGCAGCAAGAAGGAGGACCCTCCAGGGAAGAATTCTGCAAGGAGCAGAAAGAATGCCCTTCTCTGGTGGGTCTGCGGCAACAGGCTGCAGACCAGGCAACAGGTGATCAGTCTGGGTCACATTGGGTCTATTGGGAGAATGATCTCCTGTATACTGAGCCTAAGGTTGCTGAGCCTGGGTCAGCCCGTGTGCTGGTGGTACCCCAGCGCTTAAGAGCCTTCCTACTGGGGCTGGCTCATGATGTTCCATTGGCAGGGCATTTGGGGCAGGACAAGACCTTTGAGAAGCTTGTCACCCACTTTTATTGGCCCCAAATGCGCAGGAGTTCAGACACTCACTGCAGGACATGTCAGACTTGCCAGGCAAGTGGAAAGAGTGGGAGGAAGCGCAAGGCTCCTCTCCAGCCATTCCCTGTAGTCAGCACCCCCTTTGAACGGGTGGGTATTGACATTGTGGGGCCACTGGACCCCAAGACAGCCATGGGCAACAGGTTCATCCTGGTCTTGGTGGACCATGCCACCCGGTACCCGGAAGCCATACCTCTGAGGACAGTGACGGCCCCCGTGGTGGGACGAGCACTGATGGGAATTTTCTCCAGAGTGGGATTCCCTCGCGAGGTAGTGTCTGACCGGGGGACCAACTTCATTTCCAAATATATGAAGTCCCTGTGGCAGGAGTGTGGGGTAACCTACAAGTTTACCACTCCTTACCACCCCCAAGGAAATGGATTGGTTGAAAGGTTCAACCGAACCCTCAAAGGCATGATTATGGGTCTTGAGGAACCTATGAGGCGTAAGTGGGACGTACTCTTACCATGCCTGCTCTTTGCTTACCGTGAGGTGCCACAGAAATCTCTAGGGTTCAGTCCCTTTGAGCTTCTCTATGGACACCCAGTAGAGAGGACCTCTAAGTTTGGTCAAAGAAGGCTGGGAGCAATCTCCCAGGAAACCTCCCCAGGATCTATACAGTTACATGCTGGCCTTTAGGAACCAAACTAGGCGTTTCAGGCAACTCGCTGAGGCGAATCTGGAAGCCAGCCAGGAGGAGATGAAGCGGTGGTACGACCAGAATGCCACTCTGGTAGAGCTTCAGCCTGGTCAGAAAGTGTGGGTCATGGCCCCAGTGGAGCCCTGCGCGCTCCAGGATAAGTGGACCGGACCCTTTGAAGTTGTAGAGCGCAAAAGTCCGGTTACCTACTTGGTGGACTTGCGGTCTCCCAGGAACCCCTTGAGGGTCCTGCATGTCAACCGCCTGAAGCCCCACTTGGAGAGGTCCCAGGTGGGCATGCTCTTAGCGACAGATGCTGGGATGGAGGAGGAGACCGAGCCTCTTCCTGACCTCCTGTCAGCAACAGAGCAAGATGGGTCAGTGGATGGTGTCAACCTCTCTTCCACCCTGACCCCTGAGCAACAGAATGACTGCCGCCAGTTGCTGGGACAGTTTTCTGATCTGTTCTCCCTGGTTCCCGGTGTCACAGATTGGTGCATCCATGATGTGGACACTGGGGACAGTACACCTGTGAAGCACAAAACTTACAGGGTGACTGACAGGGTGAGAGCTTGCATCAAGGAGGAGGTCTCCAAAATGCTTGCGTTAGGGGTGATTGAGTCCTCTAACAGTCCTTGGGCCAGCCCAGTGGTCTTGGTCCCAAAGGCTGCCGCACCGGGTACCACACCAGAACTCCGGTACCGAGGGCTCAATTCAGTCACCAGGACTGACGCGCACCCCATCCCCAGAGCTGATGAGCTCATAGATCGGCTAGGGGCTGCCCAGTACCTCAGCACGTTTGACTTGACGTCTGGGTACTGGCAGATCGCCTTGACTGATGGGGCAAGAGAGAGGTCAGCATTCTCCACACCAGATGGGCACTACCACTTCCGGGTGATGCCCTTTGGGATGAAGAATGCCCCTGCCACCTTCTAGAGGTTGGTCAACCAGGTGTTGGCTGGACTGGACTCGTTCAGTGCCGCCTACCTGGATGACATCGCAGTGTTCAGCGCCAGTTGGGAAGAACATCTGCGCCACCTCTGGGAAGTGTTGATGGCGCTGCGGAGAGCAGGCCTCACGATCAAGGCGAGTAAGTGCCAGATCGGGCAGGGTTCCGTGGTGTACTTAGGACACCAGGTGGGGAGTGGCCAGGTCGCGCCCCTACAACCCAAAATTGAAACCATCCTGAATTGGGAACCCCCCAAAAACCAGACAGAGGTGAGAGCCTTTTTAGGACTCACGGGTTACTACAGGAGGTTTGTCAAGGGGTATGGCAGCATCGTTGCACCCCTGACAGAGCTGACTTCCAAGAAGCAGCCCAGGAAAGTGATTTGGACTGACACCTGTCAGAAAGCTTTTGAGGCCCTGAAAACTGCCATGTGCACGGCGCCCGTGCTCCTGGCTCCCAACTTCTCCAAAGAGTTCGTAGTACAAACAGACGCTTCAGAGCATGGTGTGGGGGCTGTTCTGTCACAGATGAATGAGGAGGGCCTAGATCAACCCGTAGCCTTCATCAGTAGGAGGTTACTACCACGGGAACAGAGGTGGAGTGCTATTGAGTGTGAGGCATTTGCTGTGGTCTGGGCACTGAAGAAGCTGAGACCATACCTGTTTGGGACTCACTTCCGGGTTCAGACAGACCACAGGCCCCTCAGATGGTTGATGCAGATGAGGGGTGAGAATCCAAAGCTGTTGAGGTGGTCCATTTCCCTACAGGGGATGGATTTCACGGTGGAACACTGCCCTGGTTCAGAACACGCCAATGCTGATGGTCTGTCCAGATTTTTCCGCCTTAGTGAAGAGAACTCCCCTGAGGTAGGGTAGTTCTCCCCACATTTCAGCTGGAGGGGACACGTGTTAGACCTGGCATCCTTGGCGTGGGTCTCCCTTCCATTTTGTTATGATGCCTCCTATGTTATTGATCTGTTTTTGCTGGCGTTAGATGCTTTGGGCACTGTGCCACTGCTATTCAGTGCCACAGTGCAAGTGCTCCCTATGATAAATTGTGTTATGTATTAGTGACTCCATGATTGGATGATTGGTTTACTTGTCAGTCCCTAGTACAGTGCACTGAGTGTGCCCAGGGCTTGTAAATCCAATGCCGCTGGTGGGCTTGCAGCACTGGTTGTGCCACCCACAGAAGCGGCTTGTAAAATGTGCCTCAGGCCTGCCATTGCAGAGCCTGTGTGCAGCCTAGGGCTGCCATGTCGACTTGGTGAGTACACCCACTTACCAGTCCCTAAACCTTCCCTTTACTGCATGTTGGTCACCCCTAAAGTAGGCCCTAGGGCAGGGTGCATTGTAAGTACAAGGTAGGACATGCCCTGTTGTGTGTGGCATGTCCTAATAGTGAATTACAGCCATTTTCGTTTTTCACTATTGCAAGGCTACCTGCTCCCCATAGGCTAGAATGGGTAGACTGACTATTACACCTTATAGTCAGAACTGACCCAAGGAACATGGTAGAAAAACGAATTTAGTATGCCTGAACTCAGAATGATAAAATACATCTTTTAGTGAAGTTGGTTTTAACATTCTGTGTTTGAAAATACCACTTTTAGAAAGTGGGTATTTTCTTGCCTAAACTTCCAAGCCTGCCTCTGCTAGGTTGTGTATTCCTTGTCTGGAGATTGAGTGACAGGGGCTGGGGGTGGCTACAGGAGACAGGGTGAGTCAGCACAGGGCTGAATAGAAAGATCTGCATCCAGAGTGGAGGGAGGAGTTGCACCTGGGTCTGAATAGGGCTGTGCCTGCCTTCCACAATGCTGGCTCCACCTCCTGCCGGGCAGCTGAGCACTCTGCCCCACATTCTGAAAGGAAAGAAGGAGTCAGAAAAACAAAGTGCTCCAGGACTGACCAGAACTGGTTTTGGACTAGGCAGAGGCCTCTCTGCCTTCAGAGAACAAAGAGAAACTGGGTATAAAAAGGGGACCCAGACCCCTAGGAGATTAGATCACTTTGGGAAACAAGAAGAAACCTTTGCTGAGGAGCAGAACCAAGAAGAAACTGAGGAGAAGACTATCCCTAAGCTAGAGGGATCTGCCTGCAGTGGTTGCCTGACTGCCAAAGGAAGGAGAAAGGACTTTGTGTGCACTTTTATTCAACTTGTGAAGGATCTCCAAGGGCTTGAGAAAAGAGCTTGCCTCCTGCTGAAGTCTCAGGGACAACAGACTTCAACCACCAGCTCCCCAAGAATCCTTTGGAAGTGCCTGCTGCTGTTTTGGGCCTTCTGAAGGGACTGCGTGTCGCAAGGAGCTGGAAGCGCGACTCAAGAGGGAGAAGATTGTCGCCGTCGGAGCCGCTGCCGTCGCATCACGGAGATGACGCCGCTGTAGCTGTCGCATTGCACCGCATCTCAAGAAACGTCCCGCAACACCGAAGAAGCGTGTCGCCGTCGCAGCCGCTGCCGTCGCATCGTAGATGTTGCCGCTGTAGCTGTCGCATTGCACCGCATCAAGAGAAGAGTCTCGCATCGAGGAAGAAGCGTGTCGCCGTCGCAGCCGCTGCCGTCGCATCGTAGATGTCGCCGCTGTAGCTGTCGCATTGCACCGCATCGAGAGAAGCGCCTCGCATCCACGGAGAAGGGTGCCGCCGTCGGAGCTGCTGCCGTCGCATCACGAAACAAGGGTGTCGCCGCTGCAGTTGTCGCATTGAGCGGAAGCGTCTCGCAACGTCGGAGAAGAGGGTCGCCGCCAAAGCCTCTGTCGTCGCATCACGGAACAAGGGTGTCGCCGCTGCAGCTAACGCATCGAGTCGAGACTTCTCGCAACATCGGAGAAGCGTGCCGCATCAGGAAGAAGTTGACGTCTTTATTACTTTGCACCAGAACTTTGTCGCATCTCCATCTCTGCAACACTTTCGTTGTAGAAACGTGACGCATCGTAAGGTACATTGACTCAAAGTGTCGCATTTTAAGAACTTAAGAGAACTAAGCTAAACCTACCATTTTAAGTACAGTATTGTGGATTTTTGTCGTTTATGGTCTTGTGTTATTTTTGATATAAACCTTGTGTGGTGTCCATCTGTAGTGTTGTCACTAGATTACTGTATGTGCTCACAAATGCTTTACACACTGCCTCTGAGATAAGCCTGTCTGCTCGTGCCAAGCTACCAAGGGGGTGAGCAGGGGTTATTTTAGGAGTGTACCCCTTTACCCTGACTAGAGGCAAGGGTCCCTATTTGCCACAAGTACCTACCTGTGCCAACTAGAGACCCCCAATTCTAACATCAACAATATGTGCTGACATAATGCTGGCATAGTGACATGTGGTTAGGTATCATATGTGTGGGGGATTATATACACAAGTGAGGCAATGAATGCCCAAGTATATGCCCATGTGCCCACATATCCATATTCCATGGCTGTACATTTAGCTCTATAAGTGCAAGTTTATTCTAATTGTCTAGAAACAGCAGTCCCAACATTCTTTCCTTTTTTAGTGAGTCAGTTTGGGCGGAAAATTCTTTAGCCATGCAGAGTCTCCTTATAAATTTTCCACTTGCAAGTGAGCATACATTTATGGGAGTGAGTGCGTGTGTCATGTACTTTGCCTCTTTTTTGCTGTTGAGCCCCTAATACCATTACTTTATTCATTTATTCATATTAAATGCATTGTTTTGTTTTTCTATTCATTATGTAATGTGATGATCCGATATAGGTTTATAGTGCATCTGTAGATCATATGTTAAGTACTCAATAGCACGATTTATAATGAGCAGTACATTTAGGCAAATTTGTAGGAGAAATGTGCACATTTCTTTTTCACATCCTACATCAAAGACCACAAAATCTGCTTTTCTCATGAAATTTTGAGACATTATATAAGTAGGAGGCATAGCCATTATAGAGGAGAAAGAATCTTTAAACTTCCGTTGGGAGGGGGCTCTGAAGCTTCAAGCAGTCCGCTTAAAGTTCAAAGGTCACGCCCTAGCACAATCGGGTGCTATCTGTTGCTTTTTCAGCAAAAGCATGACAAAACAAAGACAGAAACTGGGCTCGCTTCTAGAAGTATTGATTTGATTATCATCATTTGATATATTGCCACTTTTTCTTGTATTTATATTTATTGGATTTTTGCTTTTCATCATTATTTTTACTTCTGCAATAAAGCTCCTTCATATCATCTGCACTAGAACCAGGCTTTAATAGTTAATAAAGACTTATCAAATATATAGTGTGGAGTTCTTGTGTGTATGTCCATCTTTTGGGAACACGGGTTCCAAAATTCACTTATATTCTCTGACTTGACAGATACTTGCCTAATACATATTTCCTCCAGGTGATAGGTATGTGGGCTACATACAGCCTCTCTTTCTTGCGTGTGCTGGTTCCTACCTGTGCATGCCAGGGGCAGCTGCTGTCATAGGGGGTGTTCACTGTGGCAGTTGCCATTACTTGCTTTGTCTCTGGGGATTGTGTGACGTAGTGCCTCTGGATCGGCCTGCACATGAAGACATTAATGTATTGCTTGTGTTTAGGTTCAGGGAGGACCTGGCCTGGCAGTTCGGGCTGGACTGTTCCCACAGGAACAGGGTCAAGACTGATTTTGCATATGGCTGGGTCCAAACTGAGGTGGCATGGTGTGCAAAATAATGATTGACTGGAATGCGGCCCGAGTGATTACCAGTGGCTGAGATTATTTCAAGCACTCCATCCATCACTTTCTTGTATATTTTAGGTAGTCACCCTTAGTGGGACGGATATGCCCAGACGTGGGTCCCATGCACACTGTGTCACTACAAACAAGGTATACCTGGCTGATGTGTCCTAACTAGGGCAAAAGCAGTCCTGGGTTGCTTATGTTCTGGTTTAGGGAGGACCTGGTCTGGCAGTTCAGACTGGACTTTTCCCACTGGAGAGTCAAGACATTAGTCTGACTTCAAACTGAGGTGGCATGGTGTGCAACATAACGATGGACTGGGATGGGCCCTGAATAATTACCAGTGGCTGAGATTAGTTCAAGCATTCCATCCATCACTTTTTGTATTCTTTAGTTTTGTTGGAAGAGTCAGGTTAACATGCTGTCTGCTCCAAACACTGTTGGTGCTACTGGTCTCATGCTATTAGAGGTTTTAGCATTGCTGACGTGCTTTCAGATCCAGTAGAATCTCAAAATTCTACCATGCTTTCTTTTATGGATGGGGTGGCAGGTTCCTTGCATTACCTCACAATGCCTAGATTCAGGCGTGGTCAGTGTCCGATGAGGGTACAACAGTTTTGTAGCATAACTTAAGACAAAATTTGGGTAAAACCTGCGTAATCCTGAGAATGATCTTAGTTTATCTTTATTATCAATGGTGCGTGCATTAACCAGGGTTTCCACCAACCCAGTTTTATCCACTCCCCAATATGTACTGGGTGAAGTACGTAACTGAGTTTACACCATTTCTGCACTTAGTGCTTATGATGGTAAGCTCTTTTGCCCAATACATGCTCATCACTTGCTTCCATCACAGATCGCACTGCTCCCAGGTTCCACAAAAACACTATGGGGCAGATTTACTAAGATTTTGCTTCAGGGTTATGCTTCTTTTGTGGTGCAGCCCCTAAGCAAAATAATTTTTGTTATTTAATAAGCCAGGCAAAGCCACTTTGCCTGGCTTTGAGTGATTTCGTAAATACAAAGTAACGCAAGGCAGCGTATAGTGCTGCTTTGCATTACCTTGCATTCGGAAGGCGTTCCATGGGTGGAGCAATGGGGGTTCCCATGCATCCATCTATGGATTTTGGCACATCTCCAGAATTACGAAGACTTGTACACCTGGGAACACTTCAAAATGCTACACCTCCCCCAGTGAGGCGTAAAAACAAGAAATATCTTTATTTCTCCTCATTTTTTCCATTTTCCACATGTGCTGCATTTTGCGGCACACATAAAAAGAGGAAAATGCAGTTAAGAATGTTTTTTGTGCAGGAAGGTGTTCCCTCCTTCACCAAAAAAATATTGCCTGTAACAGAGACACCCTTGCACCATGGTGCAAGGGTACCTGCATTGGCGCTGGCAGCACACAGTGCGCCAGCGCTAGGAGGCAGCAGAAAGGCACCATATCTTAGGAGATATGGTGCATTTCTGTTGTTTCCCTTTCACACAACGCAGTGCAGCAACTTTGCTTGCTTCCTTGCGTTGCATTAAAAATTAGTAAATCTGCCTGTATGTCTCCCTGAAAGTATCTCACTATGTTGTGAGGACAGGATCGACAACAGCAAGATCCGTTTAACAAGGTCAGTTTATTTGTATGGAGCCACCAAGTACACACCGTGACAGGCAGGCAGCATCCAGCCAATTGCCACGAAAAGAATCACCACCAACTCACGTTCCAAACCCCACATTCTATATTCAGACATGACACTATATCCTCATGTCTGAATATCACATTAATTTTCCCCTCTGTCAAACTTTAAAAACAGTACTATAAAGGTATGATGAACACTGCTACATAGTCGCTTCTGTGCAAACTAAAACAGTAATAACATTACATGAAAGAACACAGAACTTAATACTGTGGTACATTAAAACCAACAGTTGAATCTACAAAAGGAAAATAAACAAGATACAATAATTGTATAAATATTAAAAAAGGAAGATATTTCAACTGCCCCTACCATACCTAGTGAATAATATACAGAAAAATATAAAACAGACACTGGTGAAATACTCAAGCATTAAATGGTATGACCAAAGTTTGACACACTGTACATCCCATATGGAAACACACAGTAGTGGGCAGTACCCATCTCAGAACCCAGTTCATGAATTGCAAAGAAACAGACTCTAATTTAAATCCATATTTACTTCCTAAACCGCATAGGAATTTGTCTAATTCTGGTGTATCGGCAGACTACTGGCTCTTGGTTATTTGCCTTTCATCCCTATGTGACCCATGAATGGTGGGAATCATCCAAATGTGTTCCCCTCTTCCATCACTCCTGACCACTCTGCCCACATTCTACCAGCCCATATCATGTACCCTGATGGCATTGCCACACACTTTGTCTATTGCACACAGTTCCAAAAATTTCTTGACTCCTTTTTTAACATCGGAACCTTCCTGATACACACTTTATCTCCTGCTTCAAATGTCTCAACATGTACATGGTGATTCCTATAAAAAATATCATTTTGTTTCAATTTAGTCTTGGCCACATTGCTCTTAACCTTGTCATCAGTACTATCCAAATGCACCCCAAATTTTACCCAACTGCTCATCCAACTGGGGCACATCTTTGTGGCAGGCTTTCTTCCCCTCAACAATTCAAAAGGAGAGACCGGTGGAATAGAATTAGGGCTGGTATGGTAAAACCATAACACCGAATGAACAGCATTTAAACCAACGTGCCTGTTCTCCATAGCCCGCTGCACACACTGTGTAAGCACCTTGTTCATGCGCTTAACCTGCCCATTAGTTTGAGGATGATACAAAGAGGTCCAGAGGTGTTTGACATCACCTGCTTTAATGAAAACCTCCATTTCCTTACTCACAAACTGAGCCCCATTGTCAGATATCAGGAATCTGGGGAATCCTTCTCTTGTAAACAAATCATTCGAAAAGTCAATGACTGTCTTTGAACATGGGTCGAATATATACCATCACATTGCATGCGTTTACAGCGTATGCGATTAC
Source organism: Calotriton arnoldi (assembly GCA_963921515.1). NCBI lineage: Eukaryota > Metazoa > Chordata > Amphibia > Caudata > Salamandridae > Calotriton > Calotriton arnoldi. Next base: position 314,528 of record CAWUFW010014424.1, read on the forward strand.
AACGCGGTTGTTATAACGACCGCGTTGTTACATCGCAGTACCATTACAACGCAAGTCGTTACAACGACTTGCTCTAGATGGCGCGCTGGACTTAGGAATAGTATAATTTACTATTCCAACTCCAGTGTGTGCAACAGTAGGGAAGGTGTTGGAATAGTAAATTATACTATTCCTTAGTTTAGAGCGCCATCTAGAGCAAGTCGTTGTAACGACTTGCGTTGTAATGGTACTGCGATGTAACAATGCAGTCGTTGTAACAACTGCGTTGTAAAGGTGACGCAAGGTAATGACCGCGTTGTTAAGGTTGTTTCCCCATGGTTCACCTATAAACTTCACTTCTGGCCACTTGGAATACAGATCAACAACTACTATTGCATAACATAAATGACATGGCAAACTGTTGAAAGGACTCATCAAATCAATACTAATTTTTTTCCAAGCCTTGAAAGGACACTCAATCGGTTGTAATGGTGGTTTTCTTACCACTAAACCCATTTCTGCCCTAAAACACACAACACACCCCTCCACCACCTGGTCTATTTCGTTGTACATGGATGGCCACCACAAAGTTTGATGAATCCTGCATTTGGTAAATGTCTTCCCCAAATGTCCTTCATGTCCCATTTGGATTAACCTACGTTGCAAAAACTCCATGGGCAAGGATATGATGGATGCTCTACAATGGCAGGAAAGAAAGGATAGAAAATATCCTAAAGCTGCTTTTGCTCCCTGTGCTGCACATAAACTTTATTTGGTTGTTAACCCCTTCGCTGCTAGGCCTTCCCCCGCCCCGTGCTAAGCCTTTTTTGGGCTATTTGGGGTAGTTCGCGCTTAGGCCCCTGTAACTTTTTGACCACATAATCTATCCATGCCAAATTTGCGTCCTTTTCTTCCAACATCATGAGAATTTTAAAGGTACCCAGGGTTTGTGGATTCCCCAGGAGGGGGCCCAGAAATTAGCCAAAATACAGCTAAATTTTGTTTTTTTGGGGAAAAATGGGAAATAAGTGCTGCATATTAAAGCGTCTGGTTTTCTCCTGCAAATGGTATCAACAAAGGGTTTGTGGTGCTTCCCAGCTTTCAGGGACTGACAGACGTTTGTCAGAAAACCAACATTTTTTACACAGTTTTTTGCATTTTACTGGGACATAGCCTATTTTTGCTATTTTCTGTGCTTACAACCTTCTTCCAGTTAATGGTAGAAATGGGTATGAAAGCAATAATGGATCCTGGAAAGCTATACATTTCAGGAAAAGTAGACAAAATTCTGAATTCAGCAAGGGGTTATTTGTGTAGATCCTGCAAGTTTTTTTTATAGAAACTAACAGTTGAAAATAGGAAAAATTGAAAATGAGTTGAAAAAAACAGCCATTTGTGCCAACGTTTTCACCTGTAACTTCTTCTAAGTATGATAGATTTTTTAAACCAATATACCGTTACATCCACTGGACCTTTCTGATTATGGGGATATATAGGACTCGTAGGTTCACCAAGAACCCGACGAACCCAGAGTCAATAACTGAGTAGCGTCTTGCAATGGTTTTTTATTGTGTCCTGGGTATATAGCAATTCATTTGGGAAAATATATACAGTGAAAAAATCGGGATGAAAGACACCTATGTATTTCTGAAATTGGAACAAAATATAGAGTTTAGAAACAGTAGCTATTTGCACATCTCTGAAATTGTGAGTACCCATACTAGCATGTGAATTATAGGACATTTTTCAAAGTGACTCCTTTTTTACACATTGTCTTTCACTTGGAAGGCAGAAATGCATCGAAAGTCAATAGGTAATAACAGTTGCGCTACAATTCTGTGTTACCCTAAGTCTCCTGATAAAAAAGGTACCTCAATTGTGTGGGTAGGCCTAGTGCCCGCGACAGGAAACAGCTCAAAATGGCAACGTGGACACACCACATTTTTACAGTGAAAACTGACCCTTTTTTTTCAAAGTGCCTAGCTGTGGATTTTGAACTCTAGCTCTGCCGGCACCTAGGGAAACCTAGCAAACCTATACATTTTTAAAAACTAGACACCCGGGAGAATCCAGGATGGGGTGACTTGTCTGGCTTTCACCAGGTTCTGTTACGCAGAATCCCTTGCAAACCTCAAACTTTGTCAGAAAAAACACATTTTCCTCACATTTCTGTGATGGAAAGTTCTGGAATCTGTGTGGATCCCAAAAATTCCACCCACTCCGCATTCCCCGAAGTCTCCCGATAAAAATGGTACCTCACTTGTGTGGGTAGGCCTAGTGCCCGCGACAGGAAACGGCCCAAAACGCAATGTGGACACACCACATTTTTACAGTGAAAACTGACACTGTTTTTGCAAAGTTCCCTGCTGTGGATTTTGAACCCTAGCTCTGCCGGCACCTAGGGAAACCTAGTAAACCTATACATTTTTTAAAGCTAGATACCCAGGGGAATCCAGGATGGGGTGACTTGTCTGGCTCTCACCAGGTTCTGTTATGCAGAATTCCTTGCAAACCTCAAACTTTGTCAGAAAAAACACATTTTCGTCACATTTCTGTAATGGAAAGTACTGGAATCTGCTTGGATCCACAAAATTCCACCCACCCGCATTCCCCAAAGTCTCCCGATAAACATGGTACCTCACTTGTGTGGGTAGGCCTAGTGCCTGTGACAGGAAACGGCCCAAAACGCAACATGGACACACCACATTTTTACAGGGAAAACTGACCCTTTTTTTGCAAAGTGCCTAGCTGTGGATTTTGAACCCTAGCTCTGCCAGCACCTAGAGAACCCTAGCAAACCTATACATTTTTGCAAGCTAGACACCCAGGGGAATCCGGGACGGGTGACTTGTCTGGCTCTCACCAGGTTCTGTTACCCAAAATCCTTTGTAAACCTCAAACTTTGTAAACAAAAACACATTTTCCTCACATTTCTGTGATGGAAAGTTCTGGAATCTGCTTGGATCCACAAAATTCCACCCACTCCACATTCCCCAAAGTCTTCCAATAAAAATGGTACCTCACTTGTGTGGGTAGGTCCAGTGCCTGCGGCAGGAAACGGCCCAAACCGCAACGTGGACACACCACATTTGTACAGTGAAAACTGACCCCTTGTTTTGCAAAGTGCCTAGCTGTGGATTTTGAACCCTAGGTCTGCCGGCACCTAGGGAAACCTAGCAAACCTATACATTTTTGGAAACTAGACACGCAGGGGAATCCAGGATGGGGTGACTTGTCTGACTTTCACCAGGCTCTGTTACCCAGAATCCTTTGCAACCCTCAAACTTTGTAAAAAAACACATTTTTCTCACATTTCTGTGATGGAAAGTTCTGGAGTCTGTGTGGATCCACAAACTTCCACCCACCACGTATTTCCCAAAGTCTTCCGATAAAAATTGTACCTCACTTGTGTGGGTAGGTCTAGTGCCCACGACAGGAAACGGCCCAAAACGCAACATGGACACACCACATTATTACTGTGAAAACTGACCCTTTTTTTGCAAAGTGCTTAGCTGTGGATTTTGAACCCTAGCTCTGCCATCACCCACGGAAACCTAGCAAACCTATACATTTTCGAAAACTAGATATTCAGGGAAATCCAGGGTGGAGTGCCTTGTCTGGCTCTCACCAGGTTCTGTTACCGAGAATCCTTTGCAAACCTCAAACTTTGTAAAAAAAAAAAAAAACATTTTCCTCACATTTCTGTGATGGAAAGTTCATGAATCTGCGTGGATACACAAAATTCCACACACCCCGCATTCCCCAAAGTCTCCCAATAAAAATGGTACCTCAGTTGTGTGGGTAGGTCCAGTGCCCGCGACAGGAAACGGCCCAAACCGCAACATGGACACACCCTATTTTTACAGTGAAAACTGACCCTTTTTTTGCAAAGTGCCTAGCTGTGGATTTTGAACACTAGCTCTGCCGGCACCTGGGGAAACCTAGCAAACCTATACATTTTTTAAAACTAGACTCCCAGCGGAATCCAGGATGGGGTTATTTGTCTGGCTCTCACCAGGTTCTGTTACTCAGAATTCTTTGCAAACCTCAAACTTTGTAAAAAAAAAACACATTTCCCTCACATTTCTGTGATGGAAAGTTCTGAAATCTGTGTGGATCCACAAAATTCCACCCACCCCGCATTCCCCAAAGTCGTCCGATAAAAATGGTACCTCACTTGTGTGGGTAGGCCTAGTGCCCGCAACTGGAAAAGACCCAAAACGCAACGTGGACACACCACATTTTTACAGTGAAAACTGACCCTTTTTTTGCAAAGTGCTTAGCTGTGGATTTTGAACCCTAGGCCCTAGCTCTGCCAGCACCTAGGGAAACCTAGCAAACCTATACATTTTCAAAAACTAGACACACAGGGGAATCCAGTATGCATTGCCTTGTCTGGCTCTCACCATGTTCTGTTACCCAGAATCCTTTGCAAACCTCAAACTTTGTTAAACAAAAACACATTTTCACCATATTTCTGTGATGGAAAGTTCTGGAATCTGCGTGGATCCACAAAATTCCACCCACCCCATATTCACCAAAGTCTCCCAATAAAAATGGTACCTCACTTGTGTGGGTAGGGCCAGTGCCCGTGACAGGAAACGGCCCAAACCGCAACGTGGACACACCACATTTTTACAGTGAAAACTGACCCTTTTTTTGCAAAGTGCCTAGCTGTGGATTTTGAACCCTAGCTCTGCTGGCACATAGGGATACCTAGCAAACCTATACATTTTTGAAAACTAGACACCCAGGGGAATCCAGGATGGGGTGACTTGTCTGGCTCTCACCAGGTTCTGTTACCCAGAATCCCTTGCAAACCTCAAACTTTGTAAAACAAAAAACACATTTTCCTCCCATTTCAGTGATGGAAAGTCCTGGAATCTGTGTGGATCCACAAACTTCCACCCATCCTGCATTCCCCAAAGTCTTCTGATAAAAATGGTACCTCACTTGTGTGGGTAGGCCTAGTGCCCGCAACAGGAAAAGGCACAAAACGCAACGTGGACACACCACATTTTTACAGTGAAAACTGACCCTTTTTTTGCAAAGTGCTTAGCTGTGGACTTTGAACCCTAGCTCTGCCAGCACCTAGGGAAACCTAGCAAACCTATACATTTTCGAAAGCTAGACACACAGGGGAATCCAGTATGCATTGCCTTGTCTGGCTCTCACCATGTTCTGTTACCCAGAATCCTTTGCAAACCTCAAACTTTGTAAAAAAAAAACACACTTTCACCTTATTTCTGTGATGGAAAATTCTGGAATCTGTGTGGATCCACAAAATTCCACCCACCCCGCATTCTCCAAAGTCTCCCAATAAAAATGGTACCTCACTTGTGTGGGTAGGGCCAGTGCCCACGACAGGAAACGGCCCAAACTGCAACGTGGACACACCACATTTTTACAGTGAAAACTGACCCTTTTTTTGCAAAGTGCCTAGCTGTGGATTCTGAACCCTAGCTCTGCCGGCACCTAGGGAAACCTAGCAAACCTATACATTTTTGAAAACTAGACACCCAGAGGAATCCAGGATGGGGTGACTTGTCTGGCTCTCACCAGGTTCGGTTACCCAGAATCCTTTGCAACCCTCAAACTTTGTAAAAAAAAAAAAAGATTTTCCTCACATTTCTGTGATGGAAAGTTCTGGAATCTGCGTGGATCCACAAAATTCCACTCACCCCGCAATCCCCAATGTCTTCCGATAAAAATGGTACCTCACTTGTGTGGGTAGGTCTAGTGCCCGTGACAGGAAACGGCCCAAAACGCAACGTGGACACACCACATTTTTACAGTGAAAACGGACCCTTTTTTTCAAAGTGCCTAGCTGTGGATTTTGAACCCTAGCTCTGCGGCACCTGGGGAAAGCCTAGCAAACCTATATATTTTTGAAAACTAGACACCCAGGGGAATACAGGATGGGGTGACTTGTCTAGATCTCGCCAGGTTCTGTTACCCAGAATCCTTTGCAAACCTCAAACTTTGTAAAAAAAAAACACATTTTCCTCACATTTCAGTGATGGAAAGTCCTGGAATCTGTGTGGATCCACAGAATTCCACCCACCCTGCATTCCCCAAAGTCTTCTGATAAAAATGGTACCTCACTTGTGTGGGTAGGCCTAGTGCCCGCAACAGGAAAGGGCCCAAAATGCAACGTGGACACACCACATTTTTACAGTGAAAACTGACCCTTTTTTTGCAAAGTGCTTAGCTGTGGACTTTGAACCCTAGCTCTGCCAGCACCTAGGGAAACCTAGCAAACCTATACATTTTCGAAAGCTAGACACACAGGGGAATCCAGTATGCATTACCTTGTCTGGCTCTCACCATGTTCTGTTACCCAGAATCCTTTGCAAACCTCAAACTTTGTAAAAAGAAAACACACTTTCACCTTATTTCTGTGATGGAAAGTTCTGGAATCTGTGTGGATCCACAAAATTCCACCCACCCCGCATTCTCCAAAGTCTCCCAATAAAAATGGTACCTCACTTGTGTGGGTAGGGCCAGTGCCCACGACAGGAAACGGCCCAAACTGCAATGTGGACACACCACATTTATACAGTGAAAACTGACCCTTTTTTTGCAAAGTGCCTAGCTGTGGATTCTGAACCCTAGCTCTGCCGGCACCTAGGGAAACCTAGCAAACCTATACATTTTTGAAAACTAGACACCCAGAGGAATCCAGGATGGGGTGACTTGTCTGGCTCTCACCAGGTTCGGTTACCCAGAATCCTTTGCAACCCTCAAACTTTGTAAAAAAAAAAAAAGATTTTCCTCACATTTCTGTGATGGAAAGTTCTGGAATCTGCGTGGATCCACAAAATTCTACCCACCCCACATTCCCCAATGTCTTCCGATAAAAATGTTACCTCACTTGTGTGGGTAGGTCTAGTGCCCGCGACAGGAAACGGCCCAAAACGCAACGTGGACACACCACATTTTTACAGTGAAAACTGACCCTTTTTTTCAAAGTGCCTAGCTGTGGATTTTGAACCCTAGCTCTGCGGCACCTGGGGAAAGCCTAGCAAACCTATATATTTTTGAAAACTAGACACCCAGGGGAATACAGGATGGGGTGACTTGTCTAGCTCTCTCCAGGTTCTGTTACCCAGAATCCTTTGCAAACCTCAAACTTTGTAAAAAAAAAACACATTTTCCTCACATTTCAGTGATGGAAAGTCCTGGAATCTGTGTGGATCCACAGAATTCCACCCACCCTGCATTCCCCAAAGTCTTCTGATAAAAATGGTACCTCACTTGTGTGGGTAGGCCTAGTGCCCGCAACAGGAAAGGGCCCAAAATGCAACGTGGACACACCACATTTTTACAGTGAAAACTGACCCTTTTTTTGCAAAGTGCTTAGCTGTGGATTTTGAACCCTAGCTCTGCCAGCACCTAGGGAAACCTAGCAAACCTATACATTTTCGAAAACTAGACACACAGGGGAATCCAGTATGCATTGCCTTGTCTGGCTCTCACCATGTTCTGTTACCCAGAATCCTTTGCAAACCTCAAACTTTGTAAAACAAAAAACACATTTTCACCTTATTTCTGTGATGGAAAGTTCTGGAATCTGCGTGGATCCACAAAATTCCACCCACCCCGCATTCTCCAAAGTCTCCCAATAACAATGGTACCTCACTTGTGTGGGTAGGGTCAGTGCCCGTGACAGGAAACGGCCCAAACTGCAATGTGGACACACCACATTTTTACAGTGAAAACTGACCCTTTTTTTGCAAAGTGCCTAGCTGTGGATTCTGAACCCTAGCTCTGCCGGCACCTAGGGAAACCTAGCAAACCTATACATTTTTCAAAACTAGACACCCAGAGGAATCTAGGATGGGGTGACTTGTCTGGCTCTCACCAGGTTCGGTTACCCAGAATCCTTTGCAACCCTCAAACTTTGTAAAAAAAAAAAACACATTTTCCTCACATTTCTGTGATGGAAAGTTCTGGAATCTGCGTGGATCCACAAAATTCGACCCACCCCGCATTCCACAATGTCTTCCGATAAAAATGGTACCTCACTTGTGTGGGTAGGTCTAGTGCCCACGACAGGAAACGACCCAAAACGCAACGTGGACACATCACATTTTTACAGTGAAAACTGACCCTTTTTTTCAAAGTGCCTAGCTGTGGATTTTGAACCTTAGCTCTGCGGCACCTGGGGAAAGCCTAGCAAACCTATACATTTTTGAAAACTAGACACCCAGGGGAATCCAGGATGGGGTGACTTGTCTAGCTCTCGCCAGGTTCTGTAACCCAGAATCCTTTGGAAGCCTCAAACTTTGTAAAAAAAAACACATTTTCCTCACATTTCTGTGATGGAAAGTTCTGGAATCTGCATGGATCCACAAAATTCCACCCACCCCGCATTCCCCAAGGTCTCCCAATAAAAATGGTACCTCACTTGTGTGGGTAGGTCCAGTGCCCGCGACAGGAAACAGCCCAAAACGCAACGTGGACACACCACATTTTTATAGTGAAAACTGACCCTTTTTTAGCAAAGTACCTAGCTGTGGATTTTGAACCCTAGCTCTGCTGGCACCTAGGGAAACCTAGAAAACCTATACATTTTTTAAAACTAAACACCCAGGGGAATCCAGGATGGGGTGACTTGTCTGGCTCTCACCAGGTTCTGTTACCCAGAATCCTTTGCAACCCTCAAACTTTGTAAAAAAAATAACCACATTTTCCTTACATTTCTGTGATGGAAAGTTCTGGAATCTGCATGGATCCACAAAATTCTACCCACCCTGCATTCCCCAAAGTCTCCTGATAAAAATGGTACCTCACTTGTGTGGGTGGGCCAAGTGCCCACGGCAGGGAAGGGCCCAAAACATATTGTGGAGACATCACAATTACATATCACAAAACAACCTGGTTTTGCAAGGGGGAGTCACCTGGGTTTTTGGCCCCGGGCTCGGCGCCCATGTAGGGAAACCTACCAAACCCACACATTTCTGAAAACTAGACACCCGGGGGAGTCCAGGGAGGTATGGTTTGCTTGGACCCCCCCATGTTTTCCTACCTAGAATCCTTTGCAAACCTCAAAATTAACTGAAATAAATCACGTTGGGGGGTCCTTGCAAGCCATACTTCGCTGGACTCCCCTGGTTGTCTAGTTTTCAGAAATATGTGGGTTTGTTAGTTTCCCAAGATGGCTGCCGAGCCCGGGGCCAAAAACCCAGATGACCCCCCCATGCAAAACCAGGTTGTTTTGTGATAGGTAATTTTGATGTCTCCTCAATACGTTTTGGGCCCTTGCCTGTCACGGGTACTTGGCCCACCCACACGAGTGAGGTACCATTTGTATCGGAAGACCAGGAGGAACGCTGGGTGGTAGGAAATTTGTGTCAGCCCAGTGATCCCACAACTTTCCCACAAAGACATTTGAGAAAAATGTGATTTTTCCAGCTAAATTTGAGGTTTGCAGGGGATTCTGGGTAGGAAAACATTGGGGGATCCATGCAAGACATACCTCGCTGGACTCCCCCGGGTGTCTAGTTTTCAGAAATGTGTGGGTTTGGTAGTTTCCCAAGATGGCCGCTGAGCCCGGGGCCAAAAGCCCAGGTGAGCCCCCCTTGCAAACCCAGGTTGTTTTGTGATAGGTAATTTTGATGTCTCCTCAATACGTTTTGGGCCCTTGCCTGTCGCGTGTACTTGGCCCACCCACATGAGTGAGGTACCATTTTTATCGGGAGACCTGGGGGAATGCTGGATGGTAGGAAAATTGTGGTTTTTCTGATACCAGAATATTATGACACAATAATGCAAGACAAATGCGTGACTATAGTCACATTTTGAGGTTAGCATGGCATTGTGAATAAAAAGACTTGTTGGGATCCATGAGAGGCACACCACCCAGCACTCCCCATTTTTTTGGGTTTACAGAAATATCTAAAATTGATACATTTACCCTAGAGACAGACTACACCTTAGCGCAGAAAGACAGATGAGACAAATATGACTGCCTATCCATCTGTTCCTCAAGTACACACACATACTGGTTGGATTTGGCACGAGGTGAGTGAAAGGTTCAAAATGTATATTTTATTAACAAGAGATTTCTCAAAAAGGAAATGCACTGTTACTAATTAAAAGCTTAAAAACCTGAACCAATGACTCACAGCTCGTGAGCTGTAAAGCCACGGCAAGGAACCAACCTCTTTACAGGCCATTCACACACCTTTCATACGTGACACACAAGACCTTTCTCACTGCCAGCCAAGGGCCCAGCACATTACAACATTCATATCAACAGACAGCGCCATTCAAGGGCCCATCACTTTCATACACCCACATGACTGACACAGCAATCACACTGGCTGGTGGTTGACATAGTGTGTGCAGTGGCGTTTAACTAGCAGAGTGTGTAATGACCAGCAGCAAGTCACTACTCACACACTGCCAGCCAAATGCCAGCCCACGCACACCACCAGTCAAGCACCAGCCCACCCACACCACCAGCCCACGCACACCGCCAGCCAAACGCCAGCCCACGCACACCGCCAGCCAAGCGCCAGCCCACGCACACCGCCAGCCAAGCGCAAGCCCACGCACACCGCCAGCCAAGCACATTACAACATTCACATCAACAGACAGCGCCATTCAAGGGCCCATCACTTTCATACGTCCATACGTCCACACGACTGACACAGCAATCACTCTGGCTGTTGGTTGACATAGTGTGTGCAGTGGCGTTTAACTAGCAGAGTGTGTAATGACCAGCAGCAAGTCACTACTCACACACTGCCAACCAAATGCCAGCCCACGCACACCACCAGCCAAGCACCAGCCCACCCACACTGCCAGCCCACGCACACCACCAGCCAAACTCCAGCACATGCACACCGCCAGCCAAGCACCAGCCCACGCACACTGCCAGCCAAGCGCCAGCCCACACACACTGCCAGCCAAGCGCCAGCCCACGCACACCACCAGCCAAGCACATTACAACATTCACATCAACAGACAGCGCCATTCAAGGGCCCATCACTTTCATACGCCCACATGACTGACACAGCAATCACACTGGCTGGTGGTTGACATAGTGTGTGCAGTGGCGTTTAACTAGCAGAGTGTGTAATGACCAGCAGCAAGTCACTATTCACACACTGCCAGCCAAATGCCAGCCCACGCACACCGCCAGCCAAGCACCAGCCCACCCACACCGCCAGCCCACGCACACTGCCAGCCAAATGCCAGCCCACGCATACCGTCAGCCAAGCGCCAGTCTACGCACACCACAAGCCAAGCACCAGTCCACGCACACCGTCATCAAACTTTTTTTGAACAAGACAGAAAACACAAACCAATTGGAACTAGATACAAAACTATAACTACAAACACAACAGCGGTAACTAAAGACATCATTCTAATGCCAACCATGAAACTGAACAACAACTATATAAAACCATAGAGACCAGGCAGTACACTATTAGACTCACGGTTGCTCCCAAAAAGTCTTTTGAGTGTGATACAATGTGAAACATGTGGGCAGACACAGCCCAGGATTAGAAGGACAATCAGCACAGTGTATACGACTCTCCTTCCACATACCTCTTCGCAAACAGACTCTACATCTCTTACAGGGATTGTTTTTCTTGGGCATGGGAGGAATTAAATCAGGAAAGTGGCGATCTTTCAATCTAGCCACATCCTCCACCACTCCAGCTCTAGGAACACTTGCCTGTTCCACTACAGCAAAGCTGCTTATCACAGACTCCTGAAACTGAACAAAAGTCATCTTTGACGCAGGAGAACACTCCTTGAACACAACAAAAGCATTAAAAGTTGCTAAATTGAAGAGATGGAGGGCCAACTTCTTAGACCAAATGGAAGCCTTACGAACAGCAAAGTAAGGTTCCAACCTCTGATCTACTCTATCGACACCACCCATGTGCTTATTGTAGTCTACAATGCACACAGGTTTGCGCACTTCAGCAACCTGACCCCAAACAGTCACAGGTGAAGTACTGTCATCATGGATGGTAGTCAGCATGTACACATCCCTCCTGTCCACAAATTTCACAGCTAGCAGTTCCTCACTATGCAAGGCACTGCACTGTCCCCTCTGAAGCTTTTTGGCAAACAAGCTCTTTTGGGTAACCTTTATGGTAAGAGCAGATTGTGCCACAAGCAAAAGTGTCCACTTTGAACAATTCCTTAAACTATTGCACAGCAGTGTAGAAATTATCAAGGTACAAATGGTGACCTTTGTTAAACAGTCGTCTAGCAAGTTCACACACAATTTTCTCTGAAACTCCAAAAGTGGACGGACAACCAGGGGGGTCAATAGTGGAATTCCTACCAGTGTACACCCAGAAATTATAGACATATCCTGTCCTACTCTCAGACAACATATACATCTTAATTCCATACCGTGCCCTCTTGCTAGGAATGTACTGCCTAAAAACCAAACGGCCCTTGAACAAGACCTAATGCTCATCAACAGCTATTTCTTTCCTTGGAGTATAGATCTCTGAAAATCGATCTACAAAGTGATCAAGAACAGGTCGAATCTTAAAAAGACGGTCATAGGGTAATTTCGTGGCAACGCCAAAGCATTATCAACAAAATGCTGCATCTGAAGCAAAAGTAAATACCGATCACGACTAATAATTGCAGGAAATATGACTGTTGCCATCAAGGGACTGGTAGACCAATATGAAGCTTCCTTATCAAGCCCATCAAAAAAAGTCAAACCCAAAAACTTCTTCATCTCATCCAGATTTGTGGGAGTCCACCCGATAGCTCTAGAGTGGGGCCTAAATCTGGCACTGTTGTCCCTCAAAAACTGTTCAGCATACAAATTAGTCTGATCAACAAACTCAGCCAAAAATACATCATCCATAAACAACTGAAAAAACTGTATAGGCAAAAATATTTCACAATCCACTCTACAGCCTGCATCACCACTAAAGGCAGGTAACACCAGATGCACCATGTTTGGATCAACCCAGAGTCCAGCACTTCCAGTAGGAAGCCTTGCAGCCCCAGGCTACAATCCTGATGCCTCTTGCTGCACCATCGACACATCAGTGTCTTCCTCTAAAACAGGCACTTCATCCGCACTGAGAGTAGCTTCATCCGCACTGAGAGTAGCTTCATCATCAGATGATTCCTCGTGGACAGAAAACTCACTGCCAGAATCTTGCACTTCCTTCTCTCCCTCAGACGCACTGTCAGTCTCATAATCATGGTCAGAGGAAGATTCAAAAGCATACCAACCACCTGCTGAGCAGTAATTTTACGGCTAGCCATAATCCTTGCTGATAAAGCTAACTTGTCAAACAAGTCAACAACAACAAACACTTTGTGAAATAAGTAAAAAACAAAATGTGGCTTTATCACAAAGACCTATATACTCCAAAACTATACCACTCACTTGCCAGAAGCAGTTAGACTCACCACCACCTACTCTGCACAGACACAGTAAGGATCAACAATATCCCACTAAAAAAGAAAAAGAAAAGAAAATTACACATAAGACAACGCAAAACACGTTGCAAAGAATTTCATGCTCAAAACACTAACTAAATATGCTGCCATTATGACACCACTTACAAAAAATTCATTCATGCATGACAATAATACTCATTTGGAGTAAACACAACAAAAACGTTTTTCTTACCATATAAATGCAACTATGCAAAACTGCAGAACAACCACTGCCGAAACCACAAACAAGAATCAAAAGCTTTGCACTAGAATAAAAAGGAGAAATAAAACATTACAATCACAAATGCAAATAATGCACCAGTCCACACACAATCCACCAGCCAAGCTAAGGGGAAGGTGGGCCTAAAAGCATAAGGCTGATCTGCCCCCAAGGGGGGCAGAAACAGCCAAAATATTCACCCCTGTAAAAGGGGAGCAACCCTTGCCCAAGAGGCCACTCCCCAACACCAACATTTAAAAAACCCTGGTGTCTAGTGGCTTCTGCCCCCTTTGGGGACAGATGGGCCTACAAACATATGGCTGATCTGCCCCCAAAGAGGGCAGAAATGTGCACAATAATCCCCCCATAAAGGGGAGTGACCCTTGCCCAAGGGGCCGCTCCCCAACAACATTTTAAAAATACCCTGGTGTCTAATGGTTTCTGCCCCCCTTGGGGACAGATGGGCCTGAAAACATATGGCCGATCTGGGCAGAAACGGCCACAAGAATCACCACATAAAGGGGACCGACCCTGCCCAAGGGGCCGCTCCCCAACATCCAAAAACAAAACAGAAATCCCTGGTGGCCTAGTGGCCACACAAAATTTAAAAAATCAGCCGCTCTGCCCCCCAGGGGGGCAGAAACTGCCAAAATAATGCTCACCAAAGGGGAGCGACCCTTGCCCAAGGGGCCGCTCCCCACCAACATATGTGGGCATAATCCTTTTTTAACAATGGTCCGGTCTGCCCCCCAGGGGGCAGAAATGGCCAAAATAATGGTCCCCAAAGGGAACAACACTTGCCCAAGGGGCTGCTCCCCACAAACATATCCCTGGTGGTCTATTGGGGCAGAATTGTTTTTAAAAAAATGGTCCGATCTGCCCTCCAGGGGGGCAGAAATGGCCACAATAATGCTCCCCAAAGGGGAGCGACCCTTGTCCAAGGGGCCACTCCCCACAAATATATCCCTGGTGGTCTAGTGGGCACGATTATAAACAAAATGGCATGATCTGCCCCCCAGGGGCGCAGAAACAGCCAAGAACATTGCCCCCCCCAAAGGGGAGCAACCGTTGCCTAAGGGGCCACTCCCCGCAAACAGTTGATTGCTTTTAAAAAAGAAAAAGAAATCCCTGGTGTCTAGTGGGCAGTCCTGCTGCACGATCGTGCGATAGTGTAGCAGGAATGCTCAAAAGAGCCATCGGGGGAAAGGAAAACCCTTTCCTTTCCCCGATGCCTCTTTTGTTTAAATCCCTCCCCTCCGGAGGAGAAACTCACCTCCTCTCTTGCCGACGCGCTGGAACCAAATGGCTTCCAGCACATCCGGTTTCATCTAATGACGTCGGCGCGCGGGACACGCTCACGTCATTAGATGACGTGGAGGGGTGGAGAGGGGTAGCGGAAGGGCTTCCGCTGCCTTCCCCTGTGACGTTGGACGGTTCCCGGCTGTCTGACGACAGAAAGGGTTAGTGACCTGAATGCTGTTCCTGATATACAGAATTTTATTGGCAAAGTGAAAGCCATCATCAAGTTTTTCCGTGACAGTGCATAAAGAAGATCTCTTATTTTCAATGTACCATTGCCTAGTGAAACATGCTGGACAGCAAAATACAAGAGCATTAGAATTTTTATCTCAAACTTTGAAGAGATTTTTAAGCAATTAAGCTTACTGGTTACTACAGTATCAGGGAGAACACGTCAGGATGCATATCAATTGCAATGTTCCTCAAGCACAGTGAGCTTTCTCTCTTCCTTGTCCATAATTTCAAATTACTCATCAAGATTGGAATCTGTAAACTAGGCTCTCCGAGCTGTTCAGCTTGATATCCTCAAGGTGTGTAATCATGTGCAAGACCTTCTGACTGTGTTCCGTGATCACAGACAAAAATTCGATGAGCAATTTAAGGAAATGTTTTCAAATGTTCAAACAATGGCAGAAAAATTGATCATCGAACTTTGTGTTCTCAGACTGTGTGGCTGGCAAGTATTTCATTCTAATTTTGGTTCCTCTTCTGTGAGAGAATACTATCGCAAGTCTATCTATGTGCCATACATTGACTCTATCATCATATCATTAAAAAGCCGGTTGGCAATCAAAACAAGAAACATTTCAGTCTGTTCTCACTTTACCCAAAACACATAGCAAAAATGACACTTTAGCAATGCAAATGCCAGATTGCAAACATCTGAGAAATTTACGACATTGAAAACCTGGAAGCTGAAGCAGTCACATGGTTTGAGATCTGGTCAACGAAGGATGAGCAGTTTGACAATGGATTTCTGGATTTGCTAAATCACACAGATTTATTTCCATCAGTCCAGCAAGCAATTCTCATTGCTCTCACATTGCCAGTGACCACTTGTACAGTGGAAAAGTCCTGCAGCACAATGAGAAGGGTGAACACCTGGTTTAGGTCGACAATGGTAGATGATCGCTTACCGGGTTTGTGCATGATGAGCATACATCGAGCAAAAATTGATGAAAACAAACAACAGCTGATTGAAAAAGTAATTGATAAATATGCACAAGACTACAGATATATACAGTTCCTTTTTCGAAATCACTAACCAGTGAACAAAAACTGTTTAAAACTAGTCATTGAAAAATGTGATCGTTAGAGGGAAGCAAGATGGCGGCCGCTTGAGGCCGTAGTAGCGAACCTGCCACCTAAGCACCGTGAGAATGGACCTGGAATGACGGCGAGGAAAAGAAAGGATTAAAGGCATATACATACTGGTGGTAGCTCGATGTCCCTGGATGCTGTGGTCTTTGGTGCCATCGCCGACTCCCGAACAGGATCTGGAAGTTGCCCGCGGGCTGCCTGTTACAGGAGTGCTGCGTGGTGTTCGATCAGCTGACAAGGCTGATTCTCTCTTCTACAGGCTGTCGGTGCTGCCGAGCGAGAGTGTCCGCATTGATGGGGCCCAAGGTCGTCAGCGCTACAAGGGGGAGGCCTGCTGTACCCCCGAACGCGGACCCAGCAGGCGGCAAAGGCAGACAAGGTGCAGTGAGCCCAGCGTTGGAGAATGAGCCGGCAGCAGAGAAAGGAAGAGACGGGGCTTCCTCAGGACGACGCCTCCCGGGGACTACAGTGTTGGAGCTGCTGTGTGCTCCAAGTGGAAAACAAGCTGTGGCTGCTGCAGCGGAGGCAGAGGTAATAGGTCTCTCCCAAGGACTGGCTCGAGGGAGTGGACCAGGGGCTGCAGAAGATACTGGTCTGCACGCAAGTATAGTGAAGAGCTACACTCGGGGACCCAGAGTGTAAGTACTTTAAAAGAGGGAGATGTATCGAACCCTACTATTGCCAAAACGTTAGATATATGTCAGCAGGTGGAACAAGGACAGGTCACATCTTTAAATCAGGATAAGAAGAAGGAGGGAGCACAGCAGGCAGGGGGAGGAGAGCTAAGGGGACATGCTATGGGCAAAAGCCCCCCAGTATCTAAGGCGACTCAGCAAGTGGAAGTCTTGTCCCAATTTCAGGATCAAGGCACCCTACATGCATATGCTAATCTTGAGACTGAGATAGACCCTAGCGACTGTTTTTTCTCTCTCTCTGATGGCCCAGAGTGGTCGGCTGACGGCTCCGGATCCTCTATTGCATCAAGTGAACATGACAGTGATACAGATGCGGCTGGGGGCTCCCTATTTATGACTGCACGGCGGACCGGGGGAAAGAAAATGAGGGCCGCTAGTTTGAAATGGGATTATTCCTTAACTGACTCTATAAATACCGGCCAAACTACAACACCTCAGGACGCTCTCGGCTCTCATCCCCCGACACTAG
Source organism: Calotriton arnoldi (assembly GCA_963921515.1). Taxonomy (NCBI): domain Eukaryota; kingdom Metazoa; phylum Chordata; class Amphibia; order Caudata; family Salamandridae; genus Calotriton; species Calotriton arnoldi. The sequence goes on from CAWUFW010014424.1 coordinate 331,953, forward strand.
AAACTGTACTCCAAACAATCATGCAACACCGGGAAGAGACCCGGCGGATGCTCGCAAAGCCCAGAACGCAGCAAGGAAAGTACAAGGTGCAGTAAGAAAACTGACCAAAACCTGCAATACTATAGGGGAGCGCATGACAGAACTCGAAACCAGAATCAGCAATGTCGAGACGGAGGTGGCCGATAAACTTATGCAATCCAAAGAGCAAGAGAAGCAGATCACGGATATCCAATGGAAGCTGGAGGAGAGTGAGAATCGCCAGCGGCGTAATAACCTGAGGGTCCTGGGAATCCCAGAAGGGAAGGAGGGGACGGACATCAGGGGATATATGCTAGATCTCTTCCGGCAAGCATTCCCGGAGCTCTCGAACTGGAGCTGGCAGCAAGAGGTCCAGCGAGTCCACAGGACACTTTTACTCTGAGACATCCTATCAGGGAAGGGCCAAGCCAAGGGCCGTCCTAGTCTTTTTTGTGAATTTTCTTTTAAGGCAGGCGATATTTGAAAAAGCAAGACCTGAGGCTAGGAGAAATGTAGGGGATGTCTCATTTTTTGTCAGACCGGACTTCTGCCACGCCACCGTCGAGAGAAGATGGCGACTTCGGCAGTTAATCAAACCCTTCCAGGATAAGGGTGCCAATGCATTTCTGAACAATCCAGCGTCCTTAAAAGTGGTCTGGCAAGGTGTAACAAGGTTTTTTTACATCAGAGATAAAAGCCAAAGAGTTTTTGATAGGGCTGAAGCCAGAGCATCCTAATGGCTTAGGCTAAAATCAGATTAAGGCAAACCAGGAAAGTTCAGGATGGGATCTCGATATCTGGGTAGCTGTATCCGCAGTCGGATGGGGGAGTGTTCTCTGCCAGCTATTTATTTATTTGTATCCTTTCTTTTTTTTTTCTCACCTTATTATAGTAACATAGTATACACAATAGCTCACGGTGTCGGCACTTCGCTCCTCATCTCCCAACAGACCAATGTGCGGTCTGGATTCTTCCCGAAGAGAGGGGGTAGGGCGGGGGGGCTTGAGGGGAGGTGAAAGGGAGGGGCCAGGGTGGGCAGGGAAGAGGGGAGGTAAGGGGGTGGGAGAGCAGGGGTTTTCTTTGGGTGGGGACATGGGGGAGAAGCGGGTAAAACTGGGGCAAAAAACTCAGAGAGGAAACTAGGAAGGTATCAAAGCAAGATTGTAAATTAACAATGGTAACAACAGAAAATGCAATGAATTGTTCCCTCCATGGCTGGGGGAAAAGGCTGGGTGCTAAAATTAAGAAGGCTCATTCATTAATACCAAATGGGTAAGCTCACCATCTGCTCCGTGAATGTTGGTGGCCTAGTGGACAGGAACAAGCGGCCTAGGGTCATGGAGATGATAAAATCTATCGCCACGGATGTTGTCTGTCTCCAAGAGACGCATATACCATGGGATAAAAAGGGATTAATCATTGTAAAGGAGTACTCTTCATTGGCCTGCTCTTCTCAAAGCTCCAACATTAGAGGGGTGGCCATCTTAGCCAAAAATAAAATAGGATCAGCTAAACGAAGACTAGTTGATGCCGGGAGAAGATGGGCCTTGGTAGAACTAGAATCGGGTATAACAATAGGTACGGTTTACGGCTCAAATCAGGATGAGCCAGAGTTATTAGAGGATTTAGAATTGGAGCTTGCCTCTTGGCCCACCCCCTTGATTATGTGTGGGGATTTCAACATTCACTTAGGAGTTGGGAGCTCTGGGTCAAGCAGATATCAAGGACGGAAGCCCAAAGTCTATAGAGCCATATCATCACTTATGAAAAGTAATGGATTAATAGATGTATGGGACTCTAAGTTTCCTTTAGACCCCGGATTCACCTATTTTTCATGCCCTCATCAGAAATATGTTTGGTTGGATTATTTTTTTATTTCAAATCAGATTTTGGGTGGGGCAGGGATAGAAGTATTGCCGAAAATAATGTCGGATCATAATCCTTTGATCTTAGAGATAAGGATTCAGCACAGGCAATTGCAGCAGCGCCAATGGACATTTGATCGGAAGCTGTTGGTAGATCAGGACTTCATTGGACACTTTGAAAAGTGGATAATAGATTTTTTTAATATGAACAGATATAGTGCCTCGCGCAATATGCTATGGGATGCGTTCAAGGCAGGGTTGAGGGGGGAGATGGTTAGCTTTGTCTCCAAAAACAACTACAGGAGCTGAAGAGCAAGCAGCTGCGAGCCAAGCTCCAGGACTTAGAAAGAGAGCACCTCTCTAGGATATTGCGGGGGGGATGTAGCTACAACGCAGCTAGATATTACAGTGACCAAAGCGGAGATAGGCGTGTATTACTCCCAGAAAGCAGCAGCAGAGTATCAGACTCACAGGGCTGAGAGCTATGAGTTTGGGGAGAAAGTAGGGAGACATCTCGCTCTAAAGACAAGACAAAAAGCAGCGAAGAGCCAGATATGTTCAATAATAAGTGGGGGGCCACATATACAGATCCGGCTGATATAACTACTGTTTCATACATTCTATCAAGATCTATACAGCGAGGAGGAACAGGACCCCAGGGAAGTCCACAGGAGGGGTCTCAAAATGATGAGGGTAGGAGTCTGGGTGGGGACGAGAGGGATAAACTGGAGTCCGAAATGGTATTGGATGAGGTGCAAATAGCAATACAGCAGCTGGCTTCAGGAAAGGCAATGGGCCCGGATAAGATACCGGTGGAATTTTACAAAATGTTTCAAGTAGAGCTGGCTCCCTTGTGGCTGGATCTATTCTTGGGGGTGCAATACTCTGGAAGCCCGCCGGATTCTTGGAGGGGCACTAATATTGTTATCTTCCCATAGAAAGATAAGCCACCCGACATCCCCACTTCATATAGACCCATCTCTTTAATTAATGCGGATGCAAAAATCTATTTCAAAATCTTAGCAATTCGCCTTCGGGGGGGTCATAGCCAGTCTTGTATCTCCCTGGCAGCATGGCTTCATACCCGGCAGAGATACAACAGATCATATAAGGCGAGCCATGGCTCTATTTGACATCACCAAGGAAACCAACGGGAAACTGGCCATGATCCTCCTGGACGCGGAAAAGGCGTTTGATTGGGTGGCTTGGAAATATCTATGGGGAGTTTTGGTGGCCAAGGGATTCGGCCCACGGGCCATTACAGCAATTAACGAAATGTATAAGGCACCATATGCAAAGCTTCAGATGATGGGTAAAGAATCTGATATCATTAGAGTGGCAAGGGGAACCAGGCAGGGGTGCCCATGCTCCCCAATCTTATTTGCTTTATATATTGATCTGTTCATTCAACATATCATAGAGAATCAGGCCATTATCTGGGCCGTAACCCAGGGGTTGGAAACTAAGGTGCTATCTTATGCAGATGGTATCGCGGTATTAACATCTAACCCGGATATGGCAATAAAGGAAATAGAAGCCATGGCTATCATATATGGTAGAGAGTCGGTGTATCGATACCAAAGGGGATGATGGACGGAGCGTTAGAGCAAATCAAACACTCACCCCCAGTCAACTGATCTGGGTTTAATCCATCATCATTCTTTAGCTCACTCCACCACCCCAGTTCAGACATGGCCATATGCAAATCAGTCTGACCCTGTGCCTCATGGGAACAGTCCAGCCCGAACTGCCAAGCCATGTCTTCCCTGGACCGGAAACAAGCATCCTGGGACCGGTTTCGGGTTCAAAACCCTCATCAGCCAGGCTATCTTGAATCCAGTGGCAAAGTGAGCAAGGGACCCACGTCTGGGCATACCCTGCCAACTTAGGGCGAACAAAGCGATACCAAAGGGGATGATGGACGGAGCGTTAGAGCAAATCAAACACTCACCCCCAGTCAACTGATCTGGGTTTAATCCATCATCATTCTTTAGCTCACTCCACCACCCCAGTTCAGACATGGCCATATGCAAATCAGTCTGACCCTGTGCCTCGGGTATCTACTGAATAAGGGCCCGATTCTGATGCGGGTTGGAAAAGCTTCCCGACCGGGGGCCTGATTCTGATGCGGTTAGGAAGGCCTCCTAACGGCATTTGCTCCTTCCAAATCGGATCGGGAACGTGTCTTCCCGACCGAGGGCCCAATTCTGATGCGGTTAGGAACAAATGTTCCCATTGAAGTCAATGGGAGTTCAACCAAATCGTATCTGGAAGCATCCGGATGCATTCTACTCCGCCGGTCGGACTTTCCCGATCCGAGTGGGTCGGACACCATTTCCCAACCAATTCGGTCGGGAAGCTTTTCCAACCCGCATCAGAATCGGCCCCTTAGTCTAAGACCCAAATAATATGCACCGAAAACATCATCTTTCAGGATAACCGGCGAGTACCCACGGCCACTTACCTTGGGGTCAGGATCAACTCGGATGTAGATCGGATTGCACAAATTAATTTTGACCCAATGATCAATAAAATAGCATCAGACCTCAGGCGGATGAACTCATTACATCTGACTATCATAAGGAGAATCAACGTCCTCAAGATGGTAATGCTTCCCAAGATATTATATTTATTTAGGGCACTTCCAGTGGAAATTGAAGGGTCAATAATTAAAGCACTAGACTCTATATTTAGTAATTTTATCTGGCAATATGGTAAGATTAGGAGGTCTCTGAAATTTCTTACTCTGCCGCAAATACGGGGTGGCTGGGCCACTCCTAATCTTACTTTTTACCACTGGGCAGCGCTACTGCAATATATGAATATACTTTTTTTAGAAAAGGATGGCAGAGATAGAGCTGTAGGGGTTGAGGGTATCCCAACAATATATGAGTTGGCACTGGGGAAAGGTGCCAGAGCGTTGTTGCTTCGCCAGCTTGAACCCAGCTATTTTAAAAAGGTACAATTTAAAATTATTGGGAACGCCTGGAAAACTTGGGGAAAAATTAAAAAACATTTGAGCATCGAAAAATTTACAAGGTATACACCTATTTGGCGATCGTCCTTTTTTCCTATGGCGTTTTACGATCCTATTGGCAAACAATGGGAACAATTTGGTTTGAGGATAGTGGGAAATATTCAGGCAGTAGATCAACTAAGATTTTTCCCCGACCTGCAGAGAGAGTATGGGATCCCTGACAGGCATTATTTTACGTATTTACAAATTAAGGGATTTTTTGGTAAACGGAGGCAGGCGATCTCAACGGCAAAGATTCCATTGTTTGAGATTCTGGGGGGATCTGGCTATAAAATAAAACTTTTATATGGTATTATGATGGATGAAGCCCCTGATGACATGGAGAAAACGGAGATGAAACGGGCCAGCCAATTAGAGAATGAAGATATAGATATAGACATGTCATTGGTGCTGGCAAAAAGAACGCTTCTATCAGCCAACCTAAAGGCGCAACATTTTAAGACAATTTTTAATCTATATTATACCCCTGCCAAATTATTCAATTGGGGGGAAAGGGAGGATGATAAATGCCCCAGGTGTGGGATTGGACCGGCTGAGGCGATACACATGTTTTACGGCTGCCCCAAGTTAGATCTTTTAAAAAGGGAATTGGAAAGTTTTTGGGAGAAGACCTTGGGTAGAAGTGTTGGCCTAACTCCCTCGCTTATGATGGTGGGGCATGATAACAGTATAGGGCTGGACCAAGGCCAGATCGGTATTGTATTTGTCTCAGTCACGATTATCCGAGTCCCCTGGACCACAGGGGACTCGGAGCCCCCTGGGTTCATGAGTGGCTGGCCCGTTTAATCACCATTTATAAATTGGAACAAGCACTTTATGAGTCTAAGGGAGACCGCTCCGCAACGAGATCGCACTTGTACTTTGTTCCTGGACCCTAGCCCTGCCCTGCACTGCGCACTTTGGCCACGGCCCCTGGAGCAGGGCGGAAGGTACTTTAACCCGGAGCCGGTCCCGCAGCGCGGGACGCGCCCATGCTCGCCCCGGGCGAAGACCGGGCCAAGACGGGCCCGTCTTAGCCCGTCATAGAGCGGCAGAGACTGGACTGGGCCACGGCTCTAATATCTGCCTCAAAAGGTACTGTGACTTTGAGATAAGCTGTATCTTTAGAGTAATGAGGGAGCACCTTCATCCCATTGTAAAAATATTGTTCTCAGTGCACCTTACGTAAGTTGTTACACAGTGTAATTTAATTATAATCAGCAAGGTATTGTAACCCCCCTCAAGGAGACTTCTGAGGGTAGAAATTCATAGTCACCTTGTGAAAAGATAATAATGGGGGAAGAGAAAAGCGCCGAGCGTACCAAACAAAAAGCAACCCAAATCAGGGACACACCCACGCCAGACCTTGCTTAGTTACCTAACGGGAGCCATGGGTGCCATTGAGCGTCAGATCATCACAGTAGAAGAGGCCTTAAATCCAGGACACTCAGGCTCAGGGGGGGACACCGCACTGGTTAATATATCAAGAGAGGGGCCTGCTCTACCCACAGTAGTATCTAGGAGCACCCTAGTAACAAACGGCTGCATTTTAAACACACTGGATAACATATCAGGCAGCGACCAAGAGTCTGATACTCAACCACCGACCAAGCGAGCCAGAAATCCTGATATTTCCACACATATTTTAGGGGAAAAGGGCTTAATAGATAGGGAGACACCCCCTAAAGTAAGAAAAAAGGCCACCAAGAAGGATAAACCATCATTGATACACAATTTAGCTAATGGGGGAAAACCAATAGCCAGCGCTAATTTACACACACAGAATGAGGTGATAAAGCTAGAAACTAAATTGGAAGCCCTAGACACCTTTCTCAGGGAAAGCCTAAGCAGCCTAACACACAGAATCGGATCAATGGAAGAAGTGTTATCTAAATGTCTAGCTACATTTCAGCCCCCCGGCCAGGAGATAACAACTGCCCAAACGGGAAATCAGGACTATGATACCAACAACGTGAAGTGTCATATCACTCATCCTGCCCCTGGCCGCCTTGAGGAAATAACATATGTCCCACACAATACTGCTCAACACATTCCCACTGTTAATCCTGTGGCGCTCTTACCCACTACCCCTATAGTTCCAACTATGCCTAAATACCCTTTAGCGACTAATGGCCTTACCGCTTCTAGCTATTGGAATGAAAATGTGGCAGAGAGACACATAACACGCTTGGACTTACCACCAGCTGCCACACCATATGTGGTGGTTTTAACCAATGTTCCTAAACTACAAAAAGGGTTAGCTGAATCGTGGGAGATAACAAGGAACAAGTCATTACATTGGCTTGGGATCAGGACTGGCCTTACTGAGCGGCTATTTGATGAATTCAAGATGGCCAGAAGAGTGAGTTGGGTGGGTAGCGGACGTAAGAACTTGCCGGGAGACTGCGTAGTGTTGACTTTTAAAACTCCCCTTCTAGTACAATTGATCCTGAGCAGAGCTGGAAATCATTCTATCTCAGGGCATGGCGTTAACTTAATTCCATTAGGCTACTTTTATCAGCCCACATCTTACATTGCCCCAATAAATAGGGAACCACAAACCACGCACCATAGGCACTGGCTTAACCTCCCAACTTATAATCGTTTTGACGCACTCGCCAATCTCGAGTCAGTGGATTGACAACAAATGGCTGTTCCCACGCAGTTTGATACACCTGGTACAGAGAAGGCTCTTCCTAAAGTGAGATCGATGGTGACTCCAGCCAGTAATGAAAATATTCTCCCACATGATGAGGCCATGACAATGAACGTAGAGATCATCAATTATACAGTTTCAAATACCCTGGCTGCCCCTATTTTATCCCCTACCACACAATCTGGCTATATATCAACGGCCCGGGATAAAGGAGGGGGGGGGGTGGTAATCATGGCATAGGAAGGAAAGACAAATGCCAGATCTTGTTTTGGAACGTGGCAGGACTAAAATCCAAGGTGACAAACATAATGTGGTTTGACTTTGTGAGCAAGTTTGACATTCTTAGCTTGCAAGAAACCTGGGCGGAAGGGCCTATCCACATTAGCGGTTATAAAACCCTCCACACTCCAGCAGTCTCATCACCACACGGTAAAGCTAAAGGTGGCCTCTGCACATACATCTCAAATTATCTGAACATAGGAAAAATTCTATTAAATGTTTCAGGCCAGTACTATCAAATTATTAGCCTTCATATAGACAAAGCATTTTGTATTGTATTATTGAATTTTGAGACGAATGAGCGGTGAATTGCACAACTTACAATCTTGTTCATCTAAAGAGATCTGTGTTATTTGGGGCGGGGATTTTAATTCTTCCATATGTCAGTATGCTAATAAAGGGGTCTGCGGTATAACGTATGAAAAGGGCTCTAGTTTCTCCCACTTCCCCCATACATCGTATAGTGACCTTCTAAATGACATCATGTTTCCATTCGACATAGGTTTTGCTAACAATTTATGTTCTCCCATGGCCCCTTTCCGACCCACTTTTAACGGCCGAGGCACCTTTTCAACTGTAGATTTTGTATTAGCATCAAGTAGATATTCTACCCGCATCAAGGATTTTACTACACATGAGATTGCATTAAGCGATCACTTTCCTATTAGCATTGATGTGATGGTGCATAACAATATTCTTAACACAAGAGGTAATTCTATCCACTCCGTGGATAACATCATCCTGAGTAGACAAAATGGTTACGCACTCAAATGGGTAAATGTGGACCCGGAGGCATTCATCGGTGAAGTTGTGACGAATTGTAAAGATATGCTTTTATCTTGTTTAGATGAGAGGTCATCCCACCAGGAAATCCTAGAAAATGTCTCTGTTATTTCGAATTTCATCAAAGAAACACTTTATGTGAAAGCAAGAAACATAAACAAGGGTGGTTTGATAATAATTGCACAAAGGCCTATTCTACGCTTAAAAACTCTCTACATGCCATAGTAAAAAAACGGGAAAATATTAGAAAGGCAAGAAGCGAATACAAGAGGGCATTAAAAGTAAGAAAGATGGCTTTAAAAGAGGAAGCTTGGCAAACCCTATGTGACGCTTCGGTTAACCGCGACCCTTCTGCCTTTTGGAAGGCGGTTAACGCCCCGACGCTGCGACAAAGCAACTTTAGAGATCACTATTACCGGGAGCAAGATGGAGTCAGAGTGAGCACTCGCGCTGATCGGCCGCTCACGCTAGTTGCGTAACCGATCGGCTAGGCGCCCTGCGATGCACGGACAGACGCGGAGACTACTGGCGGGAGGATTACAGACGTCCGGTTTTCGCTCACAGCGGTATACAGTTGCTGCCGCGGTAATCTATCATATTTCCCCCGCGGATTCCCGTGTGCTGCCTGCCTTGCGCTGGAGGACTCTATTCTCTACCTGGATTTTCTGGATTATTAAAATTCTGGCCCCGGACTTGGCTGCATTCACTGCCTCAGTCCTATCAGGACACGAGAAGAATCGGCGGCAACAGCATCAGGGCAACCCTTGGATTATGAGCTGCAGGGGGGGTCAAGAAGGGCAGCAAGCTGAAAGCGACCATTGCCAGCACTGAGACTAGAGACGCCGCTCCTACGGAAAGCACCACCCGATCTAGACATGAGGTTAGTGGGAGTAAAAAGCCGCTGGGGAGGTCCGGGGGAGGTGGGTTGCCTAAGGACTCAGTGGGCGCTCAGCCACCGATAGCTAAAATATTTTTGGGTGCTAAAGGACAGCCTCCTGTTATAAACACCAAGACTTCTATACATACTCCTCCCCTTGAGTGTGCCCCCCTAGATCGGTTAACTTCCCAAATACCCGTGCCAAGCCAGCAGCAAGAGACCTGTTTAACAGAAGCAACCCCAGTGGAAGTGCTGCAAGCTGACGCAGGAATCATTGCGGGCCCACAAGGCTCGACTGAAAACTTAAATAGTTCCCCATGTCTCCCTGCTGTGGTCATCTGTAAGGGGCTAATCGAGCAGCAAAATCAGCTATCTTTAGCTGTTACAGTTCAGAACACGGACGGCTGCCCCTACATGAGTGGTTCTACGAATGGTCCTGGTGATCCCTCCATGAACTCTGAGGCTGGTATTACTAACTACATCCTGGGCCTGGAAACTGCCGCTGGTGCACAAGCACCATGGACTCCAGAAACCGGGCCTGAGAACTTTTACTCGGTGTCTGATGGCACGAGGGGGGCCTTGACACAAGTGAAGATGACAGCGAGGAGTCGATCCAAAACACTGGAACGGTGCAACGATCCAAGAAAGCAAGGAGTAAGGGCAAAAGACGTAGCCAACTTAAGTGGGACTACTCAGACTCACAGATGTCCTACCCCTTGGCTGACGATGACGACTCCCACATGACAAAGTGGGAAAAGGCAAAGAGCTTGCCGGCAGATACTTCGGAGCCCTCACTAGCTTCAATCTTAGCCTCAATCAAAGAATTTCAGGAAGAGGTTCGGGCAGACAACCGCGCAGCCAAAGGGGCTGCTAAAAATTTGCAAGGAGGCCTAAGACGACTGAATAAAACATGTACTGATATAAGCGACCGTGTTTCTATGATTGAGGGGCGTACCGAATGTCTGGAAATTGAGTCCACGGCTGTCAAAAAGCAGAGCGAGACCAACGCTGCCTGCCTAGTGGATATAATGTCCAAACTGGAGGAACAGGAAAACCGCCAACGCAGAAACAACCTTCGCTTGCTTGGAATCCCGGAGGGAAAGGAAGGCGAAGATCCCAGGCGTTTCATTGTAAAACTCTTGCAAGAATCCTTCCCCGAACATCCAGGCTGGGATTGGGATCGCGAGGTTCAGAGGGCACACCGTTTTCCCTTTAACATTAGGCGACAGCGTGATGGCAGCAGTGCAGCGGGTGGACAACCAAGGGTGTTCCTGGTGTACTTTGGGAACTTTCTTTTGAGGCAATTAATATACGATCAGGCTCGCCCAAACTCTAAGAAGGGGGCTAATGGAATAACATTTTTTGCAAAGCCCGACTTTTGCCACCAGACAGTAGAGCGAAGATGGCGTCTTAGACAACTAATCTCCCCATTCCAGCAACTGGGAGCACAAGTATACCTAATGAACCCTGCCAGACTTAAAGTAATTTTTAATGGGGGTACAAAAATCTTCTTGTCTGAAATTAAGGCAGGGGAGTACCTGGACGAGATTAAATCTAAGAAGGGTCCAAAATAAAGAGACTACCACTCGGGCATGAGCAGGGCAGGGCAGGGGAGGACTAAGGAGGAATATATTTTGTTATTTCTCCATCATGGCTTTCTCTCGTTCCTCTTCACTCCCTCCCTGGGTTTTTCTTCTCTCAACAGGCTAGTTGTATGTTAAATTTTAAAAATGTGTCTATCTAGCTGAGGGGGATCTAGCCGAACTCATAACTAACATATCCTAGGCGTGGTCTGCGGCTGAGACTCACTACTGACTACCATCATTCAGGTTATTCCTGATTGCTCAAAGATAGGGGGTGGGTTGGGGGGAGGAGGGGTATCTAGAATGACACAGAGGAATCAAGGACACCTTTTCACACATAATCACTCACTTAGACGTTGGGTAAGGCTAAAAAATTCACCAAATGAAGTGCACTCAAAGGATCAAGAAAATTCCGGCTTAAATTTTTTAAAACATCCAAATGGCTAAAATAAATTCACTCAGGTTTATCTCTGCTAACATCTGTGGGCTGAATGATGCTTTAAAAGGCAAAAAGTAGCGCAAGGTCTGCGCTTTCTGAGGGCGATATCATTTGCCTCCAGGAGACTCACATAGAGGGATCACAAAACATTTACTAAACTCGTTAGGGTTTAAGGGTGTGGGGGCTACTACACAGGGTGCCAAAATTAAAGGGGTTGGCATTTTGGCTGAAAAGAGACTTCTTCTAAAAAATCCCCGCGTCAAATCTGACTCACTAGGTAGATGGGTAATCTCTGAATGCCATCTTTCCCCTAATCCCCCTTTTACCTTGTGCTCAATCTATGGAAGTAATGTAGACGACCCAGGGATCATAAATTTGATTTCTGGGGAGCTAGCTCACTGGCCTACTCCAATAATTATTTGTGGCGATCTTAATATTAACTTGCCTTGTCATTGGAAAATGGACAACAAGTGGAGGTATAAAGGTAGAAAACCCCTAGTATACCAAGCACTTATTAATCTAGCCAAAATTCATGGGTTAAGTGATGTTTGGTCTAATATAAACTCTACTCAACCCGGCTATACCTACTTTTCTGCCCCACACCGGACATTTGCTAGACTAGATTATTTTTTAATCTCATCTTCTCTATTAAGCAAATGTACCATAGACATTGCTCCACGCTTCATGTCGGACCACAATCCACTCATTTTAAACATTGGGGGATTGGGGAACTGGAAAGAAACACCAAGATGGAGTTTCGAGAAAGCGCTATTGCATGATGAAGGCTATCGGTCTCATATTCAGGTATGGATCCAGGAGTTTCTGGAAATAAACATAGGTACGGCCCGACTATGATAGTTTGGGATACACTGAAAGCAGGTATTCGGGGAGAGACTCTAAGATTCTCAATCAGGAAAAACAAGAAAGAAAATCTAATAATGTGTGATCTCCAGGATAAACTTAAAAAAGCAGAAATAAAATTAGTCCAAATGGCTCAAACTGGAATGGACACTGAGAACACTCAACAAGAAGTAATACTCATAAAGGCGGAAATAGGGGCAGTATTTTCAGAAAAAACCGCAGCCAAGTGGGCGGCAATACGGGAAAAAACTATGAGTGTAGCGACTGCATTGGTCACCATCTTGCTATTAACACCAGGCAGCAGGCTACAAGCAATGAAATATCTGCAATCCAATTGTCAACAGGGATAGAGACCAGTGACCCTACTAAAATACAAGAGGGTTTTCGAGAATTCTACGCCGAGTTATATACAGAAGAGAATAGTATGTCAACCGACTTAGGAGAAACTGAGATTATCAACTATATAAAAGCGGTCGATCTAAGGCAGCTTAGCCAGGATAATTGCGAGCTATTGGATGTTACTCCGACCTGGGATGACATCACAGAAGCCTTAGTCAGTCTGCCTGATGGGAAAGCTGCAGGAATGGATGGCATTCCTGTGGAATTTTATAAAATTTTCGCTCAAATAAAATCTATTTTTCTGGCTGTCGTTACCGCTATATTTAATGGGGCCTCCCCTCCTGCCTCTTGGTCCAATGCTAAAATATCTATATTTCTTAAAAAGACAAACCACCCTTAGAGATGGGCTCATACAGGCCTATCACACTTATAAATTGTGACTCCAAAGTCTTTTCCAAGATCCTCGCAATAAGAATGTCTTCAGTAGTTGAGTCCCTGGTATCAGAATGGCAACATGGATTCATTCCAAAGAAAAGTACTACCGAACACATTAGGCGGGCTATCACACTGTTTGACGCAGCACAGGTTGCGGGAGACCCGATGTCACTGATATTATTAGATGCTGAAAAAGCCTTTGATCGGGTCTCCTGGCGGTTCCTGTGGTGTGTCATGAGGAGGATGGGCTTCGGGCCAAAACTTACGCAGGCTGTACAAGCTCTGTATCAGAGCCCGACGGCCTGTGTGTTGATTAATGCGGGGCTAACTGAGCTATTTAACATCTCTCGGGGCACTAGGCAGGGTTGCCCCTGCTCCCCCTTACTCTTTGCCCTTTATATAGATCCCCTAATCAAGAAAATTGAAAAGAATCCAGCAATCCTGGCAGTAAGCATGCAGGGAAGCGACACCAAAATTATGGCCTACGCTGACGACCTGGCCATAACCACCCCTGAACCTGAGAGTGCTATTTTGGCATTGGAATTGGAGGCACAGAAATTTGGGAAAATCTCGGGGTACGCACTGAATCAGAAGAAAACCCAAATAATAGTCAATAAAGAAATTAACTGGATTGATAGTCGGATTGTCCCGAAGGCCAAATATTTAGGGGTAACATTAACTGCTAATATAGACCAAATTGTAACTGAGAACCTATCCCCTCTGGCCACTGAAACAAAGCGAGCCCTTAAACAAATTGACAATTTACACCTGACTATCGTGGGTAGAAGCAATGTAATTAAAATGACTTACTTTCCGAAATTGCTATACTTTTTTCGGGCCATTCCACTGGAATTCAGCAAAACTAAGTTGCAGAAATTTCAGCAAATCTTCTCGCAATTTATTTGGGCTTACTCACAGCCTAGGCGGGCTCTAAAGCAACTGTCCCTCCCCAGGGAGCGGGGTGGCTGGGCTCTTCCTAATATAGTGCTTTATTACTGGGCTTCCGTTCTGCAGTATAGTACTGAACTGGTGAAGGAATACTCTTTCTCTCTTTCAACCGGGCTTCCTTCACCATTTCAGCTCCTACTGGGAGAGGAGACCCGCGGCTGTCTTCTTAGACAGGTATCTTTCGGATACTACAAGCATGTCAGATTTAAGACTCTGATGAATTCGTTTAAGGTTTTCCGCAATATCCGCAGAATATACGGGCTGGGCAGACTTAATTATTACTCCCCTATCAATGCAAACGGCAACCTGCCTGCTATCTTTGGCAGGTCTTATCTACTAGACTGGTATAAAGCTGGTATTATAAAGTTAGGAGACCTAATTTCCAGCGAAGGAGTTAAATCCTTTGCAGATTTACAAAACAAATATGGATTGAAAAACCAAGATGCCTTTAAATATTTTACTATACATGACTTTCTTTCTCGAAAGGCTGGGGGACCAGCAGGATTTTCAGAAATCGAATTCATCAAAAGGTTATGGGCCCCAGTGACTCCCCGGATAGGTCATATATACTCCGCACTAAATAGTCAAACCCCTGATGACCTACCTAGAATCGCAGATAAATGGCTTGTAAAACTGGCGGCCCCACATAGTACGTTTTATAAATCACTGGAACTTTCTCAAAGCGACTTGCTGTCAGCTAAACTGCAGGTGCAACATTTTAAAACCATCTTTTTCTTATATATTACTCCTAGTAAAATTGCCAAATGGGGAGTAGGCAAGGGAACGCTGTGCCCTCGATGTTCGGAGTTTGGAGCTGACGCAATACACATGTTCGCCACCTGCCCGAAACTTACTCCAGTCCTTCTTAAAGTACAGGATTTTCTGGGGAGGGTTATCTCTCAGGCTCTAGTGCTGACCCCCATAATCATCCTGTTGGGGACACAAGAGGAGGCCAACAGGGTAAGGGGTGGAGCGTTTATCTTTGTCGCTATGACAGTGTGGAGGATCTGTGTTGCTTCAGCATGGATAGAGACTGACCCCCTCCTTTTTCCCAATGGTTGGCTAGGCTAATGGCGACCTACCACCTTGAAAAGGCTGTATATGCTAAAAAGGTCGTAAAGGGCGAAAGAAGGGGTTGGAGATTTGGGGGTTTCTCACCTCCTTGTTGGCACAGCCTGGCCCAAATGGCTAAATACTTAGTTCTGAGGAGGGCAGCTCATGGCTGGCTGTAGTCCTGACTGTGCTCTCTCTTCTTTCTTCCTTCTATGTTTACGTACTATCTTTTTTTTTTTTTTCTTTTGTGGTACTTTCCTCGTCTTTTCTTTTTATCTACCGCTCGTCTGCTCAGTCTTATTTCTTATTTCTACTCTTTTTTTTCTTTTTCTCTGATTTATAACCCAATTTCGTGGTTTATATATATATATATATTTTTTTTTATTATTATTTGTGTCCTTGAAAACATTGTCATCTCGTGGTTGTTTGGGGTGGGGGGTGGAGGGGTGGGAGTCGAACTGATATATCTTTGTATTTACTGCTTTAGAAAAATAAAAAAAAATTAAGGGAAAAAAAAAAAAAAAGAGATCACTATTACCGAACACGAATGAATATTACATTACTCAAGGTTATATAATAACCCACCGTCAGACGAACAGGGAACCTTAGCAATTGTGGCTGACACCGAGCACTCATCAATACCCAAAGACCTACCTTTACACTTTACTCTTAGTGAGGTCAATACGGCCATTAATTTAAGTCTGGGGGGGAAGGCTGCAGGGCCTGATGGCATCCCGGTAGATCTTTTTAAATCTAACTTAGCATTATGGCGGCCACTTTTAACACAGGTTTTTAATGCATGCTGTTCACAAGGCTTTTTATCGACTTGGTATGATTCAATAATTGTGCCTATTTTTAAAAAAGGTCACAGGGCAAACCCAGCCTGTTACCGCCCAATTTCATTGTTGGACTCTACAGTCAAGATTGTGGGACGAGTCTTGCTAGATAGGCTACAGGTTTGGGCGGAGGAACAGACAATATTAAGCGATTTACAATACGGCTTTCGCAAGGGTTTGGGCACAATAGAACAGGGTCTCAATTTACATATTTTATTAGATAAGTACACCAAGGCAAAAAGGGAATGGTTATACTTGACTTTTATCGACCTAACAGCGGCATTCGACTGTGTTATTCACGATAAGCTGTGGTCGGTTTTAGAGGGGATGGGGGTAGACATTTTAATAGTCACATTTTTAAGGCAGCTGTATTCCGGGGCAAGGGCCAGGGTTCGCTATGGGAGGGGGGGTGAATGCACTAAGCACTTTAAAGTGATGAGAGGCGTCAGGCAAGGGTGTATTCTCACCCCGTTCCTTTTTACATTATATATAAATGATTTAGAAACCGTCTTGGTTCAGGAGTGCAAGGATTTACCAGCAGCAGCGACTCGCCCCATTCCGGCACTCCTGTACTCGGATGATGCGGTCCTTATGGCCCGCACACCGCTTGGTCTTCAAAGGGTCGTCAATGTCTTTGTTAACTTTATGTCAAACTTGGGTCTTACTGTCAACTGCTCCAAAACATTTGCAATGAATTGCGGGGCAGGACCAAATAGAAGACCAATACTCTTTTTATTTACTCAAAGGCAAAAGAGCGCACTAAAACCTTCTCTTATCTAGGGATTTTATTCGATCAATCAGGAACTTGGTGCCAGGCGATTAAAGCCAGAAGGCTGTTATTTATTAAATCTTTGACGGCCTTATTAAATTTTAGCAGAAAACTAGGAAGATGCTCCCCTGCGGAAATGCTACAGATTTATAGGGCAAAATGTGCGGCTATTGCCACCTACGGAGCTGGAATCTGGGGTTATGCAGGGGTAAACTCATTACAGTCCGCAGAAAACATGTTTTTTAGGTCCCTTCTGGCAGTTCCAAACAGTACCTCAACTTATATATGCCACCGAGAACTGGGTATGCCACATTTAGAGGATATAATCAAGATTCAGCCAGTCCTTCTGTGGCACAGAGTCTGGACCGCAGATGAGACAGATTTTAATCGTCATATCTTGAAAGACGCATTGGCGATCGACGGGGTCAATCACATAAGATGGCTAGAATATGTTCAAATGTTTTTGTTTAAATTAGGCCACTCCGAATACTATAAAGATCCACATACCATGTATAATGTGTCTAGGAAAGATCTTAAAGCCAGCTGTATGCGCCATCTGGGCGAAATCAGAACCACAATAGAATAGAAGAAATCAACGGTTCAAGCACATTACATGGCCCTGGCGACCCCATCTATGCAACCATATATCGTATTAATTACTGGCGATTACGAAAGGTTTTTGCTAACACGTTTTAGACTCAATATTTTATACAGATCTTTAACTTTTCCTGTACAAAATGATTGGTCGAGAGTTCTAAGTAATTGCCCGTGCAATGATGTTTCTGTACAATCGACGATACATATACTGTTTTTCTGTAAATTTTACTCAATCCCGAGAAGGAGATGGATTATCCCTGTACTAAAAAGATCTAGTATGAGACAATGTCATCCAGCATTCTTGACCCTGCAACTGTTAGATAATGAATTTACAATTGCCTCTGTTATTGTTTTTTTTAAAAATGTTTTTAAATATCGTAAATCAATTCTGATGTGATCTTAACAACACTGGGGCCGATTCCGATCTCGGCCGGTAGGGCTCCGAATCGGATTCGGCTTTACCGGATCCGATTCGGAGCCCTGTTTCCCGACCGATCCGTACGCGCGTCCGGACGAGCGAGTACGATGCGAAATCGCCGACCGACTCGTCCGGGCATCCCGACCGCTCCGACCGACTCGTTCCCGGCTCGAACCGCACCGACCGACTCGCTCGGACTCGACTCGCACCGCGCAATGGAGACGTTTCCCGGCCGGGTGAGTACGATGCGCGCCGCGAGCAGTCCGACCGAGCCGCGCACTCCGGCTTGAAAGAGCTGTCGGAGCCGTACTTTGGGGGTCCGTGTCGGACCCCCTGTACGCGTAGCCGCGCGAAGTCGCACACAGGGGGACCCATGGGTCCCCCTACCTGTGCGTGTACGGCGCGAATCGCTTCGCCGCGTACCCGCTGTAGGGGGCGCACTTGTCCGACTTCGCACCCATTGAGTCAATGGGAGCCCGCGTACGCGTTGCACGACCGGCTCCCATTGACTTCAATGGGAGTCCGACCGACTCGGGTCCGATGGCATACGTGCGCATCGTACTCGTTCGGTCGGACTGCACGGGTCCGATTCAGTCGGAAATCTCTCCGGGTCCGGCTCGGTCGGAGAAATTTCCGGCCCGAATCGGAATCGACCCCACTGTGTTTATATAATTATAAAGGTGTTTTAATTGTTTTGATTTATGTATTGAGCTTTTATGGTTAACTTTTACAGTTACTGAATAAAGAAAATTTTTTTTTTTTTTTTTTTAGTTTAAGGGTCATCAGGCTAAACGATGAGGGAAGAAACTCTGGTCCCCAATAACGAAATGGTTGGTCGGGGTTGGGTAAACGTATCAGGAATATCAGAAATTGGGCTATAATTAATTTTGTATGTATATTTGATTTGTTATTACTGGATTCTCGATTTAAAGTAGGAAATGAACTATGGTATTAATGGAAGTAATTGATATTGTATAGTGAATAAGCAATGGTTGTAAATATTTGTGCAATACCTCTCTGAAAATAAAAAAGAGAAAAGAAAAATGTGATCGTTAAATTTGAGCAAGAGTGTAGACGCTCGCAGTTCCTAACCTGCAACAGTTATCCAATTTAAGTTTATATGTTTTATTTTCCAATTTGGATGAGAACAGTTGTTATTTAATTTAATATATTTAATTTTATTTATTTTAATACATTTAAGCTGATACATTTTCAAAATAAATACATTTGTCATATATTTTAATTGTCATTCTTTTGTGCATGTTAGCACCAAATGCATATTCTACATGTTTTATTTTATAATTCAGTTATAGCGCCTTGATCATGTGTGTATGAATAATGTGGTGCATTCACTAGTGGTAACATAAAAACAGAGTAGAAATTGCTAATCAAACAATGGCAGCTTGATCCTTCTATTAAGCTTTAGCACCAGGTTTCTCAACCTTTTGCATGCCAGCGCTTTTTCACCTTTGGCCAGAAGACGCTCCTGCCTGCAGCTCTGCTTTTTTCTTTGTCAACTGCCAGAAGGTGTGATATCTACGAAAGGTCACAAAAGAAAGAGATGGCTGTGGCACAACAAACCTATGGCGTAAATGTATGATGAATGTCTTCCCCAAATGTCCTTCATGGCCCATTTGGGTTAACCAACGTTGCAAAAACACCATGGCCAAGGATATGATGGATGCTCTACAATGGCAGGAAAGGAAGGGGGATTTCAAGCCCTAATAAAGAGAAAATATCCTAAAGCTGCTTTTGCTCATTGTGCTGCACATAAACTTTATTTGGTTGATAATGACCTGAATGCTGTACCTGATATACAGAATTTTATTGGCACAGTGAAAGCCATCATCAAGTTTTTCTGTGAGAGTCCACAAAGAAGATTTCTTATTTTCAATGTGCCATTGCTAAGTAAAAAATGATGGACAGCAAAATACAAGAGCATTAACATTTTTAGCTCACACTTTGAAGAGATTTTTAAGCAATTAGGCTTACTGGTTACTACAGTATCGGAAATCACGTCAGGATGCATATCAATTTCAATGTTCCTCAAGTACAGTGAGCTTTCTCTCTTGCTTATCCATAATTTCAAATTACTCATCAAGATTAGAATCTGTAAACCAGGCTCTCCAAGCCATTCATCTTGATATCCTCAAGGTGTGTAATCATGTGCAAGACCTTCTGACTGTGTTCCATGATCACAGACAAAAATTAGATGACCAATTTAAGTATTTTTTTTCAAATGTTCAAAGAATGGCAGAAACATTGACCATCGACCTTTGTGTTTCCAGACAGTGTGGCCGGCAAGTTTTTCGTTTTCATTTTGGTTCCTCTTCTGTGAAAGAATACTATCACCAGTCTATCTATGTGAATACATGCACTCTATCATCACATCACTAGAAAGCCGGTTTGGCATTGAAAACAAGAAACATTTCAGTCTGATCTCACTTTAACCAAAACACATGGCAAAAATGACACTAGAGCAATACAAATGCCAGATTGCAAACATCAGAGACATTTACAACATTGAAAACCGGGAAGCTGGAGCAGTCACATGATTTGAGATCTGGTCAACGAAGGATGAGCAGTTTGACAATGTATTTCTGGATTTGCTAAATCACACAGATGTATTTCCATCAGTCCAGCAAGCAATTCTCATTGCTCTCACATTACCAGTGACCACTTGTACAATGGAAAGGTCTTTCAGCACAATGAGACGGGAGAACACCTGGTTGAGGTCAACAATGGCGGGAAACAACCTTAACAACGCGGTCATCACATCTCGTTACCTTTACAACACGGTTGTTACAACAACTGTGTTGTTAAATCACAGTACCATTACAATGCAAGTCGTTACAACGGCTTGCTCTAGATGGCGCTCTAAACTAAGGAATAGTATAATTTACAATTCCAACACCTTCCCCTACTGTTGCACACACTGGAGTTGGAATAGTAAATTATACAATTCCTAAGTCCAGCGCGCCATCTAGAGCAAGTTGTTGTAACGACTTGCGTTGCAATGGTACTGAGATGTAACAACGCAGTCGTTGTAACGACCGCGTTGTAATCGCATGCGTTTACAACGCATGCGATGAAATGGTATATATTCAACAATGGCAGATGATCGCTTACCGGGTTTGTACATGATGAGCATACATCGAGCAAAAATTGATGAAAACAAACAACAGCTGATTGAAAAAGTAATTGATAAATATTCACAAGACTACAGATGTGTACAGTTCCTTTTTCGAGATCACTAACCAGTGAACAAAAACTGTATAACACTACTCATTGAAAAATGTGATTCCTAACTTTGAACAAGAGTGTAGACACTCGCAGTTCCTAACCTGCAACAGTTATCCAAATTAAGTTTATATGTTTTATTTTCCAATTTGGATGAGAACAGATGTTGTTTTACTTAAGTTAATATATTTTATTTAATTTATTTTAATATATTTAAGCTGATACATTTTCAAAATAAATACATTTGTCATATATTTTAATTGTCATTCTTTTGTGCACGTTAACACCAAATACAGATGCTACATGTCTTTTTTATAATTCAGTTATAGCGCCTTGATCACGTGTTTATGAATAATGTGGTGCATTCAATAGTGGTAACATAAAAACAGAGTAGAAATTGCTTATCAGACAATGGCAGCTTGATCCTTCTATTAAGCTTTAGCACTAGGTTTCTCAACCATTTGCATGCCTATGCTTTTTTACCTTTGGCCAGGAGACGCTCCTGCTTGCAGCTCTGCTTTTTTCTTTGTCAACTGCTAGAAGGTGTGATATCTACCAAAGGCCACAAAAGAAAGAGATGGCCGTGGCACAACAAACCTATGGCGTGAGGGAACACATGCAGCCTGCTTCCTGCGCCCCATGGCTCCTCCTGCTCCTCAGTGTTTCTTTTGCCCCACCTGGCACACATCATGTCAGAGGATGGATGCCATTAAAATTATGCCCCCCCTGAAAAAAGTTCTGCGGACGCCCATGGAAGGAAGTAACCTGACAAATCTATCCATCTCCCTTCATATGCAACTGGAGCACGGTCCGGAGGTACCATCTTCCTTCCTGGCCACAAGTCATTGTGATTTTAGCACCTGAATAAACCAACAGTTTGAGTGTG
This sequence comes from Calotriton arnoldi, assembly GCA_963921515.1. Taxonomy (NCBI): domain Eukaryota; kingdom Metazoa; phylum Chordata; class Amphibia; order Caudata; family Salamandridae; genus Calotriton; species Calotriton arnoldi. The sequence goes on from CAWUFW010014424.1 coordinate 353,851, forward strand.
CTTTTGCCCACCAACACTTCAGCATACGGCTCAACACAATCAGTCAGATCTCCTGTACAAATATCTTCTCCAAAATGCAGGACCATATACTGGAGATAATTTTGCATGTTCCTCAACTCTGGGTGATAGACATACTCTGCCAAATCTGCCACAACATTCATACTTTCGTCAGCACGATTCCACTGCCCTTGGCAAACCTTGGCAAAATGTCCCTACTTACCACACTTTCTAGAGACAATATTTCTAGCTGGGTATGGTTTGCCTGACTTAAAATGTGATACATTCCCACACATAAAACAATTATTGGACTGTTTAACAAACCCTTTAGATGTTTATTTTGTGTGTCTCTACTATCTGCATACTCTTTTGCTACAGTTGTACTCTTAGTACGAACATTGCCTACAACTTCAGATCTTTTCTCTTCTAGTTCCTTGACCGACAACTGTGATGTTTCGATGCTTTTGGTGATCCATAACGTTTCTTCAAGGGAAGGATTGCTTAACACAAACGTTTCTGCTGAATAGTAATATAAGTACAGTGGCATATGAATTGATCATGAACAAGCTGGTCCGTGAAGTGTGAAAATCACGGTCTGCCTCAGACTTCTAAGAGCAGAAACATGTGCATCAACTCCCTCTAGGGACAACTGCTTTCTCATTAAAAACTTATGGCGTAGTACAACAATACTGGGTTGAACATCGAAACGTGTCTCCAATTTCCTAATCATTTCCGTGAACTAATCCTCTGGCTCTTCATTTTGTGGAACTTCGATGTCTGGAAGATGTTTGAAAATAGAACAACCTACAAACCCAAAAGAATGCAGCAATCATTTTTTTCTTTCTGCCCAGAATCTTGATGTACTAATGGCACCAAGATAAGTCTAAAAATACATCAAACGAGTTTCTCCAAGATACAGGTGGTTCACCCGGACTATCAAGAAAAGGAGGTGGTGGATTTAACGACTGCATACTCCCCTGTGAAGCAAGAGGATTAATAACTTGGCTTAACTTGTAATTTTCACCCAACAAATAAGCCTTGAACCAAATACTTAAAACAACGAAACCCAAAAGTACTCTGCAAGATATAGTAATAAAAATGCACTCCCACAGGACTGGAGCATGCCACAAGAAGAGAGAATCACTGTCGATACACCAGAAAAAATGTGTGTATCACTAAATACACCAGCTTGTACCATGTGCTTCTAGTTAGAACTCCGGAAAAGCAAAACGATGCTAGTGCTCCCTCCAGTGAGTATATCACTGATGGTAGCTTTTATTTTCTCAGCCTGAACACAACACTACACTTGAATGATGCCCCAGATGAAGTGTGTATATCACTGAATGCACTTGCTTGAACCAAATGCTCCTTGTTGGAACTCCAGGCAAAACAAAACACTGCCACTCCCACAAGTCAGTGCATCACCGTTGGTAACCTTTTTTTTATTGGCATGAGATAAATAATACACAAGATGGAGTGTGTGTGTCACTGAATTCATTGTTGGTAACCCTTTTTATCAGCATGTAAAACAAAATGATCCACAGGATGGAGTGTGTGTATCACTGAATTACTAGATTCCGCATGCACACTGTAGAATTATCATTTTCCAGTTTAGAGCCATAAAAATGAATGCTTGGCACCTACACCCAGTAGAAAACCCAGTCAAAACAAATGACTAGGCTAATATGGCCGCCATGTATCCCAGGATCTTCCTCTTTCCTCAACAGCAACATCCATTTAACAAGGTGAGTTCATTTGTAAGGAGCCACCAATCACATGTCATGACAGACAGGCAGCATCCAGCCAACTGTCACGAAAAGCATCACCACCACCCCACGTTCCAAATCCCGCATTCCATATTCAGACATGGCGCTACACCGTCATGTCTGAATATAACACACTATCCTCACACCTTTGCATATGCTACCAATTAACATCTGAAACACAGGCGGCTATGGGGCTCATGTAGAGGTTATGTCAGCTGAGTTATGGAAACTGGTTAATGTTTGGGTTTCCAGACTATGATTTTTAGTTCCTCCAGATACTGCAGACTGCTTCTACCAAATGTATTCTGGGTCTGTGAATTTAGTGTGCCTTTCCATGGCAAATGCGCTGCCTCCTTGTTGCCAAAGGATCCATTTACAAAGACCTTTGAATTTTCTTTTGGACCCGATATGAGTCTGGTCTTTAATTATCCAAGGTAAAATAAACAAATGCCCATCTACTCACTCCATTCTAACTTCTCCAAGTTCAATGAGCCAGGCTGTCTTAGATTTCAGGTCCCTGGCTCCATCTCCTATATTGTTCAGAGAATTTGCAATTCCATTACGCTTTTCTTTGGCTTTTAATGGATTGTCGTCACCACCACAAAGGCTGGAAACATTACTCTTCAACATGAAATTGCTTCTTGATACCTCAGCGTGCTGGTCATAGCTTCCTTCTTGTGCATGTCAGCGCCCGATCACTTGGGGGTAGTAGGGCTTTTATACAAGTTCAATTCTTCATTCATTTAAGGTCACCTTGGCCAATAGGGGTCTACCTGACAGAAGCAGATATGGATGGTGAGTTAGATTGTGTGGTTAAGATGCTAATTAGGTGCACACAGGAAAATACGGAGAGAAAAACAGTAGTGAGATTGCTATTATATCTCACAATTTTGTATGGGACAAATGAGGCAAAAATTTAGTGTTCACATGAGAATGTCATCAGCCCTTAGTTGGTAATAACAGCACATGGATTTTCAGTGGTTTTACTATGTCACTAATGTGGTAAAGTCACATCACACATAGTGGTTTTCCTGCATATATTTCTCTGTGTGGTAACTAACATGATTGTCTTTTTCAGAATAAAAATTTCACGAGCAGAAGGGATCCAAGGGCCAGATGTACGTAGCTTGTTTGAGGTTGCAAACGGCCCGATTCTGCGCAAAAAAGCCTTTTTGAAAGTACAAAACCCTTTTTGCGATTCGCAAAATGGGTTAGCGGTTCGATATTAGGAAGGGGTGTGTTAAGGATGTCCCTTTCTGATAGCAACTTGCAGTGGTATGTGTGAATATTTTGAAACAGAAATGCGGTCGCAAAACATTCGCATTTTACCGCCTACTTCAAGTATGTGGTAACACATTCGCAAACGGGAAGGGGTCTCCAAGGGACCCCTTCCCCTTTGTGAATGGTTGTCAAAAAGTTTTTAAGGGCAGGCCACTGCCTACTCTTAAAAAATGAAAAAAAACTTCTCATTTTTAAAACGAGCTGCATTTAGTTTTAAAAATCATTGCTTTATTTAAAAACAGACACAGACATGTTGGTCTGCTGACCACAGCAGGCCACCTGTGATTTTAGTCATTCCCAATGGGTCGCAAATTGTGACCTGCCTCATGAATAAGGTACGTCTAGTTGCGACCCACTGGGAATCGCAAACAGTGTAAACACACTATAGTACATCGCTGTTTGAGATTACCTAATAGCGAACTACAAAAGTTTGCTATTAGGTAATCGCAAACATAAAGGTATGTACATCTGGCCCCAAGTCTTCATCTCGTCTAACAACATGGGCATAGTCATCAATAGTTCAGTAGGCACATTGGCACAAGAACCAGGCGGTCTAAGGGTCCCACTTCCCAGCAGTTAGTCACAGTTTTATTACTTCAAGCCCAAGGGAGGAGGGCAATCGCCTTGCTTGCATTAGGGCCCAGGGGGCCCTTGCTACGCCATTGCGATAAAAATTAGTACGCTTGGGAGGTTAAAAGGTGATGCTAGATGCAAGGGTGTCAGATGTTCTGGACAGCATCTCTCTTTTCTTTAGGTGGAGTCACAGCGCTTTTCTCTCTCCAGCTGGCACAGCTAGAAGGCAGAGCAGTGTTTCACGACCTTGGAAAGGACTGTCAGTTATTTGTGGAGGAGAGGTTTGCAGGTATTCACAATTCTACAACCTGGTCTTCTTCGGATGTATTCATTTTGTCCAGTTACTCTTATGGGTCACAGGATTTGTCTAAATTTCTAGACGTTCTGACCTCCTCTCTATAAAACCCATATTTCTAACTTTTTTTGCACATTTTGATACCTGTAACTCAGGCACAGTCTGTCAATCCTCCTGTAGGGATCAAGGGTTGAGGCACGAGTCCAAGAGTGTCCACCTCAGTCTCAGCGCCTCTGTTCTCCTTGGACATCCGAGCATAGAGACTTCCCAGCACTTTGGCTTTAACAGCAGGCAAGCAGGCAGAGCAGCAGGCACATAAACCAGCTGTTCCCAGGGGTGCATTAATGAGTTGGTTTTTCCATGTATTGTATTCAAGTTCAGTCCATCTTGCTAACTGGTGTAAAAGAGAAGAAGTATTTTCCTCTTGTTTCTGGAATCAGGAACCAGGAAACTGTGCTAGTTTCAGACCTGCCACAAAGGCAGTGGGCCCAAAAGCATATGTGTGCTTGCAGGCGTGGAGTAGGTCCAGACTACGAGTAAATAAAGAACAGGGCAGAGAAATTGCATTTTTCTTCAATGACCGCAAGGCTGGCAGAGACTGAGAGCCCCATTCCAGTAACACAATACTTTTATTAAAATTAAAAACGCATTCATAGACCATCAGTCTTGTCTGGTGTCAAGGCAGATTCATTTTACCAATATTAAAGGCCCTGGGCTGCTCGAAAATGGCATATCTTCTCTTATCTCATTCCTTTCCCCTCTTTTCTACTGCAAAATGGGCAGATTGTTCTGGAGAGCAAGGGATTTCTCTGATCTTTGTCAAGATATAATAGTTATTATATCAGCAAAGAGTTCCTTATGCAACATTCTATCTGTATTCCTCAGCCCATCCTGCTTCCCCACGTTGTTACTGTGCTTCCAAACCATCAAAGTGAATGGCTTACCACACTAAAAGAACTGTATTGTTGCTTTTTGATCATAAACTGTTAAATGTATGGCTGCTGTTGAGTGTAAAGCACTTAAATGCCTCCAGGTGCTAGTGCGCTGTATAAGAATATGAAATAAATAAATTAAATATCATTTGTAAGTCAAAGGGGCCTGGTATAGGGGACTTCCACCAAAAATCAGCACTGGTCCTGCTAGGCCTTCCCAGTACTGCACCACCCTTTTATAAGGCTGGCTGAAAACAGATAACCTTGGATTGCTTCTGTTATTGGGTCCACACTGCTCCATTGTTGACATCATGGACACTTATGATGGTTCGGGCAACCAACTATGGTACAATACACAGCAGCCTTCTACGAAACATGAATTTCAGGGTCCCTAGCATTCTGGGAAATAAGTCCCTACATGTCAGGGCAATTGTGTGTGAATATTGTCAACGTCCCACTGTTATGGGGGTACCTTCCCAGTACTTACCTATGGCGCAGCAATACCACCATGCCACAGTTTTTCCCTAAAAGTGTTTTGTCTCTTTGCACAGGTGACAACTGCAAAGGAGAAGTGTGGCTCAATGGTTAGAGCGGCAGACCCTGATGCAGAGATCTGGCCCGGGACCAGGGTTCAATTCCTGCCTCGGCGGGTCTTGGGCTCAATTTCCTCGGACCTGATAATTCTCGCCTCGGTGCCTAGTCTAATCATGGGTCCCACTCTGCAACTCTGGGCAATAGCTTGCTTAATCTCCACAACGGCCCCAACAGCGCTGGGATGCCTGGCTTCACCCTGGGGGTGCCCAGGAGTGGACATTTCACAGGGAAAAGCCAGGAAGGGTTCCACAGCGGTATGCGTACAGCGCCTGGACACCCCTTTGGGGGTATGGGTGCGCTTTACAAGTACAAATTTCATTTCATTTCAAAGGAAAACCTCTGCTAACATGGTAACACACTGTGGAGCTTCACTGCTGTGTACTCAAAATGTATACGGCCTCCCCAGTGGTCACCACTAGCGCCACCTTCGCTCTCGGGGCAGCATGGACCGTCAATTACCCAATGATAAACACAAGTGCCTGGACAACCTCTAATACCCTACTTCCTATGTGGTGAGCTACCATCCAAAGCAGGTTGTTCCACGTGGGCCAGATATTTTGTATTGTTGCCCTATTCTTGAAAGGTTAGGAGTAGGAAAGGTCTATTCTCAGTTTGTGCTCGATTTCTAACTAAAACTGACCTCTTGACAGGTTGCTGCTGCAATGCTCTTGTCCCTCGATAACACCTGTGTGCCGTTGCTAGGTAACTGGGGCTGTCATAAGTCGGGGATTCCACTTCTTCTTTGCAAACGATTTTACTATCCGTGGAGTATCACGGTGTTTCCCTGCACAAGGGCCTGGGCCTTACTGGCTCCAGGCCATACTATTTCCTGGATCTGTTTCTGCCTACGCTGTGGAATTGGCAGAGTGAATTATTGACTTTGGCGATAAGTATTTGGGATTTGTACAGCTATTTCTTACTTAAGGCTGAACCTTACTGCTGCAAACACACTGAACAGCATGTCTACAGGACTACATGACACGTAGGGCAAACCTCATCGTTTGCAATTCAGATCTTTAGGCTTCCATGATATGCTTGAGGTTTTTCGGAAAATGTGTCTTGTAGTTTTTTTTTTTTTACTTAAGCTACAGGGACATATGTACTTATAAATCACATATTTAGAAAATCAATACTTGGTTCAAGAGTTCAAAAGCAATGCTGCACTGATGAACTAAGCGACTGAGAAAATATTTTTGTAAAGACACACATCCGTCTGTGAGTGCAGGCTCCTTACAATTCTTTAGGACAAGACGGAAGTACTGATCTGCGGCAACAACAGCAACCCCTGGAATGACTCCTGGTGGCCCCCAGACCTGGGACCCGCATCCATGTCCGCTGACCACGCCAGAATCCTCAACATCATCATTGATAACAAGCTTACCATGAAGTCACAGATCAACGCCATCGCCTCTGCCTGCTTCCTCACTCCACAAAAGATCTTCTAGTGGCTACCCCTGCACACAGGCCCTCATCGCCTACCGACTGGACTATGTCAACGCTCTCTACGTAGGAATCGCCGCACACCTCTTACAGAGACCTCAAACCATACAGAACACCACAGGCAGACTTGTCCCCGGCCTTCCACATCACACCCCACCTCAAGCAACTCCACTGGCTCCACGTATAGAAGAGATGCCAATTCAAGCTGCTGACCCACGCACACAAGGCTCTACAAAACCAAGGACCCATTTTTCACACAAGCTAGAGAGGCAACAGAACATTTGTGTATGACCACACTCTACGTTTAAACAAAAACATGTGAATCTTTGTTGTTGGTGTAGTGCTTTCTTTATTATGTATTTCAAACAGCACAGCCAATGCGTTTCTCCTTACAAAGCTTCATCAGGGCTGCAAACATAAAAAACATATACATATCAAAAATCACCAAACACATATATATGTTTGTTGACATAAGACGGAAAATAGTACATAAACCATAAGAACATCACAAAAATACAATCTTTAACATAGCACAATATGAGACAATAGTGTTCCATACAAAAAGGCAAGAAAAACGATGTTTAAACATGACATCTCCTCAGTTAATACCATGGAAGAGTTGGAAAGGCAATGTCAATTACCTAACATCTTGATACCAATGATTTCTCTTAGGACGTAAAAAAGTTAAAATACATACACAGTGGCCGGGATGGCGAGCGGGTAGGACGTGTCCTGTTCGACTCCCCGCTCCCGTCGGCTGTCCGCGATCTACCCGGCTGTCTAACGCAGAGAAAGTCCCCAGCGCCGCCGCCTGAGTGTGGCGGGAGTGTGAGGGCAAGTCCTCGGGCGAGAATAGAGCCCCCTGCAGCCTGCTGCGGCGACGAAGCCAGGAGAAGCGCGGATCGGCGAAGCAGCCAAGATGGCGGCTGCGGCGCCACAAAGGGAGTGACGGAGAGGCCGCGAGCCCGGGGAGCGCGCTCCTGTGATCGCCGGAGAGGTGGACCCGGTGAGCTGCACTGGGCAGTGCGGGAGACGGCGGAGTCCCTAGCGGAGGAGGGCGGCGGTGACTGGCGCACCCACGACAACGGGGGGCCCGAGCGGAGAGACGGCCCAAATCGGACTTCACCGAGGCTGCCTTGACCCGGCCCGGAGGGCATACCGGAGGGAGCGAAGAGTCCCGGGGGTCCAGAGGGGCCCTTAGTGCGCCAGCGCCTATGCCCGGAGGCAGTGCGGCCCGCCTGTCGCCCACAAGAGGCGGCGTGCTCGGAGGCGAGGGGACCCTGGTGGGGCCACAAGGTGCCGGAGGGAGTGAAGCGGCCTGGAGCCGAACGCCGCTGCTCGTGTCGGCTGAAGGTGAGGGGAGGCCCCGGGGTGTATTGGCGAAGGGGGCTGTCGCGCGCGGAGCACGCAGGAGAGCAGACAGCGGCACTGGAGGGGGCTCAAAGGCTTAACACCGACTCTGGGGACACCGACCACTGCGTGAAAGTGGCGCTCCCTGGCCTGAGTGGCGGCGGTGCGGAGAAGAGCCCTGAGGTCCAGGGGGTGCGGGAGGTGCTCGGGGGCGGCCCGTCAACATTGCAGCAGACCCAAAGGGGTGCTCGGGCTCTAAGGTGGCATCTGATACGGGAGCAGAGAGGAGCCGGGGGGAGCGCCTGATCCTGGGTGTCTGGTTAATGCCTGGAAGCTGCCTGATATAAGAGAACAGGTCTAGCGACTGGTGGGGGGCCGCGGTGCAACGAGGCCCTCCCGGTCAGACCCTGCTGAGGGCGGTGCACTGGGCTTGGAGGGCACCAGCGGTAGGGGAGCACGCGGAGGGCCGGAGCCGGACTACTTTGCAGCTGGTGGCCCCGGGAGTGGGCCAGGCTGGGCCCGAGAGAGCAGGTACGAGGCCCATCGCGTCAACAGAAGTGTGCTGGCGGAGTGGTAGAGGAGGCAGGTGCCAATCGCGACGACCCTGGCGGGGGTGCTGGGCCCGACTTGAGAGTGCCTATCATGTCTTCCACTAGAGGCAAGAAGGACAGGACAGTGAAGGACATGTTTTCTAAGGTGGGGGGCCAGGCCGGAGGAGATAGCAGGGCCCCGTCCCCGACGTCGGGGGGAGCAGATGCCGCAGCCGTGGAGGAGCCGGTGACTCGGACTTTCCTCACCCAGCTGTTTTCCACCCTGAGAGACGACATCCAGAATCTCTGCCAGGAGGTAGCCACTGAGATCAAGGAGGTGCGAAGAGACATGGATGCCATTGGAGAACGGGTGGCCTCGATTGAAGAAAAGGAGGACTCCAGGGAGGAAGAAATTGAACACCTGAAGCAGGAGGTTCTGCAGCTGCAGGACCAACAGGTGGACCTTCAAGCCCACGCGGAGGATCTGGAGAATCGTTCCCGGAGGAACAACATTCGGGTGAAGGGTGTTCCGTGGCAGGAGGGCCCGGACATCACGCTGTTTCTCCAGGGGCTCTTCCGCGGTATCTTGCAGGAGACTACAGACTTCCCCGTTAAAATTGATAGGGCCCACAGGGTGGGCATGCCGAGGAGGGCTCCGGCCCCACCGCCGGACATTCTGGCCTATCTGCCGGACTTTCAATTGAAAGAGCGCATTATGAGAAGGGCCAGGGAGATGCAGCCGCTGCAGCATGGAGGTCACGACATCGCCGTGTACCAGGACTTGGCTGCGATCACGCTTCAAAAAAGAAGGGCCTTCCGGCCCGTCACCACGCACCTGCGCAGCCTAGGGGTTAGTTATTCATGGGGGCACCCGTTTTGCCTCATTTTCAAACTGGAGGACAAGCTCTACCAGGTTCGATCGGTTAGGGAGGCCTGCCGGATCCTAACCATTGACTTGCCTACAGAGGCGGAGCCTGAGGGGACATCCGGCAGAGACACTCGCGACGGATGGCAGAGGGTGAGCCGACAACGACGGCGACGGGGGACCCCGGCAAAGCCTGACCCTGAGACGATGGCGCAGGAACGGAGAGGAGTACTGGAGTCGCTCGCCTCGGGACTGCCCTCTTGATAAGAGAGATGAAGATGCTTCAATGGGGCAGATAAGTGAATAGCGGCAAGCCGGGGGGCGGCGGGGGCGGGGGGGAATCCACTGGCCACTGAATGCACCCCAATGACTTTCTCACCAGGGAGCTTCGGAAGTCGTCTGCACCTCCCGGACAATCTGCTAAGGTTCTATTCGTTGGGTTTATTGTTATTGTTTTGGGGAGTTGGGAGGGGGGGAAGGAGGGGGTGCCGGCACTTCATGGTCCACTGGTAGTGGAGAATTCGTGGGAGGAGCGGCTCGAGGGTGAAGGGGGGCATCCCATCATTGAAGGCAGAGATGCTAGGGGCTATTTCCGGGGTATCCTCCAGGGGATTGACATAGAGCAGTGTGCACCATTGGGTTATGTCTAGGGGGATGTGTCCATTCTCACCTTAAATGTCAAGGGCCTCAATAATCCGGTTAAGCGTAGAGCAGTGCTTTCCTTCTTGGAGCGGGCTGAGGCGGACTTCTGCCTCCTGCAGGCGACGCACTTACTGACTAAGGACTGTCGTCGCCTGCGATCCAGGGCTTTCCCGCACCAATACTTTTCCTGTGCAGGGGACAAGAGAGCTGGAGTGGCCCTTTTGATTTCGCATAAATGTAAGGGGGTGGTGAAAGAAAAGGTCGCTGAAATAAGGGGAAGACTGCTAGCCTATACGTTTCAATTTGGTTCCCAGACGATGGTGGTGGGCTCCATGTACGCACCTAACTCAGGGCAGGAGGAGTTTCTCAAAGCAGCCTTGTCAGACGCTGTGGCACCCCAGAATAGCATGACTCTTATCGGGGGGGACTTGAACTTGGTCATGGAGGCTCATAGGGATAGGTCGCATACATCATACTGGCACAAAGGGGAACTTTCTGGGGAGGGTAAGCAGTGGCTTGCTGAAATTGGCTTTTGGATCTCTGGAGGAAGCGCACCCACACGCGACTCAATATACGTTTTTCTCCAATGCACATAAGTCATACGCTCGCCTCGACCACTTACTGGGTACCAGAGATATTCAGGGGAGGGTGGTAGGGATAGAGATTGAACCGATGGCCCTTTTGGACCATGACGCAGTGGTCGCCCAGCTTGCGCTGCCGACAGGCCCACGGCGACAGGGGTGTTGGAGACTCAGGGAGGCGTTGCTTTACAAAGACCAGGTGATACAGCAGCTCACTAGATGCGCTCAAGACTACCTCGCACACAATGACACGCCCGATACTCACATCACTACACTGTGGGAGGCAATGAAGGCAGTGCTCCGGGGGGAGATTATAGCGATTGCGGCGGTGGAAAATAGAGAGCGCAGGGAGACGCGAGCGGCCCTGGCCGACCGGGTGCAGGAACTGGAGAGAGTCCATGGTAGGACGGGAGCGCCGAGGGTCTGGCGCCAACTTAAGGCAGCTAGGGCACAGCTCGCCGGCATAGACTTGGACAGGGCAGAATATGCAGCGGTGCGTTTAAAACATGCTTACTATGTTGGGGGTGACCGAACGGGGCGCCTGTTAGCTAATAGACTTCGAGCCCGCCAGCAACGGTCGAGGGTTTCCTCCCTGCGCGGTGAAGCTCAGCAAGAAGTCACTGACGATCAGGGTATAGCGGACACGTTTGTAAAGTATTATGAGGAGTTGTACGCGGCTGAGCCGGTCCCTGAGGCAGATATGTTGGATTACCTTCAGTCGGTCTCTATGTCTGCCTTAACGACCGATCAAGCGGCGACGCTAGATGCCCCCATTCGGGTGGAGGAGGTCATAGGGGCGATCTCGCGCCTCAAGCTGCTTATATCCCCGGGACCAGATGGATTCCCAGCCCTTTTTTATAAGAAATTTTGTCATATAATTGCCCCTCTCCTGACTAAACTCTTCAACTCTTTTGGGAAGGAGACACCGATTACCGCGTCGATGGGGGCTGCCGCTATAGTGGTGCTTCCCAAGCCGGGCAAGGATGGTCGGAAATGCGGATCGTATCGTCCCATATCCCTATTAAATGTTGACTTTAAACTGTTCACCGGAATTTTGGCCACCCGCCTCGTCCCCGATATGCTGTCCCTGATCGAACCGGACCAGGCAGGCTTTATCCAGACACGTCAGTGTGCTGACAATACGAAAAGAGTACTCCACTTGATTGACAAAGCCCACCATACGCGGATGGATGCTTTGCTCCTGACGGTGGACGCCGAAAAGGCGTTCGACCGTGTCAATTGGGGTTTTTTAGGTCATACACTACGTAAGGTTGGCATGGGGGAGCGCTTTAGGGGATGGGTGAGCTGCTGCTATAGGGCTCCCACTGCGACCATCCGGGTGAATGGAGTTATCTCCAGGGCGTTTCCAATACAGAGGGGTACCAGGCAGGGGTGTCCACTGTCCCCATTGCTCTTTGCTCTGTACATCGAGCCCCTGGCGCAGCGAGTGAAGGAAAATCCGCGGATTACAGGGATTCCGTTCGGGGGGGAGTCACACCCAATTAGCTTAAATGCGGACGATGTTATAGCGGCGCTGATGGACCCCGTTGACTCACTACCCGCTTTCTTGGAGGAATTGCTAGACTTTGGGCGCGTGTCAGGCTATCGGGTGAATGTGGATAAGTCGCTGATATTACACTTAAATCCCAGCTTGGATCCCCGGGGAAGGGGGGCACCGACCCTACAGGGAATTCGATTGACGGACTCCATCCCCTACCTGGGATTGGAATTAGCCACTTCAGTGCAGCGCACGGCTCAATTGAACTATGGGCGGTTGGTACGCCAGGCAAAACGAGACTTGGGAGCGTGGAGTAAACACCGGCTCTCATTACTGGGAAGGGTTGCGGCGGCCAAGATGTCCCTACTGCCGAAAGCTCTATACCTATTCCAGACCCTACCGGTGCCGCCACCGGCGGGTTCCCTGGTGGCGCTACAGAGGGATCTTAATCACTTTGTGTGGGCAGGGGCGCGGCCCCGGATGAGTAAAGTACTGGGCTACATGAGGCCAGATGAGGGAGGACTGGGGATCCCTGACTTACTCAGTTATCACCGGGCAGCGCAGCTGAGGTACCTGGTGGAGTGGGCGCGGCCTGAGTCAGAAAAGAGGTGGCTCTTTCAGGACAGGGCGATCACCCAGATACCACTCTGGAAGGTTCCCTTCCTGAGAACAGCTCAACGCCCACAGGGGTTGATGAGATCGCCGGTCACCAAGTCGGTATTGACTGCATGGGATGCGGTGGTGACGAAGAGGAAGTTGTCCACTTTCCCATCCCCACTCACTCCACTATTTGGAAACAGCGAGTTCACCCCTGGGATGCCAGAGAGCGGCCTTTGCGGCTGGAAGGCTACCCCTTGCCGCTCAGTGGGTCACCTCTTCGATCTAGAGGGTATCATCCAGTTTCCCCAATTGAAGTTGGATTATGGGATCCCGGAGGCTGAACGAATGAGATACCTACAGTTGCGACACTGGGTGCTCCAAGATGAGGTTCGGTCGCAGGGGGGCAGGAAATTGACGACATATGAAAAATGGCTTATCACTAAAACCTCAGACAAAAGCCTAATAACGGACATGTATAATATGATTAGACAGGGTCCCACGGGGCAAGCTACCCCAAGTCAGAGGAGATGGGAGAAGGAAATAGGGGGGGCACTCACATGGAAGGACTGGGAGGGGATCTATTACAGGGCAAAACACACAGCTCAAAATGTAGCCAGTGTGGAATCCGCTATGAAGATAGCAACCTATTGGTATCTCACACCGGCGAGGCTGCATAGGGGTAATCCGCAGAGGAGTCCTACTTGTTGGAGGGGGTGCGTTCAGGAGGGTACCCTGCTGCATATACTATGGGAGTGTTCGCTTTTAGGGGATTACTGGACTAAGATATTAGACACGGTGGATGCACTTTTTAGCACACAGATACCGAGGCTTCCGGTCTACGTGGTTCTAGGGCTACCTAATCCTATTATGTATCCTCTTAAAAGCGTGCGTGGACGCCAGATGGGGATGGCATTAGGGGCGGCATTACAAAATATACTGGCGCATTGGGGTACAACTACTCAACCTAATTACACGGGATGGCTACATAGGATGTGGTTTGTTCTAGGGATGGAGAGAATCTCAGCCACCCTCCAGGGTACATCTGACTCGTTTGCGACAATATGGCAGCCATTCATATCGCTTCTATCCTCCGAGTTTAATGAGCTCACTCAGCCTAAATACCTGCGAGTGCTCCGTCTCCCTAGTTTATGGTCCGAACAAACCTAAAGGTCCGATATGTAGACCCTACGATAGAAAGGAGCGGGAGGCTATGGAGTGGTAGGATCAGGGAGAGTGCCGGCACGGGGAGGGGGGAGGGAGGGACTTTAGTTATGTTTTTTCGGTTCATTGTTTTATTTTTTGTTTTGGTACTGATTTGTACCCCAGCAGAGCAACAATGATAAGAGTGGCTGAACGGGCACAAGACTTTGATGGACACCCAGACCAGTGCGTACAATTTGATGTACAATAGGGGGTTCCTACGTTGTTGTCGGAAATGTAGATTACTTAAGGAATGGTGTCAAGGGCTTTGTGTCTTGCTATATGTGGGGGTTTTGTTTGCAAAAACCCATAAAAACTTTTAAACATAAAATACATACACAAATGAGACTTAAAATGTAAAACATAGATGTCAGAGTCGCCAGAAAAGAATGAAAAAAAGACGAGCTAAAAGAACATAAGAAGTAGCCCACCGCAGATTGGTTGTGCAAACACAGTTATGTCTTAGTGACTTGCATATACTGTTTTACATAGATCGGAAGAAAGGAGAAGAGCGTGGTAGTGCGCAAGGACCCAAAACAAGATCCCAAATCTTAGCCCATAAATTCAAGAGTGAGAGAAACCACATATTCTAGAAAAATCTTACAAAGAGATCTGATCCGCTGGAAATATCAGGGATCTTCTTATATAAAACGTATAGTACCAAAATCTAGTGTCACCTATAACAAATATAAAACAATATTTCACTTGTTGTTTCCCAAATTATGGGGCCCAACGGGTTACTAGCATCTACCATAGATCACCATAGTACCCCAACTTACAATGGTTTCGACTTTAAGTCCTTGTGGCAAATATGCATTCAGGGGCCAATTTGTAAACCTTCTTGTTACAGCAATTGCGGCGTGAATTCAAATGGATGCAACACACCATGAGCCCGTGGTCCACACCATGATCAATTCTGAGTGGGAAAAAGTCAAAATAATCAACCAGTGCACAATAGTTAGTAATGTAAAAGGAGGGGGTTTCAAAGTACGTAAATATATATCGCCCAGCACATAGAGCCAAAAAAGGATGATTGTTCATGACTTTCATCCAGAGCGGGTTCCTAAATAACCGGAACTCAAGTCTATTGCATAGAGGACATATATGTCCAGTGTGTTCTCAAATAAATTCAGCTCACAAAATACAGAGAAATTCAATTTTTTAACATAAACGAAAAAGGATCAATCTAGGCACAAGCAACATGTTTCTTTTTGAAATAGTGACTACTTTAGGTGGTACGGCATTGGGCTCCCTGACTGCCGTACTTTTGTTCCCAATTAAGGACCCGCCTCAATTAACCATGGACTGAACTTCCACCTATCGTTGAGAGGATTATACTCCATCTCCTAATCACTTGCCCACACGTCCCACATCCACCGAAGCAGAAGTGGAGGGTGCTCCTTCTCCTACATCGCACAAAAGACCTGGAAGAGCCTCCTCATGCAACTCCAGACTATCACCTCTCTTTTGGAATTCGGAAGGGCCCGCAAGACCTGGCTGTTCGAATGAGCCTCTGGGACCTGCAAGCGCCTGGATACCCTATTAGATGATTAGCAGCGCTATATAAATCCTGATTAATTAATTGACTATGGGGAACAAATTACAAATATCTGAAGAGATGTTCTAAGTTTTGGATTTACCCATGATACAGCCCTATCTTTCATGGAACTTTTCATTAAGAAAACCAAGACAGCATAGTCCAAACTATTATTATTAAAAAAGTGGAACCATCATTGCCCACAACCAACTTCATATCGAAAGGTCAAGCCCTGCTCTTCTTCCACCTGGATGGAGTCAACGTTCTGCTCAACAGACTCTCTGACTCGGTTGTATGACGTTACGCATATTTTTTACCCCGACTTGCTGTCGGGGTGCGCTGGAGTTTGGAATAGTATAATTTACTATTCCAACTCCAGTCTGTGCAACAGTAAGGAAGGTGTTGGAGTTAAATCCAACACCTTATACCCCCTACAGCAATCCATTTTCGTTGTAATGGCATGCGGGGTAAAAGCATGTGTTGTAATGCATGCATTGTAACGGTTGTTTCCCCTGTGACTCTACATTGGCACCCCTCAAAAGCATCCTACAAACGCCGGCTTGTCCCCTCAAGGGCTTGAAGAAATCTGACCACATTGCTCATATATTGAACAAAGTTTCCTGGCTACCTATCTAAGCCCTCATCATCTTCAACGCCAGTTTCATTACTTACAAGCTTCTCATAAACAACTCTCTAGCATAAGTAGAAGAGAAACTAGCTGGGACAGATATACTAACATTTCACGCAATGCAGCGCAGCAAAGCAACTTGCTGCGCTGTGCTGCATGAAAGGGAGGCATCAGAAATGCACCATATTTGCAAAGATATGGCACATTTCTACTGCCTCCTTGCGCTGGAACACTCTGTGTTGTCCCTAGAACCAATGCCGGCACCCTTGCACAATAGTGCAAGGGTGCCTGCGTTACAGGCAGGATTGTTTTTGTGCAGGAGTGTACATCTTCCTGCACAAAAACTATCCTTAAAGGCATTTTCCTTTTCTATGTGTGATTTGAAATGCATCTAACATAGAACAAGGCAGTAACTAGGAGAAATAAAGATATTTCTCCTTGTTACACCTGGGTTTAGGTGGCGTACCCTTTTGACGCATTCCCAGGTGTACAACACTTTGTAAATCTATAATGCACCAAAATCCATGGGTGGGTGTGCGGGTACTTACATACTCCAACCATGGAACGCCTACTTGCAACAAGGTAACGCAAGTCAGTGAAGTGCGCTGTCTTACGTCACCTGGGATTTACCAAACCACACAGAGACACACAAGGTGTATTTGTGTGGCTTAGTAAATCCCAGTTAAGGGCTAGCGTCGCCTTGCGTGACACAAGGGCAACGCAAGTCATTAGTAAATCTGACCCAAGCTGTCTTGGCTGGACAGCTCTGCAAGAAGCCCAAACATTGCCAAACTGCAAAGGAAGAACTCCAGGAAAGAAAAGGCTTAAAATCAGGCCTTCAAAATCTGTGCAATTGACATCTGGAACAACATCTCCACCGACATCATAATTGTTCCTACCCTCTACAAATCAGAAAGAAACACATATCTTCATATGATACATTCACCACACCTGTTAGATACCCATTACCTCTGTACCCAGCTATAAACATTAAACAGCCCTCTGTGCGGTCCTCTATTACTCCCCAGCTAGGTTTGTGCTATATAAGCAGCCTTTCATATATACATACATACAATATAGACCCAATTCACAATGCTCTTCCTGTGAGTAGGTTTGTCGTAGTCCTCTCTTAGATTTGAGCTATTTCTGAATTACAGGACCTGATTGGTAAAGTACTTTCTGTGAGTAGTTGTATTATACTCCTGCATTAGATGTGAACTACTACTCACAGCTTTGTGAATCAGGTCAATGAGGAAACAAATCTTTCTGCTTGAAATTCATGAACATTTAACACCCAAGAGAGGACTTAGATGCAAATACACACAGAAAATGTTTTGTCAATGTGGTCTCCTGTGATTTGCATAGGGTTCCACGTTTAAGGAGTTCAAAGGAATCCACAGCATAGCACAGAATATTCACAAATAATAGACTGACATTTGCACACCTTTTCAATAATTATTCCAAAGGACTGGGGTGGGAGTACAGATCCCACTCTATTCTCCCTATCCCCTCCTCTCTGAACACACAAATTAGATCAGGGTTCTCCGAAGTCAGTCCTGGAGGGCCTGATCCAGGCCAGATTTGAGCATATACCCATTTAGATAAATAAAGTTATCATAAAAATCTGGCATGGAGAACCCTGAATTAGATGACTGAACTCAACTCACAAAACAGATTACTCTGGTGCTAAAGATTCCACTTAAAATAAATTTAACTTAGATATCTGGATATTACATGACACCACTACCAAAAGTAGCATATATGGGACGACTTCATCTCGGAACTCTGTTTAGCTGTTCAATGTAAAGCACCTGAAAACCTATATTGGACTTTTAAGAATACTAAATACACAAATACATAAATACATAAACAGGGAGGTCCATCCTCACCAGTAAGCACACCAGAAAGGTACATTAGCACAGGCATCTATTTTCTTTTTTCTCCAACTGCCAAATATCTTTGTATGTGTTTCTGAGGTGGGAATGGCTTTGCAAAAATGCATGTGAATGCCCACCAAATGTTATCTTTGACAGCGACCGCAGTGGGCATCTTTCTGTTTTAATGTAGGTTGAACAGATGACTCTTTAGGTGTTTCCAGAAAGAGGGTAAAAAGTGGATTTTGTTCTGAGTTCTGCTGGTAGCAAGTTCCATAACAGAGTGACAGCTCCTGAAATGTCATGTTGCTGGGAGTGTGTTGTTTAAACACCTATATATTCCAGCAAAAAGTTACATTTACTTATGAGGTCTCTCAGACCCCCCAATAGTTAGAGATGTAGGGAGGTGAATTAAGGTGACCCTCCTTGTCTGGTAGGCAACCTTGTTTAAACTTTATACTTGCCTTGAGGGGGAGACCGAGGAGTTATCAGAGAATCAGACTGAGGTAGTCATATTTTCTATAGGTTGAGAGAAGTCTCATTGCGGAGTGAAAAATTGCTTTAGAGGATTGAGGGTAGGTTGTCGGGGACCTGTTAGCGCAGCATTTTTTAAGTCTAGTAGCGATACGATTAGGGCATGGGATGTGTATTTCAGCGGATCTGGTGGTAGAAAAGTCTTGATTTTTTCCAGCACACTTAGGTGTAAGTTTACCGCTTTGTTTTTTTGTTTATGTGAGGGGTCATGAATAGTGTGGGATTCAGTACGATACTGAGTGATGGCAAGACTGATAGAGGGAAATCTGGTAAATTCAATTGATTGATCTGCCATATATGTGGTGTTTCCACAGTCCCAAGTGGCATTTGTAGTCAGAAAGATCCACAACTCTACATTTTATGAATCAGTAGTTGCAATTTGTGACCACAAAATCACATTTTTGCACACCAACATTCAACTCAGCTGAGGAAACACTTTTGTTAATCATTCCTAGAGTGCTCCAATTAGACAGAGATCCATATTCTTAACACTTATCAGAATATATGGGAGTCAAGTAATCTTATGCCCAGGTTAATATGAACCAGGGAACGAGGGCCCTTACAAAAAAAAACTTAGTGGCAAAGCTGAACAGTAGCTAGACTCATTGGAAAAGGGCCTGGGCAGTGAGACATGGTGCCCCCTTATAAGATGTTAAAACTGTCCAAATAATGATACAGCCAATATGCATGAAGGGTAGAACGTAAAACATAGATTGAAAAACAAATACGGCCGGATTCACAAAGGTATTGTCAGCCTTAAATGTAGGTGTCTGGCTGCAACACATTCATTTAAGCCTGCCATGAATTCACAAAAGCATTCCTTGCAGATGTAAATTGATTTATTGCTATGTATTTATTCATCACGAGTAAACACAAATCTAAAGTATTAAATCCCACTCATTGGGTGGGTAGTGGGTGTTGCAATGCATGGGTTTAACTTGTAAGCTTGTGAACTTCCGTCACGTACATGGGCATTCACAAACTGAAATCCAACCATTTCCCACTCAGCAAAGGGCTGGAGTAACTACCCTTCCATTAGGGTTAGAATTACTGATCACCCCCCGATTTGTTAGGGGTGCATAGGATTGACTTTCTCGATTGGGCAAAATGCTTTCCCAGCAGATTAAAAAACAAAATGTGCATTTGCACAATTTTGCATGCTATGCAACATATCTGCATGGCAAAGGAGTGACAGACTATTGGAGGCGGGGCTCACAGTATCTATATGGTAACTTCACTGGATGGGCAAATTGCTAAAGCAAATGCTTGGGATGGGGATCTTCTGACACATTCAGGGCTCTGACCAACATTCTCAACTGTTCGCAGTGAGTCAGAAGCTTTTGCCACATGGCTTAGAAGCTGGATCCTGGTGTCCCACTCCAGTCTAAAGAACAGTAAGGAAAGTATTGGACTTCGGAGGGGTTAAATGTACCATTCCAACTCCAAACAGCTCAAAAGTAGGTAAAGTGTCGGACTTCGGAGGGGTAAAATTTACTATTCCCTCTCCAGTCTGAGCAACACCAGGGAATGCATTGGACTTCAGAGTGGTTACATTTACTTTTCCCACTCCAAACAACACAACAGTAGGGAAAGTACAGGACTTTGGAGTGGTAATATTTATTTTTCCCTCTCCAGTATGTGCAACAGCAGGGAAATCATTAGATTTTGGAGGAATTAAAGTTTGTATTCCCACTCCAAACAACGTTAGTTAGGCAAAGTGTTGGACTTTGGAGGGTTAAAATTTACTATTCCCACTCCAGTCTGTGCAACAGCATGGAAAGCATTTGAATTCAGAGGGGTTACATTTACTATTCCCACTCCAAAAAGCTCAACAGTAGGGAAAGTGTCGGACTTCAGAGGGGTAAAATTCACTATTCCGACTCCAGTCTGGACAACAGCAGGGAATGTGTTGGAATTCAGAGTGGTTAAATTTACTTTTCCAACTCTAAACAACACAACAGAAGGGAAAGTACTGGACTTTGGAGGGGTAACATTTACTATTCCCTTTCCAGTCTGTGCAACAGCAGGGAAAGCATTAGATTTCGGAGGGGTTACATTTGTTATTCCCACTCCAAACAGTGCAACAGTAGGGAAAGTGTTGGACTTCGGAGCAGTAAAACTTACTATTCCCACTCCAATCTGTGCAACAGTAGGGAAAGCGTTGGACTTCGGATGGGTTGCATTTACAATTCTCACTTCAAACACGGCAACAGTAGGGAAATTGTTGGACTTCGGAGAGCTAGAATTTACTATTCTCACCCCAGAACAGCGCAACAGTAGGGAAAGAGGTGGACTTTGGAGGGGTAAAAATGTACTGTTATCACTCCAGTCGGTGAAACAGTTAGATTTCGTAGGGGTGAAATTTACTATTCCCACTCACAACAGCACAACAGTAGGAAAAGTGCTGAACTAACAAGAGGTTAATTTTACTATTCCTACTGCAGTCTACACAAGAGTAAGGAAAGTACTACACTTGAAACACATTACATAGACAAGTAACACCATGAATGTAGAAAAAATAGTAATCTCTTAATAGAAATATTATTAATTAACATGAAAAATATATATATAATAAAACAATTAAAAATAATCAATTTACATTACTCTTCAATAAAATAATTAGTTATCAATTAATAAATAATTGTTATTCAATTATTAATACATTAACTTTTCCATAATATTACTCATTTAAAATTCAATTAAATAATTGATTTACAAATAATAGTTAATTAGTTATTACTTGAATAACTTCCCAACCTATACTCCTAGAAACCTAGCATCCCCCAGCTAAAATATAATTAAACTAAATCAGAATTCCATATTTTACACATTTAAAAATCAATTAAATAATTAACTACTGGTTATTAATAAGTTATTAATTAGTTATTACTTAATTACCTTCCCACCCTGGCCCCTACAAACATAGCAGCCCACAACTAAAATATAAGTAAGATAAATAAGTATTCCATAAATGACATAATTAAAATTGAACTAAATAATTAATTAACAATTAATCATTAATTAATTAACTTCCCACCCTATACCCCTACAAACCTAAGCGCCTGGAAATAATTTATAACAAAAATAAATCAGTATTACCTCATTTACATGATATAAACATCGATATTATTTAAAATGATATTACTTACCTCAAAAAACGATCTCATATACTATCTGGGAACAGTAAGACAGTAAAACATGTTATGCATGATTGTCATTGATAATGCAATTTAGAAAGCTATATTCATTAAAAAAAACAAGAAATCAAAAAAAAGATCATCATCAAACCCTCATTTCTACCTCCCCAGTAGAATCTATTTTTGCCCGGCCAGGCCAACCTGACCTATCTTCAAAGTTGCCTCAATCTTTAACAGAACATTAGTAACAATGAAGTTTCATGAGGAACATGAGTGAACATTTAAGACGTTTCACCATCAGACAAAAACTTGGGGAAGAGATAGCTTTTACTACCAAAGGGAAGAAGGTTTCCTCTTTTACTGCTCCTAACACATCTCAATTAATCGCTGTGGGCCTAACACAGCATGCATTATAACTGAGGAAGAACTCTTCATAAGAGTAGATGCTTCAAGAGCTAACACAACTCCTGGAAACTTTATGCTAAAGACATCTGGTCATAGGAGTTAACTCTACCGACACCTACACCCACTACCTTATGCCAGTGAATTCTGGGACTATTACAGAAAAGATTAGTCTATGGACAGGAGACAGAAAGGCAGTACAGTATAGTATCCTATTCCATACAACATTTTGTATGTGACCACCTTTTTTAAAAATACCACAGAGTATGCTATAGAACTCTATAGAAGAAAGGAGAAGAGACTGACCACACAAATACAGGACACAGTTCATGGGCTTGCGTGGCCACGTTTCACTCAAATGTAAGGGAACACAGAGGACAGAATCAAATGCAAGAAAAACCTGAGTACATGGGACAGAGATAACACAAGTGCAGGGCTCACTTCACCAAGTTGCAAGCAGAATAGTTCACTTAAATGCAAGAGCACACAGATCATCGTGGTAGGTATCATACGAGGAAAAGATGTAGGCTTGAGGGTCTCTGAGAAGTGAAATGATGCATGAGATGTGACCCCAGATCATTCCTTAGACAAACATAGGAGACATATTTTGCATTTTTTACCATTAACAGTGAAGCAGTGGCTGGAGATGCATGATTGATGTCAAAAGAGGACCTATACCTGTGACACTTGTATGATTGGGAGAGCATCAGGCTCCACTGAGAGGAGGTTGGCTGAGGGAGATGCTATTGTGGAGCTGTACTTGAGGTGGGGCGTCCTTACAGATGAAATTAGATTAGCCTTCTCCACTACACATTTTGATTGCATGTTGCAGTTTTGAAGCCAACACCTTGGCAGAAGCAGAGCAGCTGGCTTTGCGAAAGCAGAGTCACAGATAACAATGCACATAACCACACTGGGATTCCTCTTGGCAATGCAAATTTGCAAACCCATGTAAGTCAAAAGGATAAAAGAGTGGCTAAGAGGTACTCCTCTCCCCTTGAGACTCACAATGGAACGCACAAATGTTTTGTCTGCCTGCAAAGCAGGAGGCAGGAGGTAACCCTTTACAGAGCGGTAGCTGCCAATATTCTCATGGATAGCTGCATGCTCCTGGTGATGGAAAATTCATGATGGGCTACTTCTAGTTTCTTTGTGACCCATGTGCCTTTAATGAACCGGGGTCACAAAGTTGGCAAATTGCTAAAGCAAATGCTTGGAATGGGGGTCTTCTGACACATTCAGGGCTCTGACCAACATTCTCAACTCTTTGCACTGAGTCAGAAGCTTTTCCCACGTGACTTAGAAGCTGATTCCCACATTAATATCCATGAGACCGGAAATGTGCACCTCACTGAAAACCCTCCTGTCGTGTAGTTCCTAGGAGTCCCCCAGGACCTGCGCATTTTGGATAACCTAAACTGAGGGCTTGGTGTCCTAACCACTTCCGGACACCCCCACAGAATATGTCAGCCGTTAGACCAGCTAGCTCTACAGTGCCACTACCATCCCCCTGTATTCTACAGTGGTGTAGGTAGTTTTCGGCAACCACTGAACATGACATCCCTTATTTCTCAGGGATCGTGAAAAACAGTACAGCTTGTGCTAGCTTTCTCTCAGAAAATTCACAGGATGACGATTAGGACGTTTCAATAAATGTTTATTGGTCCACCGACTGTCTTGTGAAAAAATATATGTGCTGCGACAATCAGGAGACAGAAACATACAAAAGAGATTGCTAGTACCAATATAGTGAATAGTAGATACATTTCTACCATAGTGCTAATAAGATGAACAGAAACAGTTCAGATAAAAACAGTAGCACTTGCATATTCCTAAAATGTGCTCCCTAAGTAATGTGCTAAAATTTACCTAGCCTAACCTGGTTGTGTATATGCATATAGATATGTGTATCTGTAGCTAAGAAACCCCTAGAGAAGAATCAGCCCCTCACCTGATGGTTTAGAACGAAGGACCCCATCTCTGCGTCGAGGATGACAACCCGCAAGGGATGTCAGACCACTGCTTGTCAGAGATTCAGCATGCAGGACCCCCGTCTCAGCTTCGAAGGAATTCTCCTCTAATTTTTAGGAGGGACTGAGGGTCTTTTATACTAAAGTGGTCACCCCAGGGTTTTTTCTAGAATCAATATGTTTTTAAAACAACCATGGATGCTTTGAAAACAATCATGAATGTTTTGAAAACAATCACCGATGTTTTTCAAAACAAGTGCGATCATGCACAGCTGGCTGTTGGCTAATGATTAAATAACTGGTGACCCTTATACAGAATAATTCTGCTATGCCGGAGGACATATTTATGTACGTCAGGTACAGGGATTCTGATATAAGACTAAGGGCCTGATTCCGATCTCGTAAGGAAGACCTCCAAATGGGATTTGTAAAGACCAAATCCGATTCGGAGCCTATCGTTCCGCCCGAATCGTCCCCCGTTCCTAACGAGCAAGTACGATGCGAGTATCCTGTATGCGCCGTGCAAATCGTTTACGAACCCGAACCTGTCCGTCCAACACGTTCGTAGCCGAATCGTGCCGCGCAATGGAGCCGTTTTCCGACCGAGCGAGTACGATGCGCGAATCGGACAGCTGTATCGTCTCGATCTCATCGAGACAAAACGGCTGTCGGATTCTGACTTTGGGGGGCCATAGCAGGCCCCCCTTTACCCGGAGCCCTCCAAATCTGTCACGAGGGTGTGCCCATGGGTCCCCCCGATCCAGGCATTCACAGTGTGGCGGACCACATGGGGTTCCGGCCACAGGGTGTACGCTTTTCCCCGCCCACCCCTTTTCTGCTATGGGAGCCTGTGTACGCCTCTGTACACGGGCTCCCATAGAGTTCAATTGGAGTCCGAGCGAGCCGAGTCCGTAAGCATACGGCAGCATCGTACTCGCTCGTTCGGACTCCCGAAGCATGTCTCGCTCGGAAAGCCCTCCAGATCCGAGTCGTATGGAGGGCTTTCCTTACGAGATCGGAATCGGGCCCTAAGAGCCTGGTGTCGAAGAGACAAGAGCAAGCTATTAGGTAAAAGGTCACCTGTGTAGACTCATTATAGTCGTGTGGATGGGATAATGTATGTAAAATGGGGTATACATCGATGAGACTATCCTAAAAGACATGACACCCACTCCTCATCAAAAGGTCAACAAGGTCAGCTAGGTAACGATAAATCTAACGTTTTTAAAAGGCATAAAAATTGCTTATAATAAAACATACTAAAAAGTATTTTTTTTAAAAGCCTGAAAAAATGTCCAAAAAGGAGTGTCATTATTTCCCTAAAGAAGCGTTCAAAAAGGTCCTCTAAACTTGTACGTATTGTGATTATTGCACTGACCACCTTGAAAGCCATAAAGCTCTGTTAGAGCCGAAAGAGAAAAAAAAACAAAGTCACATTCGACCTTCAGTTTACTTAATGTTTAAAAAGTAGCCAAACGGTTCCCAGGACAGGAGTGGCCAGATTGTTTTAAGAATCCTGCGCTGAAGACTCAAAATCGCTGAACATCGTATCCGCAGATGGCAGTCCCTCAAGAACTTCCATTATCATATCCAATGAGAAAAGGATGATCATCTCTGGTTCCCACGGCAGCCGCCGGGGAAGAGTTAGGTGCCTGCACCCCTGATGCTGATGCCTATATTTCTGGAGTTGAGCCAATATCCCTTCCAACAGGAGTGGAAGCATCCCTTGGAGGCTCTAGAAATGCTGTCATCAACATGGGAATACTCTGTGGACATCTGTACGTGTGGGCCTGCAAAGGTGCCAGTAGCGCGTCTATGTCCGGTGGCGCAACCGATGGAAGTGTCAGACACGCAGCCGAATCCGCAGAAGAGGCAACTCAGGACTCCACGCGGCCTGCTGTTGAGAATCGACCACATACTGTGGTTTGATCGGATCAATGGAGACAAATCTTTTTTCTTTTCAGCCGGCAAGAGGCGGAAGGAGAATTGTTCTTGTTCCTTGAACCTCCAGGACAGGTACAGGTGTTCTGTAGGATGGCCCAAACTCCTTCTTGTCCACGATCTTTTCTCTGACTAGGTCCCCAACCTTTGGGACCCAGACAGGTCTTGCCAGAACCGGTTTCACTTCCCCAGTGGCAATGCGTTTTACTTGGACGTTGCTTTGTAATGCCCGGAATTCATTGAGTTCCTGTAAAACAGCCAAACGATCATTCAATTTAAATGGTTTTACATCCGCCACTGTGCTGGCACAATCGAAGTCAGGTACCCACATTCTTGTCCCAAACAAAATCTCATAGGGTGTATGCCCTCCCAAGGATTTTCTTGGCATATTGTTCAGTGCCCTCTGGACCCCGCATAGAGTGATTGACCCAACTACTGGCCGCACCTAATACCTGTGCTGTTAAGGATTGCTTTAGGTCCTGGTTTTTCCTCTCTACCACCAAATTTCTATCGGGATGGTAGGGGGAGGAGCACCGCAAGGCCACGCCCATACTTTCCATGGCTTCCTTGTAAGCCCGAGAGCTAAACGCAGGGCCACGGTCGGAATGTAACGTGCCAATTGCGTATGTCCCAATGAAGACTCGCAAATCCTTTATAACAGTTCGAGCGTCAGTCGAGTGCTTAGGCCAAACCCATAGAAATCTAGAGCATGAATCTACTGCCACCAAGATGTACTTGTATGCCCCGTCTGAATTTAAGGGTCTGCAGTGATCCAAATAGACACATGCGAGAGGTCTGTCTGAAATAAGTAATGGTGTTTGTGGTGGCCGTGCTACGGTGGAACCTTTCATCTGCAGACAGATGTCGCACTTTAAGACATAAGCCTTTGTTTGTTTGGACAAACTTGGCCACCAGAATCGCCGCTTCAGTAACAAAACTGTAGCAGTGACTCCTGCGTGTGCAGAGCCCAGACACTCGTGTGCAGCTAGCATTAAACCTAATCTGCGATCAGTGTTTGGTATAACTCTATCCTCCACTCCTGGAATTTGAGCATACAGTGTATTTTGCGCATCTAATTTATAGGAATATTTGAGTGGAAAGCCCTTTTGGACGGCAGACCCGTTCTTTGAGGCGTTGACAGTTATCCGTATGTCTCCGTCTATCCTCGTGCTAGAATGAGTGATTGCAGCAACGGCAGCAGTTCGCACTGTCGCCTTGGAGGCTTCATCAGCCAGTGTATTCCCATCAACGTGCACTCCAACAAACTGGTGACTCAAGGTGTGAATAACTTGAGCCCGTGGCAGGCATGCTTTCAGCTTTGACACTTGTTCGTACTGCAGGAACGCATGTGTTTTTAATGTAGAATTGTATCTGTAATCTACATCTGTTGCAGTGAGAGAATTAGCCCATTGTATCCATAGCGGATGCAGTGCTTTTGCATTTGGAATGCTTGCTTTGGTAACAGCTTCTAAAGTTGGTACCTGGGTTAAGACAATTATGCGTTTTCCCTGTGCTAGTGCTTTTTCTCTCACTACAGCAGTCTGTACTGCGGTCAATATTTTTTCTGTGGCCGCGAATCGCATTTCAGCATTTGTGTATAAATGTGATTTGTATGCAATTGGAACTGTCTCACCTTCATTGAACGTGAGGTAAGTATATCCTGATAGACCCAGAATGACCCGGATCACCAAGTTAGTGGTATTTACACGTATGTGCAAATGTTTAGATGCTATCATGTCAGCCTGAACTGAATGGAGAGTATGTGTGTGTTGTTGTGTCCACTAATGTGGTGTGAAATCAGGTCTGATTAAGTCGTAGAAAGGTTTTACTCTTTCTGCATATCTAGAATGTATTTTCCACCAACATTTAGAAATCCTAAAATGGATTGCAAACCTTTTAGATTTTTTGGAGGTTGGAGCAGTGCACACTTTTCTAAAAAGTTGGCTGCCAGGCTCTTGCCTCCACTTGATAGCTCATATCCCAAAAACAGGACATTGAGATGGGCAATTTTAGATTTTTTTAAATTAAATTTATAGCCCAAATTGTTGAATCCCACAATTATGTTGTTTACCCTGCTCAAGTGTTCAAGTAATTCATCGTCCGTCAGATAGATGTCATCTACATAGGACACAGCCTCCTCATTGCAAGTTTGTAATATTTCTGACACTCTTGCTGAGAAGAGCCCCGGGCTGTTCTTATACCCTTGAGGCAAACAACAAAACTTTTGCTGAGTGCCGAGCACTGAAAATGCTGTCAAATATCTGTTTTCTGGAGCTATATTTTGGCAGGAGAATTCATTCGAAATATCTAATGTCGTTTTGTATTTCTTCTGCACAATGTTATTCATTAGTGCGGCACTGTGTGCATTTTGAACTGCAAATGTTTGCGTGTATGTGTTCAAATGTCGGTAATCTAAAACTAGACGATATGTGTTGTCAGGTTTCATTACTGGAAACAAAGGATTATTCATCGGGGAGGTGCAAATCTCAGTCACACCTTAATATTCAAGTTGGTCTAAGATTTCTTTGACCTGCCTTTTTGCATTGCTTTTTATAGGGTACTGTCTTTGAGGATATAGAGTAGATTTTAATGGGATTTCGTGGTGGGTAGACTCCACGTTCCACCATACATGGTTGCGGTATAATGCCGGAGCTAGCGCTAACACCCACTCCTGCGCGTATGAGTGTTTTAATGATTCTGGAACGAGGTCGGAAAAAGCTGGCAAAATGATGCTTTCCCCCTTTGGGCAATCCATCACAAACTCAGGCGGCCAATCTCTTTCTGCTAGCAGTATATCATATCCAGAGGTCAAATTCTCCAAAAAGAGACCTTTAACCTTTCTTGAGATGTCCCCCTCTATTTGAAGTGTAATTTCATACATTCTATGAGGGACACTAACTCTGGTATCAGGAGTTTCCACCGTGATGTGCTCATTCCATACTGCTGTCACCAGAAAATCCTTCAGGTTCTGGAGAGCTATTGTTACTTCTGCCGCGCTGTCTAGCATCATCAGAGCCCATTCCCCATTCAGAAGCTGAGTCCTCAGTATCCTGGGCATTTCTAATTTTTAAGCCGGCTACTTTCTTCTTTTTGAATTGAGGTTTTGCTTTATATTGGTCTTCCTGTTTGATAATGTAATCTGAGGTGCAATGTGTTTCCCCTTTTGTCTTTGGTCGATCTTTTTGCTTTTGTTCTGATTGGCCATCCCTCTCCAAGTTTTTTGATGAACCCTGGAAGGAAAGAAAGGAACGTGTATCAGTGTCCTGATACCTATCAGGTTTTTTAATGTTATCACGATTCCTAAGGTTGTACCTCTTTTCAGAGATCTCCCGTTGGGGAGACCCACCCCTTGATCGTGAATTATTTTCTGAATTATTATTTTTTTTAATTTGTTTTCCCATTTCTTTTTAGAAGAAGTGGGTGCTTGCTTTGAGTTGTCTTTGTCGGGACTACCCGCCATTTGCGGCTTCCCTGCTTTGGTTCCCAAATTATCTCTACCTAATTCAGCATAAGTTTCTTTGATAATTTTTGGTCAGTCTCGCTCCCTATTTCTAGGTGCTATTTCCCTTAGGTGGCTGTGTATGGCCACTGCTGCTGCCTCCCCCTTTATGTTGCTCAGCATTATTGCCGAGACTTGGGCAAAATCACCCAACAATTTCATTCCCAAGTCCATGGCAGGTCCTGCCCCGTACTTATTTTGTATTTGTTTCAATACTTCTGGAACTACTGCTAAGGAAGGAGTACTGTGTATTCTGACGTAAAAGGCAGCACTCTAGGCAGAGGCCGCTACTCGTGAGCTCTTTTAAACAGTATTTACTGCAACGTTTTTTAAACTACTTTTAACTTTAAGGAAACTGTCTTTTGAATTTGAAATTGCCTTGTATCACTCACCGCGCCAGCTACCGGGCTCCCTCTGTGCCCTCGCTTACTTCCTGGTCCCCTGGACCAATGAGGCTTGTTGGGTGGCGGAACGTGGTACTGAATCGGCATAAATGCCGGCGGCAGCGCGGGAGCGGGCACTCTAGGCAGAGGCCGCTACTCGTGAGCTCTTTTAAACAGTATTTACTGCAATGTTTTTTAAACTACTTTTAACTTTAAGGAAACTGTCTTTTGAATTTGAAATTGCCTTGTATCACTCACCGCGCCAGCTACCGGGCTCCCTCTGTGCCCTCGCTTACTTCCTGGTCCCCTGGACCAATTAGGCTTGCTGGGGGGTGGAGTGTGGTACTGAATCGGCATAAATGCAGCAAAGTCTCTTAAAACTTGGCTGTTCACTCAGGCTTATTAACTTCTCCTCCGAGTTCGGTCCCTAGACAGCGCCATGAAACCAATCGGTGTACGAGCGCTTTATAAAACCCTTTAACATAACATAGCAAAGATTGTTCCACCAGTGGTACAATCCTCAATCGAGGGAAGCAAATGGTTAGCATTCTATGTTTTTCCTGCGGACCCATATGGGGAAATACTGCTTCCAGCTGTGCAATTTTTTGTGCTATCCAGAACAGAATTTGCTCCCGTTTGGAAGGAATTGTCCCTATTACTGATTTCAGTGTCTGTGGGTTCATTGTAAGTATGGTCTGATGTGGGCCAGCTGGAGCATTTCTCGCAGGTTGGACTGTTAATGTTCGCATGACGAACTGCACAATGTGTCTGTATAGTCTGACTATGTCTTTGTATATTTTTCATACTTCATCCACTGGTAGTGTATCTATTTCGGGATGTGAAGTGTATGTCACTAAGACCGGCCAGGTCGCTCCTTTCATGCTGAGCAGACCGAGTCTCACAACAGATGCTGTGTGTGGGAGGGCGCCTTTAAATCAGCTTTTATGCTGCTGGTAAGTTAACGGGACTTCAATGTCTTCGAAAGGGATGTATTCTTCCGGTGGTTCAATTACAATGTAAGTGTGGAACAATTTAGTCACTGGATCTGCAGGTGGGAACTTAACCCAGGAATAGAATACCTCTGATCCAAACACCTCGTGTGCCTCCATCACAAAGGTAACACAGCCACCAGTTGCTGGTACGCCGTGTTTTAACAATTTCATAGTCACTGCATGTCTGCAGTTCTCTGTGATGTTAAGAGCGTTTGCAGCTTCGTCTTTCCCTGAGCCCCCACCACTCGTGTTGTCAGGCATTCTCAAATGGAGAAGAATAACTAAGGGTTTTGCAAAATGTGGAAACCTTCTATCCTTACAAGCTTGCTAAACCTTTGGCCAATACACAGAGCATATATGCTCAGCTGAGGCGGATTTTCCCTTCCCACTTCAGACGTCTCTGTAAAGGTGTGAGTAGGGCTTTCTGAGTAAGCACGACTGAACTACTCAGATTTTCACTGATAAATAAGAACCAAACCAAAGTTGGCGGTGCCATGTAGTGTAGTTCCTAGGAGTCCCCCAGGACCTGCGCGTTTTGGATGACCTAAACTGAGTGTTTGGTGTCCCAACCGCTTCCGGACACCCCCACAGGATATGTCAGCTGTTAGCTCTACAGTGCCACTACCATCCCCCTGTATTCCACAGTGGTGTAGGTAGTTTCCGGCAACCACTGAACATGACAACGCTCATTCTCCAGGGATCGTGGAAAACAGTACAGTACGTTTCGCTCAGAACCTCGTGCTTGCTTTCTCTCAGAAAATTCACAGGATGACGATTAGGACGTTTCAATAAATGTTTATTGGTCCAGCGACAGTCTTGTGAAAAAATATATGTGCTGCGACAATCAGGAGACTGAAGCATACAAAAGAGATTGCTAGTACCAATATAGTGAATAGTAGATACATTTCTACCATAGTGCTAATAAGATGAACAGAAACAGTTCAGATAAAAACAGTAGCACTTGCATATTCCTAAAATGCGCGCTCTAAGTAATGTGCTAAAATGTACCTAGCCTAACCTTGTGTAGGTGTATATGCGTATAGATATGTGTATCTGTAGCCAAGAAACCCCTAGGGAAGAATCAGCCCCTCACCTGATGGTTTAGAATGAAGGACCCCGTTTCTGCATCGAGGATGACAACCTGCAAGCGATGTCAGACCGCTGCTTGTCGGAGATTCAGCATGCAGGACCCCGTCTCAGCTTGGAAGGAATTCTCCTCAAATTTTTAGGGGGGGAGTGAGGGTCTTTTATACTAAAGTGGTCACTCCAGGGTTTTTTCTAGAATCGATATGTTTTTAAAACAACCATGGATGCTTTGAAAATAATCATGAATGTTTTGAAAACAATTAAATGAAATGAAAATGAAATGAAAAGGGGATTTGTAGAGCGCATGGTTACCCTGGAGCATCCCAGCGCTAAGTGGTATAAGAGAGGTCTGTCTGACGGTTAGGGGAATAGCCATGTCTTCAGCAGCTTCCGGAAGCCAAGATGGTTTGATTCCCTTCAGAGATGGAGAGGGAGGGAGTTCCATAATTTGGAGGCATTATAAGAAAATAGCCTGCCACCACTTCTAGCTCTCTTAATTCTTGGCATTTTGGCTAGGTCGAGGGAGTCAGATCGAAGATTTCTAGAGGCTTTGTATGGATGGATCAGATTTTTGAGAATGGAAGGTCCATTCCCCTTCAAAGACTTGTGGGTCACGCAAAGGGCCTTAAAGTCGATCCTTTCCTGCACCGGAAGCCAGTGCAGCGCGGGCACCGCGGGCTTGGCCGAGCAGTGACGATTAGTACCAGTGAGTAGTCTGGCTGCCGAGTTTTGGACGGTCTGAAGTCTTGTAATCACTGCTTTGGGGGCCCCAAGGTATAGGGCATTACCAAAGTCGATCCTGGATAGGATCAGGGCTTGGATCAGGAGTTTTTTGGCTAGGAATGGAAGTACCGGGAGGATTTTTCGGATCGATTTAAGCATGCCATAGCAGGCGGCAACCGTCTTCCTGGCTTGAGTTTTAAAGGACAGATCTTGGTCCAGCCATATGCCTAGACTTTTTATTTCGGCTTTGGGTCCGGAGCAGTGCCCATGCAGGCTGGCCAGATAGCATTCAGGTTAGTGCTAGGGTGGTTGCCCAGAAGCATTATTTCAGTTTTTTCGCCGTTGAGTTTGAGATGGGAGAGACTCATCCATTTTGCCACTTCTGCTAGGCAAGTGTGAAGGTCGGTGGGTGACTGATTAACTTGGTTCAATGCCACGACCAGCTGCGTATCGTCAGCATAAGACACAATGTGAACTCCAAATGGGGCGACTGTGTCCGCCAAAGGGGCCATATAGACATTGAATAGGGTCGGGCTCAGGGAGGAGCCCTGAGGGACTCCACATTGCAGAGGCAGAGGGTCAGATGCAATATCGTCTTCAAACACCTGGAAGGTCCTGTCTTCCAGGAAAGATTGGATCCAGGAGAGAGCCTGACCGGACACTCCTACATTCTTGAGACGGTGAACCAGAATTTGGTGGTTCACCTTATCAAAGGCCGCGCTTAGGTCAAGGAGGATGATGGCCGAAGAACCTCCTGAGTCAAGGATCTTCCTTGCTTCCTCCACCACCATAAGCAAAGCGGTTTCGGTCCCTTGGCGTGGGCGAAAACCGGTTTGAGATGGGTGGAGCAGATCATGTGACTCAAGGAACGCTGAGAGAATAGTGTTGACATATTTTTCAGCGATTTTACTCACTCCTGGAAGGAGCGAGATGGGCCTATAATTACCAAGGTCCTTGGAATCGAGGTGAGGTTTCTTCAGTAAGGCTTTCACCATAGCTCTTTTCCAGTCGGACGGGATCAGGCCCGAGGTAAAGGAGGCGTTAAGCATACTAAGGATATAAGGAGCGACAATAGGGACGACCATTTTCAAAATGTTTAGAGGAGCAGGGTCAAGTGGGGACCCACTTTTAACGGAGGCAAATATGGGTAACAGGGAATCCAGGGACAAGGGTTCAAAGACCTCCAAGAGGGGTACATTCTTGGCTTGGGAAGGATAAGTGGAGTAGATGATAGATGCGTTAACTTTCACCGGGAGGCTTTTGAGGATGTTTTGTACTTTTGCAAAAAAGAATTGAGCGAGGTTATTGCACCGCTGTCCCGAACGATCAGGGAAAGTCGGTGGATCCGGAACTCTCAACAGCTTTTTGGTGATCCGGAAAATTTCTCTATGTGAGTTGGCTGTGGAAAGGATCTGCTCCTCATAATAGGATGCTTGTGCCTTTCTAATTTCCGCCTTATATGTCCATAAGGTTGCTCTGTATTCTGCTTTCTTATTGGACGAGTAGTCTTTCCTCCAGAGCCTCTCCCTCTTTTTACATAGGCTTTTGAGGAGGCGTAACACGGGGGAGTACCATGCTGATATGTTAGATCCGCTCTTTTTTTGTAAAGATTTTTTTGGAAGCACCAAATTAAGGGTTCCTTCGATCCAGGAGGTGAAGCGGTTATAGGCAATTACCGGATTGGTGTGTGGGGCAGGGAGCCTCTTACTAAGTTCCTGGGACCATTTCTCCACTGAGATCTTAGACCAGGGACGCTTAAATCACCGATGTTTTCCTAAACAAGTGCGATCATGCACAGCTGGCTGTTGGCCAACGATGAAAAAAGTGGTGACCCTTATACAGAATAAATCTGCAGTGCCTGGGGACATGTTTATGTATGTCAGGTCCTGGGTTTCAAATAGAAGACTAAGAGCCTGGTGTTGAAGAGACAGGAGCAAGTTATTAGGTAAAAGGTCACCTGTTTATAATCGTTATAGTCGTGTGGATTGGATAATGTATGTAAAATGGGGTATACATCAATGAGACTATCCTAAAAGACATGACACTCCCTCTCTCTCCACAAGGGACTTGAGAATCCGAGGCACTGCAAACACTGTGGTCACAGCTCAATGCAAAGAAGTGCACAGCCACCAAGGTTTTTGTGTATCAATATGTATGACAGTGCAAGGAAGTAAGGGCATGGAATGGGAGTATCAGAGGGAGATTTACACCAGGAGGCATGCTAAACTTTATAAATAGAGCCAGAATACATGGTTTGCAGGCCATTTTATTGATAGAAATTGGCAGGTTGGTCAACCTCCCCTGGGTGTCTTGCTGCATATAAAGCTAAACGCTACAAAAGAAAGTTAATAAAGAGACCCGTAGTGGAATGATAATGGGAACAGCAACATATGGTTTTCACTAAATCCAATAACTGATATAAGAATTTTGACATCTAACCAACTTGGAGAAAAGCTGCTTCATTCACTGATTGGTGATGGTTTCAGTTGGTATTTTTAAGCTAACAAATAGAATGTTGCTGTTTTTATCCAAGGACATACATTTTTCAATGTCCAAAACAAAAAACCTGTATGGAGCAAGTTGATCCAGCAGATGTTTGTAAATAGGCAACTAAAACAGAGCCATGGCCCTCCCAACATGCCGGAGTGCAACGTTAGATTGGGGGGCAGAGGGGGGGGCAGGCATGCACTGCTAAAAGGAAAGGATGGTACCATCTTGCTTTTAGCCTCAAAATTTCTATCAGGTACCCCCTGGTGGCCACAATGTCGGGTTCTGGTGGCCTGAAAAAAACATAGCCATCTTCTTTTATGCACTACTCAGTCTCTGTGCCAGTGAACATGTTGGGAGTAAAAATGGCTTCATGGCAATCTCAGTTATCAGTCCTTGTGACTCTCCGCATGTGAAACTGCAGGGGCTTTTAATAGGTGAGTTACACATTGCAAATTCTGTTGCACCTAACTCATAGCTACGTTTGTAACCAATTATTTGTCACTATGCTATAGCTAATTATCATCTAATAATTTCAATATTTTCATAAAAATGAAAAGGCCAGAACTGCAGAGATGTGGCATAGGACTCCGCTGGACTTCAAGTTTGACAGCACATTTACAGCTTGCCCTGGGGGCAGTCTCTGTTTCCAATTTACTGTGAGCCGTGTGAGCACTGCAGGTGCTGGTCTCTCTGAAAGCGCTTACTCCTTCCTGCGCCTCACTGAAAGGTTTGACAGCAGTCGAAGAAATCTGGCTCTGCCCTGAGGATCTGTGGATCTGCAGCTCTGTCCAAGGAATCCCTCATAGGTATCTGGGAGTGAAGCGGCTGACTCATGACTTGGGAGCGGATTGTGTTTTTTCGCCCTCAATGCAGGGTGTTGCCATAATATTAATCATTACTGTGGATAGAAACAAATAAACTCAGGCTGCTGTTACGGCAATCTGGAGCTTTGGGTTTTCTCACTTACCAGCCGGATTGCAAGCTTGCTTTATTTCTCCCAAGATGCACCGCGTCAGTGCCAGACCAGCAGACCTGTGAGAATAAAGTTTGCTGAACAGCAGCAAGAACAGAAGATTTTTTTCAGATCTCTCCTTAGCCAAGTTTAACTGATGGAAAATATTTTGGGCATACATTTGCAGAAACTGCATTACCTTCTCAATAACGGAACATGAATACCCAGGGACTGATTCACAAAAGTAACTTACACTTTTCAGCATTCACAAACCCAGAGTGTAAGGGCCAGATGTATAAATGTTTAGTGATTCAGTAACCAGTCACAAACTGGTTTCCAACTGCTAAAATAGACATTTTGTGTGTATGAAAACTCTTTGACTCCTTTTTTTTGTGATGCCATTGAATTCCGATTCGTAACATTAGCAACTCCAAATACCACATTGTTATTATATATTTCCTAATAGCGATTTGGTATTTATATGTATGAAGCGTTCACAAATTGTAAGTAGTCACAGAATAGGGTTTTTACATATGCAATTTCCCAACAGCTCGAGATCAGGTGCTAATACGGTGTAACATATATGAACAGCTCTAAAATGCATAGGTCCTTTCACAATGATGTCCTTCTATGTGTTGGTGAGGAGGACGAGGATTTTAACTGGTCTAGAGAGAAGGTGAAGGAGGAAACAGAAGAGGAATTTAGGGTTAGGATAACCATTTTTGAACAGAAGAGGAGATCAATGAGAAGTATAGACTGAGTATCCAGTTCATTTTAAAGATTTAATGGCAGATTTAAAACCACTTTTAGAAAGACCAACAGACAGAAATAATGCCATTCCACTACATTTCCAGATACTTTGTTCTCTACACCTTTTAGCTTCAGGAAGTTACCAGTGAGTTATTGCAGTAGCAGGTGTAGTGTTACAAAGTGCCTAATCAGGGGTTTTCCATCGTTTTTCTGGATGTTATGCTGTCAAAAATTAATGAGTATATTTTGTTTTCTAACTCACAACAGCATTTACAGCAGACTAAACTTAATGTTTATTGTATTGCACAATTCCCCCACGTTATAGGTTGTGTTCATGGTACTCATACTGCAATTTGCCCATGATCAGCAAATTAGTTTGTGTTTTGTAATCGCAAAAATAGCCACTCCCTTAATATCCAGGCTGTGTGTGATGCCTCTTGTATTATAATAGACCTTGTAGCCCGATTTCCTGGCAGCACAAATGACTCTTACATGTCCCGCCACAGTGAGATTTATAATTGCCTTTCTCAAGGTGATTGTGGAGCTAGATACTTGCTTGGCATGTGTGTAAATAGTAAGAACACAAGTGTATACTGTACAAACATCTTTCTTATTCTAAGGTATTTTTCATTTGCAGGTGACAGCGCCTATGCATTACATCTTTGAATGATTACACCATATTTAAATCCTAACACCAGAAGTGAGCTCAGATATAACCAAGCTCACAAGAAAACATGCTCAGTAATAAAGCACATATTAGGGATTAGAGGAAGATTCAGAGATCTGCATAAAAGTGGAGGAGCTCTCCAGTACAGGCAAGACACCTGCTGCAAAATAGCAGGAACATGTGCTCTGCTGCATAACATTGCAACAGGGAAATCCTCCCGGATGTAGAAATAGAATGTGAATTTGATCCTGAGGGTGATATTCCAATTCCCCAATTGCCTCAAGATGCCTCCTGTGCTGCTGAAGGCCTAGCACGTCGTGCAGATATAACACATTACTTTTAAGGTAAGCAAAAACAAAGTATGGAAATTAAGCTCAAGACAGCAGTGTTGTGTAGTTCCTATATATCCTATACAGGACCTGCATGTTTGGCTAATGTGAGAAGTTGGCCTGGTATATGCTGACCACTAATTAAAGTGGGCACCTTGCACCAGTCCAAGCGACCCTTATTGATAATTAGGTTAAAGACAACCTTTATTGAAAGCTATCCTAGTGGTAGCTATGGAGAGCAGCCTTCAGGCTAAGTCTCCAAGGAATGTAAAGCAGCTTGTTTTACCAGTATATAACCTCCTGAATGACCAAATGAAAGGAGAACCACACAAGGAATATATAAAATATATGTATTTATTACTAAACACTCTCTACTAACCTCTTTATGAGATTAGAGAACAAAGCACACAATATTAAATCACTAGAACGACAGTAAATAGCACAATACACAGTGGGCTCCAGGGGGAGACCAAACCATATACTAAGAAAGTGGTATAACAACCACGACTTGACTAGACACAGTGCCTAGAGCACGTAGAATCGCTGGGACCCCAAGGAACCACCCAAGGTAGTGACACACTGGACCCACGGAGGACGGGTGCAGTGTGTGAACACAGGCGCGAGCTCCGTACAACTCTATGGGAAAGTCTCGGTTGGAAATTTAAAGATTAAGGATACTTAGGAGAGGACTTTAAGCAAACCCAGCTAAACATAGAAGGTTCTATGGCCAGCACCCTTGAGAGTCCCGAGGTACCCGTGTTACCTATCCCAGAGGAGCCGGGTGCATAGGGGTCAAGTGGTGTCGGAACCCCTCGTCGTTTTCAATGGCGTGATGCAAAAAAGTACTGATGCCGTGGAGAAGAAAAGTGTCCGGTGTGATCCAAGCCTGGATCGGAGATGAGAAGAACCTGAAAGCAGAGGGGACAAAGTCTGGGTCACTTCACGTAACCAGGAGCGGAGCAATCGAATGCCCACCGATGTCGGGTGCTTCAGGTGAGAAGAGGTGAAGCTTGACTCTGCAGCCACGGGGACCAGGAGGTGCTGACGACAACCAAAGTCTGGAGGTGAGCTGTCCCACAAAGGATGTCGAGTGCTGGGGGGTCACTGTCCGGATTGAACACCAACAAGCCTTGGCAACGGTAACCCATGCAGTCAGAGGAAAGATGCTTCTGTGAGGACCAGCAAGGTCCTGGGGACTCTCCAAGCAATGGAGAGTCAGGGCACATCTGGAGCAACCAGGAAAGCCCACTGAAAGTTAAAGTTGCCTTCACAGGGACCCACAGGCCAACGGACCAGGGATCGCGAAGGGACCTCGAGCTGACTCACTAAATACCAGCCCACGGAACACTCGTGGAGTGTAGGCCGGAAATGTTCAGTGGAATTACTGCTCGGGGACAGGACTACAAGTAGCCCAAAGCACAGCCTCAGGGGTTGCCAAAAAGCATATGCTGCTGCAAATGTACACGGTGCCCAGGGGTTCGGGTTGCACGGTCCCCACGAGGGATACGGGCCTCAGAATTGCCTCAGAGACCATGGGAACCCACCTCCTGTATTGCAGAAATCTTCGGAGTCCTTCAGGAGCTTCGTAGATGCAAACCGGTCAGATGCGTTTAGGTGCCTGCTCAGCAGGGGAGTAACTCCTTTACTCCAAGGGAGATTCTTCAGTCATCCAGCGTTGTGCAGATCGTCGAAGTACTTGGTTTCTGTAGCAGAGTTTAGTCCAGGTAATATCCAAAGTCCTGTAGTCAGGGGTTCCTATTTTATACCCAAGGAAGGGGTGGGACAAACTCTGGGGACCCACCTATGGGAGGGTCAGGACAGAGGGGTGGCTACACCCATGTCCTTTGTCCAGTTTCGCACCAGAGCAGGAGCAAATGGCTCCTGCAACCGGTTTGAGCTGGACTATGCACAGGGACACCAAATGTGCCCCCAGTGCAGACATCAAAGCACTCTGAGAGTGCACCCACCCAGCCCCAATACACTAAAGCCTGTCTGGGAGGTGGTCACACCTCCCTGTGACAGGAAACCTATTGTCAAGCCTTCCCCTGCCGGAGTTTCATCCAGCAGCAGGAGGGCAGACTTGTGTCTGTGGCTGGCAGCATTCATTTTGTGATGCCAGGGTCAAAAAAGCTGGTACCGGGTGTAGCGGTGTTGTCATATTTCTCCCTCTAGGAGGGTGGAATCATACCTCCCACAGGTATGATTCCAAGGTCTTTGACACCAAACATGACATGTTTCCATGCAGCCGTTTTAAAGTTAGCATTTACCGCGAGGTTATAATGCACTTAAGTATATATGGTTGGCTGCATCACAGACAACCCCGGAAAAGAGGTTCCGAAGGCTGCAGAGGGGCTCTGCTCATGCATGGGCACCCTCTCACATAAAACCCAGCACCCTGCCTTCAGGATTGATAAGGCCTGCCATAGGAGTGACTGATGGTTTATATGTGCAGTGATTAGGATATAGTGAACCTATATCTAAGTAAGGGGTGCATGCACCACCTTACACAGGCTGCTGTAGCAGACCTGTTGTGTCATTTTAAATAGTCTCTCAGGGGTGGCATAATACATGCTGCAGCCCCTGGGAGGCCTCTGGTGTACCTATGCCCTGGGTACATAGTATACCATATACTAGGGACTTATAAGGGTACCCCAGAATCCAATCTGGAGTGTACCTAAAGTACATGCAATCAATTTAGAGGAGAAAGCAGCTAGACTGGGGTCCTGAATAGCAGGATCCTAGTCAGACTAAGTCGAAAACAGTGAAACATCAGCAAAAAGTGGGGGTAACTATAAGAAGCAGATCCTACTCTCCTACAGATAACATAAACTGTGGGTTTGGTGGCAGACTGGTTCCGAGCACCCCCACCGGATACGTTAGCCTGTTTGCATTAGCTAGCTCACAGTGCCACTAGAATCTCCTCTTATCTGGGAGAGAATAGTTTCTGGCAACCTCAGAACATGACAACCCTGATCCCTTAGGATCGTGGAAACAATATACTACTTTTCGCTAAGTCACTCGTGCTCACTTAGTTTGTCTCAGAGATACACAGAATAAAACAGGGTGTTTCAATAAGGATTTATTGAACAGCTGTTATTCTAGTGTAAAATAGATGAGCTGCAACAACCATTAGACAGTAGCATAGATATATGGTTAGCAGTACTATGAAAGTAAAGGGATGGTATAGTTCTACCATCTTGCAGTAATCATGAATATATACAAGTACATAAAACACATGATAAGAAAGGGCGTACTCCTACGATGTCTCCCTAACTAGATGTACCTAGCATCTGTGTAGGTGTTATGCCAAGAATCCCTCTAGGATCTAGTCCACCCCATTACCTGAGAGTTAGAGAATGTGGGACCCTGTCCTGGTCTCGAGTTGGACACCCCGCGAGGGATGTTAGACCACTGCTAGCTGGAGCGTCTGCATGCAGGAACCTCAGCGTCTCTGGTCAGTGTGTCAGCCGGGAAGTCACGGTCTCCTCTGTCTGTCTAAGCAAGACATGATGTATATATACCCATAGGTCTCCCCAGGGGTCCTTGCTGTGTCACTGTGTCGGCCTAAAGGATGACGTCGGGCTTGAACTTTAACATTGATATTATACAGGAGATGTTCGTCCTGCTGTGCTTCCAAGAAGCCTCATGCATAATGTATGAGTTTCGAACCAGGGGAAAAGCCTCGTTCTGAATGCAGTGTCATATCTAGGTAAAAGGTCAGTCCCTATGAACCGTTATGTATGTAATGTAGGGAAGGATATAGGTGAAAAGGTTGCAGTGTTACCTGCGCCTATATAGGGTACCTATATGGAATATAACAGCATTGTTGTTATGCCATTGCAAAAAACAACTCCTTTTACTCATTTTTATGAATAATGTAAATGTTTAGTGTTATTCACACAACAAAAGGTTTCTAAATATTTCAATGTATTTGTTTCAAGTTACATTTATGAAAACAAATGAAAAACAGTGTTAATAAACAAACACACTATTAGTGTTTTCTTCTGCCTCGACTCACACTAGTTTTCTCTGTAGTAGATGCTTGAGTAGTAGCAGGTGTATCATTACCAGATGTATGTTTGCATGTGCGTCGAACATTAATTACACCTGCCACAGAGAGGCTACTAAGACGTGAAGCCTCATCATTTTCTCCTACTCCTATATCACCGTTCCTGAAATGTTATAGTGTTGGCAAATCATGATACTACTTTGTATATTAAAAATAATCCTTATCTTGAGAAGTAGGTGGTGTGTTCGATGTATCACTGTCGGGTAAACCAACAACACTTTCTGGCTAAAGAGTGGACTCGATTAGAGTTTCTAAAGGAGTTGGTGATGGCTGTTGTTAGGGTTCCCCGTCTGTCCCCCTTGCCTCTACAAGACAGTTGGCGGCCTTCTTCTTTTGGCCTTGACCGCAAATCGTACCACCTTTTCCGAATTTCATGGATGGTGCGCAGGGTGCAATCCAATGGAATTTTTTTTGTCCCTTGTGTCCTTTTATATTTTATTCTTTTGTGGCTCAGTAACATTAAAAGAGCTTTTGCCAAAAAGCTCATCGTTGTGCGGCACACATCCCTCCGTCAGCACCTCCAGTTCCTTTTCACTAAATTTCAGTTTTCTTTTCCTGCCACCAACATCCTTTTCAGATTCTTCTCTAGACATATGCAGTGGCGTAACAAAACTTGAGGGGGCCCCCCTGCAAAGTACATGGGTGGGACCCCCCATCCGACTCACTTAGGAGCTCTCAGGCCAGGGTACTGTGCTAAGGGTCCCCCGGGAGCTCGGGGGCCCACCCGCACTGCGGGGGCTGCAGGGGCCTTTGTTACACCACTGGACATATGTACTAATTACAAACCAGCAGTTCAAAAGCAGGCTCAGAGTTAGTTTAGGAATCAATTCCTCACTTTTTCTGTGCCCTGAGATCAGCATTTTAACCCCTTCCCTGCTCATGACGAGCTCAGCTCGTCATGCTGCGCGGTCGGGCTGTGCGCATGACGAGCTGAGCTCGTCACGACCACGCCCGCGATCGGAATGTCCAGCACCTGGGTGGAATTCCGATCGCAGCGAAGGCGTTAACATTTAAACGTGCCTTTGAACACTTCCTCAATGTGATGTCATCATGTTGCTCCCAAATGCAACTTTCACAATTTGCAATTTCTAAATACCATTTTGCTATTTACTGAATCGGTGATAGGAAATCACAAATTTGAGAATGAGAATCACACCATTTCACTAATTGAGGAAGGGTCACTATCATACATTAGGAATAGTGATTTCCAAATTGTGATTAATAAAAAAACGCAATTTGAAAATTGCTATACTAAACCTTTACACATATGGCCCTAAGTTAGAACTAAAAATAACATTAGAAAGTCCAGCACTACATATGGTCAATCACTGGCAGTGCAACATCCTCTCATAGGCAGGGACTTAAAATAGAACAATGTAGGAAATAATATTAAATTAAATTAAATTATTCAAAATAGTTAAAAATATAAATAAATCTTTAAAAATATATAAAAATAGTACATATTTTTTATTCAATTATAAAATATTCCAAAAACCTCTTTTAAATTTAAAAAATAATGTAAGAATAACTGTTATTAAAACATGTAGTTAATGATAATTAATTCTCTACATAACTATTAAAACTTATTAATGCACATTTAAAAATTATTTGTTTTTTGTTAGGTGGGAACTTATTTTTTATTTTAACTTCAGAAAAATAATTAGAATGTAATTTGATATTTTTCATGAATTAATTAAAGTTTTAATTCAAAATGAATTTCACAGTGCTGCAGTCTGTTTTTTATTTTGTTCTACATTTAAAGTAGATATATCAAATGAATTTACATTAATATTTAATATAAAAAATGTTTTAATATTTCTTTTCATGTTAAATGAACTTTTTTATTTTTCCCTATATTTTACCATGCGGAAATTTCCACCCCAAATGTG
This sequence comes from Calotriton arnoldi, assembly GCA_963921515.1. NCBI lineage: Eukaryota > Metazoa > Chordata > Amphibia > Caudata > Salamandridae > Calotriton > Calotriton arnoldi. The sequence goes on from CAWUFW010014424.1 coordinate 397,847, forward strand.
GGGGTCTCCCTATGGTGAAGTATAGGGAAAATGTAAAACAAATGAAGTAAATATTAAACAAATATATCTATATATCTATATGTATATATATATATATACATATAGATATATATATATATACATGCCTGTGCCCCCATACTTCTGTACTGTCAAGAGATATTCTGAAACCTATCAGAAATTATTGGAGGTAAACTAGTGCCGAGCCCAGATGTGGCTCTTCTGGGTTACATCACACTCTTAGCCAGTGGGTTACATAGATGCGTAATGTAGCTACTTGTAATGACCAATCTGAAGTCTACACCTCCATCCAACCCCTACCTCTACACCGAAGAATATATGGGGTCCTTTCGGGGCATACCTTACACAATTATAGACCCGAATAACCTTGATAAGCAAGAAGTGGGAACAACCAGATGGAGTGAAAGATTACTAGTGTAGATTTGTAGATGAAGGATGACACATGAGGAGATATGGCAGACAACCTCTTTAAAAGAAAAAGAAATATCCCTGTTAGATGGATACACACAGGAGGAAGTAACAAGGTCACATGAGATGGGACTAGGGTTTAATGTATTACACTTTTTTTATTCACTCAGTGTAATGAGATGTAACTATGAGAGTATATGTGTATCTCGCTGTATTTTGTTATCTCTTTAAATTACATTTTAAATAAATAAGAATAAATAAAGTGGGACATAAACTACTCCACTTTATTCCAGTCCAAAGCTATTCTTGTCCAAGGAAGGGAGTGCTGTACAGATACTCGGAGAGTGGCTGTAAAACTAGAGCTAGTGTCTGCATGACAGCCAGTCTCCTAGAGTTGAGGAGACAGTCTGCACTTTCTGCTCATGGCACTAAAAGTCTGCCTTGTGCCCAGAAGCCTGCCTGCCTATCCGCCTTCTTATAACATGAAGGAGTGTGCCTTGCCCTGCAAGAGCACAGTCCATCAAGGAGGAGAAGCTGAACGTGTTCCTGGTGAGTGGAGTATCAAGAGAAAGTGGGCACTTGCAGATAATGAAGCCAAGAGCAACCCATATCATGAGGGAGCCCCCTGGTCTTTCCGTGGGGTTCCTACCTGAGAACTACCCCAAAGACTGAACCAACTAGGGTTGGCCATATCTGCTGTCCACTGCAGCCATGGCTCTGTTCGGCTGTCACTTAACTTCACCGCTGTGAACCTGATCAGCTTGGGAGCTGCAACTGCACACCACTGTAAGCCTGATCAGCCCAGAAGGCCATACCTGCACATTGCCTATTTGAACTAGATCAGTCTATGAGCCCATAGCTGGAAGTTACTGCTTTGAACCTGACCATCTCAAGAGTATGCCTCCACTTGTGAGATTGGGCTGCAACACTCAGAATCGTACTGCATCCACCCAGCAATATTGACATGAGGGAACAGCTACCACAAGCACGGGCTGCACCTGTCTTGCCATCTCACCTGCAAGGACTGGTGTGCCAGCATCAGGTCACTTCCCCTACAACTAGACCACATGGGCTAGGAAGGATGACAAGCGCACAGAGTTAAGACTTTCTATCAAAAGTAAACCGCGGTTAAGATCTACTGACAGAGTTGAGCTTCTAAGCACCACAGGGGAACTATGATAATCTGCGCATAATTTGTGTCTTCGCCTCTAGATACTGGGGACTATATTGCCTAGATGTCTCCCAGGTGGAGAGAGGACATCTTAGCAGGAAGGTGTAGCACCACCTGAAGAGTGGAACCAGGGAGTCAACCCTCTATTCTTGAGCATAATTGGATTGTACAGTATAGTTCTGCTGTGCAACTAAGATTTGCTTTCATGAAAATATAAGAACTGGGCTAGACATTAAAGTTATTGAGTCTGCTGGTTGAATATTGAGTTCTGAGCTTTTACCCTCCACACCACCTCCGTGAAAAGCTTTGGATTGCTTGTCCTAGCTACCTTGAGAGTTAAGTGCAGAAACACTTATACTTGACCCCATTTGCAGGGGCTTAATACGATGGACCCCAGGACACCATTAGGAAGCAACCTCAGACACCACATTTGGGGTCCAGTAGTCACTGATTGCCTTGTGGCCCGCAGAACTGGGTCTGGCATTTCTATTTTCTTTTTTTTAACTTTTGTGCCCCGAGGCATTGCCACTGCTCATTAGCGTGTTACTACTGTGGACACCCAATATGGCCACTGTGCACAGCCAAGACACCTCCCACCTTGAACCATGGTTGGGGGTCACCGTAATATGGCCTTGCCCAATGTCTAAAACTGTGCTACATCTGGTCTCTGGAAAACAGCTGTTTAGTGAGTGACATTGTTTGTGGTTTCATTGGTGTGCCTTGCACCCTGCTTTTGGACAGGTTGAGGAGTGGTCTGTCATGCTCCCAGCAGAGCATGGACAATGCCCAGTGATAATTGACTTATTCTTGAGAGTGTGTGGAATGTTCTATTGCGTTTTTTCAGTGTGACTACTTGGGCAGCCTGACTCTGTCATCACTTAGGCCAAATGCTGCAGGAGTCTGCAGCATCGCAGTGTGAAGAGTGGGTGTTTGATTTTCTTACCAGTGTGTAGCATGGTCCATCCAATTACCAGGAATATAGGAATGCTGGGAGTAGGCAAACAGCATATGAGAGATTTTAGAGGGAAAAGAGGAAAATAAGTTGTATAGGCACTTCCTTTTTTCCTTTTCTTACATTGTCACTGCTCAGCTGCCATTCATGCTACCATCCATGACAAAGGATCATGTCTTGTTGCCAGCTGTTGTGTCTCAAGAGCTCAGCTGAAATGAAAACTGTGGGCCCGTTTCACGAAAGTAATCTGAGACAAAATCCTAACTTTACGACTTTCGGTATTCACAAAAGGCATTTAGGAGTAGTAAAGTTAGGAATCCTAACTTTACTACTCCTAAATGCCCTTTGTGAATACCGAAAGTCGTAGGGCCCGATTCACAAAAGTAATCTGAGACAAAATCCTAACTTTACAACTTTCGGTATTCACAAAGGTCATTTAGGAGTAGTAAAGTTAGGATTTTGTCTCAGTTAAACTTAAGTTTTGGTCTTAAGTTTAACTTAAGTAAAACTTAAGTTTAACTGAGACAAAATTCTAACTTTACTACTCTCAAATGGGTATACAGTCTAAATATCGAGTTTTTAATATCGATATGACAAAATATCGAGTTTTAAATATCGAGTGGACAGAATATCGACTGTCAAAAATATAGTGGTACAGAATATCGAAATGCAGGTAAGAAATATCAATTGTCATAATATCGAAGTTAGTAATATTGTCAGTCATAATATCGTTGTTAAAAATATCGATTTTTTTTTTTAGTGTTGTAAATGTTAGTATATGTGTTAAAAGTATATATAATTTTTGTAATGTATGTTTGAATTTTTAAAAAGTAATGAATTTTATGTTAAAATATTTTTGTTCTGTAGCGGGTTGTGGGTTTATAGGGGAATATGGTGGGAAGTAATTTAATTATAATATATTAATTAAGAATTTTTTTGAATTAATTAATTATATGTTAATTAATTTTTGCGTAATTTTATTCTGTAGCGGGTTGTGGGTTTATAGGGGAATAGGGTGGGAAGTAATGTAATTTAAATTAAATAATTAATAAATTAATTAATTAATACTTTTGTATTTAATAATTTATATTGTTAATTCAGTTAATTAATTAATTATTGATTAATTATAAATTTATTAATAATAATTAATAATTTATTAGTAAATATGTTGTGTTAAAAAAAAGTGAATACTTAGGAGCCCATTAGGATGTCGGGCAAAAGCACTACCGCCGTGCTGGCGGATGCAAAAACCACCAGTCACCGCCTGCACGCAGCAGTCCACACGCCCGCCCGATTACGATGCGAAAAGTCAGCCAAACACCGCCGGCAAGCCAGCGACACCGTCCGCCATCAAAGTGCGCCCGTACACGTAGCGGCGCAGCACAATTGACACACACCGTCTGACGAAACACGTACCGCCCGGTGTACAAATTACGATGCCGCACACAAACTGAACCCACGGCTAAGAGACACCGTACGTCAAACCGAAGCGGTAACACGAACGCCGAGCACGGACACCGAAGAAGCGGCACCCCCGAGCATGAATCCAGCACTGCAGGCCCTCCCTATGCTCTATCTGATGCACCACCAAGGACGCAACGTACCGCGAAGACGCAGGTAGGCACACATACAACAAGTGCACGCAAACAGCGCACACAGTGCAAGGGCGGAAAAAGCGGACAACCCCCACCCCCGCGTGTACACGACACATCTACCATAGCACCCACACATGACACACAGGCCAAATTGTAACATCTCGTAACACATGTGTACACACCACCTGGGACTAGGAACCAACCACCCCGTCACGGCCCCAAAGCGGCGATGATGCTGCCACACATGCGCACAACGCAGAGGCCAACCGCAGCGCCATGCATGCGTCGCACACAGACACAGGGACACAACCAAGCAGCACACACACCAGCCCCACCCCGAACGCACATGACACGTGACAGGCCTGCCACAGACATGTCCCCAACGCCCAATTCACGGACAACACCCAACGTCACACAACCGACGCACACATGTCAGTGAAGTCACGCAACAGCAGGACACACCCCAGTGCAACAAACATGGCGAAGCACACAGCGGCGGCAACACCAACTAGGAGAAGCAGGGCCCCTTCGGGAAGAGGAACGCCAGTACCACACTGAAACACCCATACCACCCTGCACATATGAACAAGACATACAAAACGGAACACCAAAGAGCCCGGGGACCGACAACAGGTGGCCCAAGAATAACACTCACACACAAGGCCCAACGCAGAGCGGAACGCAGCCTGCCGCCCACACAAGGGAGAGCAGACAGCACTGAATGACCTTCCATTCCAACTCCGAAACCACAGCCCTACGAAAGAAGCCGGTGAATACAGCCATTGTCCAATAAAAGACCAACACAGGCATGCAGAGGAGACCGACCACAGGTCAGATAGCGCATATCACAGAAGAACACAACGGACGGGAAAGAATAAAGAAAACACTCCCCCATGTCGGCCCCATGCAAGTTAATTGGAAGGAGTCACACATCACTGACCTTGAACTGTCTGAGAAGCATGTGGGATGAGGGCCCGTGTCCTCCGCACAAGCCAACAGAACACAAGTCCTGTCTCCCTACGACTACACAGAGCTCACAGCAACCTCGGAGCGTGCACATTGCAGACTGCACACACAGCCGGAGCACGCCACCACAACGCACCGCTGCAAAATGGCAACCGCAACACACCTACCCAACTACGCCGGACAGGTCAAGCTGTACAAAACCAACCTGATACATATATTGGGATGCGAACTCCTATCCCTGCTGAACGTCAGTTACCGACTGACTTACCGCATCACATTGTTCAGCTGCGTCATACCCGTCTTCTACTGTCGGAGGTGTCCCTACCAGCATCCCGTGGAGATGTGTCTCTCCAACCCGGCATGTCTAAAGGCGGACCTGCTAGCACTATTCCTCCCTCTGGACGCACACGACAGGGCCTGCTCTGCCTATGGGGGCATGGCGTATGTGGCCAACATCGCACCCGCACTGAAATGGGACCACTGTGCCTCCACACGACGGATCATCGAGCACAGCTACATCGAATGTCACCCAGCATGCCCCATCATGGTCCTCCAAGGGACAACTTACGAACAACACCTTGACAGCCACCATCCGCTACATTGGCTGGCAAACATAAACACCACCAATGACATGGAAGCCCTGCTGGACGGCATCGCATACCTGACAACCTGTAAATTCGTCGGACCCCAACGCAGGTTCCCCGATTGACCTATGATGTCCAACCCCGCACCCATGCTTAGCTTCCGCACGGACTGGCCAGTCACCACCACAACAGCCATACCAAACGACCGGCAACAATTAGCACACCATCAACGACATCGCCATGACATCGGATATGACCGGGACATGCACACTGTTCCCCATCACATCCAGGAACACTGCATGCATCGTGGGAGGCAGTGGCATGGGGTCTGTGTATCGCACCCACATGGACGGAACTGCACGAACAACCAGGACACGACATGGATCCAGCGCCCATGGACACACACACCGCTCAGTGGACATGAATAGGTCGCCTGGAGTCTGTGGGTGCTGCACCCCTCCCACCCCCGCCCCGGAAATCCCATACCAGGACCTTTGCACGGACGACAAGTGCAAACAACAACAACACGACCCCAGTGACTGTGACATGTCCAGTAACCACCACATTGCAACAACAAGTGGCACGCCGCTGCATGCACGCAAGCACATGCCCTGATGTCATCTCACATGCACGCGTGCATGAGGAACAACCGCAGCAAACCTGTCACATGGAACTGAGATGGACTGTGCCCATGATGCCAAGCGGTCTGGTAGGCTACTTGTATACCGTCTGTGTCAAAGTCCGCAGCTCCGCAGCTATACGTAAATGTACATTAGCACAGCCTTGGCCAAGCAGATGTAACTCTGAAGCCCACATCCCACATGCAACAGCCAATCACATGTAACCCCACACCCTATCCCATTTGTAATCATGCTCAGTATATCCTCAACATGTATTCCGCTGCCAGTAGTGTCCACTATACTGCATCACAGAGGACAGAAGACTCAATATAATGTTTGAAACCAAAACTGTCTCCGCTGACTCATTTCACAAGTACGAATGAGAGAGGATGAGAGTATGTGAAGTACACGGCAGTCGTGACATGACCATGTAGTCCACTGGTATTGGATGTCAACGCAAATGAGTAGCACTACTGTGGAAGACACACATGTGTCGTGTGAAGTCGTATGGACGCAGTGCTCAGGTGGGTGGGTGCGACGGGTAGATGCGCACATGCCAAGTTGGAGCACGCCGTGTTGGGAGGGGTCATGAACAGTACACCACCGCTTCCCTGGGCATTGTGAGAGGACACCTGTCGGGGGGAAGTGAACACGTGTGTGCACAGCAGCCGGGCACACGAACAATGCGTAACCAGGCGCACACGTCAGCCCACCCTCCGTGGACTAGCTGGATCCTGTTGTGCGCCCGCCATGCCCCTTGACAAGGCACACACAGCCCCAGTCGACCAGGTGTAACCCCAACATAGTCAATCCGCACAGGCGATACAGGGCACGGGATGGCAGTGGAGCATGGTGTGTGAGAGGTCTCCTCGCGCTCCTCCTGGTCATATCACGCAGGCAATAGAACCTCAACGTGTAGCATGGCACAAGTCAAATGGAAGTGTAGGGGGACGCACCTCAGCACGAGCAGCACTGACCACGGGAGGTGGCTCGCACCATCCCATCCATTGCCCATTATACCAACCATGCCACATGCCATTGCGACTAAGTGCAAGCGCGTGCGCCACCACCCCGAGCCCTCCCCAGAGAGGCCAAAGAGTGAATGTGTGGGCCATCAGTCACAGACGGACGCGGCATGGCCGCAAGGGCAGCCACTGCCACTGGGTGTCGCAGGTGGCGGATCCGGAAGGCGAAGACTGTGATGCATAGTCCATGCAGGCCGGGTCTCCATTTGGGGCACCACGCAGGTGGACGGCGTCCCGCCACACATCATACCCTGAGACAGCCCACTCGTGCAACTGGACCCACACATACACTCCATGCCCTCTCTGGTGCGAGCTTGGGGCTGCCTGTGCAAGCGCTAGCCTCGCAGGTGCACATGCATATTGGGGGAGCGAGGGGAGGACATGAGGGCTGGGGCGAAGATGACTGTATCACTGTCAGTGAGTACAAGGGATGACCCAGATGTGGAAAGGAAGAGACGTGTCCCGTGTGTACTGCAACTAGTCGCCAATCCAACTATCCCCCATGTCCGGAATGTAAGCCCGCACCTAGGCCCGCCCATCCGCCACATCGAATATACCACCAGCACAACAACCTTCCCATTCGAAACACTGACTGGGGGTGGCGACCAGTGAACAAACATGTGTAGCCTACCCACGCGTACATGTGGGCCCTCCATGATCCATGTCACCTGCGGCAAAGTCATGACATGCGCAATGAGGGAAGTGAGGTGAGCTGTCCGCCCCACGCACAGAAGGTGCATCAGCTCCACAGACCCAGCAGCGAGTCCAGCAGGGGTCACATGTGCAGGGGCAGCTGTGCCTGGTGTGAAGGCACATGCACATGGACAGCACATCGACCAATTTGTAGTCTGCCCACATCTACAGTCCATCATCATGCGGACATAGGAATTGTACACAGGGCAACACATCTTAGTGGGTGCACCCACCGTGACCAACAATGCGCAATCATCGACGTACCCGCCCTGTGCATGGCCCCCCACCCAACGGAGGCACATCCAGTGCCACCATCCCACACACACAAGCCTTCCACGGAACATGCTGTGTCCAATGGTCAGTACAGAGTCAGCGCCCATCTGGTGGATCCTGAACAGGAGACACATGCACACACATGATAGCTCCCACTATGTACGTCTGCCACCTGGCACGTGCAATGTAACCTCTCACCTGTGACATGTGACTGCAAGCACACAGCCGTCTTGGCATGGGGCTGTCAATGTGGACACCTGTCAATGTTTCGGGAGGTGTGATCCGTACAGTGCTGTATATAGGGTGCAGTGCTGACACCTACTACTGTCTCATATCCCCTCGTGCCACAGGTCCCACTTGTTTTGGCCGCTCAGCCTGTGCCCACATCGTCGTCGTCGTGTGCCATACTCATCCAGCCTCGGAAGCAGTGCCATGCTCAGCAGACATTCATGTTGCCGTGGCGTTGCCGCTTGACGAATATGCAGTCAGTCCCCATCAGCACGCCCCGCAAGTCATTGGGGCCTAGATCCCCATGTGCATGACCATGGCAGTGGTTTGCATCACTAGCCATTGCCATTGGTGGGAGACCTGTGTAAGTGTATTGTGGCCGTGCCGTCCCTGCTTGACAGCTGGGCTGTGACTCATGTGCTTGCTCAGTCATGTCAGTGATGTGAATGCGAAATTGCCATGTGTTGTGTTGCTCTGACATGTGTCCACTGCCATCTTCCCTAGGCGGAGACCGAACATTGACCGCCCATACCAATTGCTGGCGGACATGGAGGATACTGAGGTCATAAGGAAGTTTCGGCTGGACAGGCCAACCCTGCATCGACTGTGTGCCATGTTGGAACCCCATCTCCGTCCCCGCAGGGTGTATCCGACAGCATTCACCCCCACGGCTAAGGTGATGGCCGCCATGCATTTCTTCGCCACTGGGTCATTCCAGCACACAGTGGGCAGTGGAGGAGGGATGTCCCAGCCCATGTTCAGCAAGGTGCTGAGGGATGTACTGGCAGCCATGATGCTGTACCGAAACAGGTACATCAGATTCCCCAGGGCTCGTGAATTGGCGGCAGTGAAGGGTGCATTCTATGCCCTTGGCAGGATCCCACACGTCGTTGGTGCCATTGATTGCACACATGTTGGCCTTGTTCCACCACAGGCCACTGAGCACCTGTACCGCAACAGGAAGCACACGCACTCCCTGAATGTGCAAGTGGTGTGCCTTGCGGACATGGTGATAACCCACGTGTGTGCAAAGTTCCCAGGCTCGGCCCATGACGCACACGTAATGCGCAACAGTATCTTGCCACGACTGATGTCCAATCTGCAACAGGATCGTGGCTGTATTGTCGGTGAGTATGTGGAGTGGTGTAGCGTGCTGGTTGTGCGATGCTGTCCCCTGTCCAGTTGGAATAGCAACGGTTCTCTGTGTCCCTCACACCCAGGTGACTCTGCGTACCCGAATGGGGCATGGCTGCTCAGTCCATTGAGGAATCCTCGCACCCCAGCAGACGATCGCTACAATGAGGCACATGGGAGGACCAGACGTGTGGTCGAGCATACCTTTGGCCTCCTCAAGTCCAGGTTCAGGTGCCTGGACCGCACCGAGGGTGCGCTGGCGTACTCCCCACAGAAGGTGTGCCAGATAGTGGTGGCGTGCTGCATGCTGCACAATCTGGCCATTCGGAAGCAGATCCCCCTCATTGTGGATGACGGAGATCAACCAGGGCCCCAGCCCGCAGACCAGGACAGCTCGAGTGAGGAGGACAGCGGAGAGGAGGAAGCTGGGAATGTGCGCCAGCAGCTCATCGCCCGCTACTTCACTTAACGGTGAGTGTCCATGTACGACGGCTGATGTGTCTGTATTTGTGCAGGTGTGTGTGTGCTGTGTCAGGGTGGCCTTTTGTTCACTGCGTGCTGTGTGCCAACGCTCCATGCCCAGGTTAGTATGCCACTGATGGTGGCTGTGGCATTGTGCCCTATTGCTCTGTGCGATGTGTGTACATTGCTTGTAGTTGTTGACATGTACTGTGTGATGGGTGTGTGACACACTCATTGAATGTGCTCCTGTTCTGTCTCCCACCCCTAGGTCCCTACAGGCCCTCCGGTTCCATTGCCATGCCATGCATCAGGTCCCGTTCCGCTCAAGGTGGCCATTGTATTCCGTACAATTAAAACACAGGGCACAGACAGCAGTTTGTGGAAGAGGTGCATTTATTTCAAACTGTGACATGTGATTGTGTGTAAGGTGATGACAAAAGTGGTGCGTGCAGTGACAATGAGCTGTCGGTCATGGCTGCGTGATGCTCAGGGTGTACCCACTGGTTCTATGTCCATAGTCCAACACACACATGCCATCCAGATGGCTGTGTGGAGTGGGATCGTAGTCCAAGTCAATGCAGTGGGTGGTCAAGGAAGGCTGGCTGGCTGCCTCACTTGCGTCTGGAGCGTGCGAAGTCCTCCCGGGAGATCTGTTTCCACTTTGGACGGCCCCTTCCACGTTTGCGAGGGGGTGCCTGCTTGCGACCTGCTGGTGGTTGAGGTGTGCTCACTGGCTGTGGACGCAGGGGAACTGGACACTGCTGCTCGACCCTGCGCCCCGGCAGGTGGTGGCGGAGGGGAGCTGCTGTCCCTGGCTGTGACCTCACCGCCACCACCAGCTGGCCCATGAGGTCCACGAGTTGGCCCATACGGGCGTCCATGGACCTCAGCACCCCCAGCACCTCACGCGTGTCTGTAGCTGACCTGGCCCATTGTCCTTGGGCCTCTTCATAGGCCCCAAGGACTCTGGCCATTTGAGGCAGGGCATGGCTCCCAGGGGAGGCTGGCGTTTCCCTGACCCTGCTCCTCCTACCAGTCCTGCTGCCACCGGCCTGCCCACTAGCCACATTGCTCACCACGGTCCTCACCCTGGCTCCCAGGGTGGATCCAGTCGTCCGGGCCACCACCTGCGCTGGGGCTGGGGCCAGCGAAGACGTGGTGGCGGTTGCGGCAGTGGTAGTGGCCGCAATGACCGTGGGTGTGGCCGCAATGACCGTGGGTGTGGCCGCAATGCCCGTGGGTGTGGCCGCAATGACCGTGGGTGTGGCCGCAACGACAGTGGCAGCAGGGGGCTGGGAATGTTCAGCAGCCCTGGATGATGGGTTGGTGGGTAGGAGGGGTCCTGGGGAGCAGCTGGGCCCTGCCACACTAGATGGGCCTGCTTGGTGGTCCGTGTCCGAAGAGGAGGACAGATCCTCCACATCCGTGTGTCCTCGTTGGGGGCTTGTAGGCTGGCTGTGCTGGCTGCTGTCTCCATCCCCAGCATCCAGCAGTTCGTCACCTGTGGAGAGAATGAGATTTGTTATTGTGTTGCACCTGGCGAAGTCTGTATTGGTTGTCTGACATTCTCCGTTCGTGCACTCTCGTGCACGTGTGTCCCGGAGGCGGGTGTGTGGCTGTACAATCTGTTGTTGTGTGTGCTTGGCAATGGGACTGTGTGCTGTGCACATGTGGCATGGGACGGATTGGCTATGCCGATGGGTGTGTTGCTGTGCTCCTACTTATTGTGACTCTGGTGTATGCGGGCTCCAGGCCCATCCTGGGTCTGGTTTGTACTTTGCTTTTGGGGTGCATATGGAACGCTTAGGAACACATATGGCAACATGGGGGTCATGCCCCAGAAACGCATTTGGGATGGAATATGCTTTTGGGCTACATGCTGTGAGCCATGGGTGCCGAACGTGACATGTGTTGTGGCAGCATGACAGTGCATGGTCTGAGGTGTGTGCATGCCTGACATACCCTGCATATTTGCTGTCTGTTGTGATTACTGGACATGGCATTGGACGCATCGTTATGAGTGTGTGATGGTTGTGTGCCACCCGACGTATTGCAGTTGTCCCATCTCCTTGGTGTGCGTGCTGCCCTGTGCCATGTGCATCACTGCAGTGCTCGGGGGGGTGTGGCCCATGTTGTGTGTTGTTGCTCACAGTGTGGCGTGCGCTTCATTGACTTCTGGCACATGGTTGGTCATGGGCATGTATCTTAGCGTGACTGCTGTATGTGTGGCAGCTGTGCGGATGACATGCCTTTCATGAGACTGGGGCTGACGGATGGGATGGATGGTATGTTGTATGTGCATGGTGTGTCTGTGTGTTTGATGGGTTCAGTGGTGTTCGTGTGCATTTATGTTGTTCCGCTCTGTTGCGTCTAGTGTTGTTTGTCTTACATAGGCGTAGTTGTGGGGTGTGTGGTTGACAGGCAGTAGGGGCTACATGGACAGGACTTCAATGGTGTTTCGGTTGTGTGTGATGGGTTGCACAGTGGCTGCCGTGTGGTACTATATTCAGTGTGGCTTGTGCATGCAGACGTGGCTCCTTGGGTGTTGCTGTGTCTGTGATGGGTCATGTGGGGTGTGAGTCTGTGGTTCATGTCCGTGTGCACATTGTTCACTTGTTCGTGACAGTGGGCGGTGCTGCGTGTTCGTCTGCTACGTAACATGTCCCATGTGTTGGTCGTGTTACGGTCCTCATGCCTCCAGTAATCCAGCCCTGTCCAGTTTCCCACCTGCAGGTTGTTCGTGCGTGCACTGTACTGGATGCCACATGGTTCTAAGCGGGGGTGCTCCATGTTGCAGGTCTGTGGGGGTGGGGGCGGTGTTGTGGGTCGTGGTGATGGCTGGACACCCACTGACACCGATTGTTGTGGACCGTGATGTCTACCTTTCGGCTGTCGGTGTGCACTGCGGTGGCTGACACGTGGGTGTGGGGTGTGGGGGATGCTCCTCCTTGCTGTGCTGTGGGACTAGGGGCCTGGTGTGTGTTGTACTTGAGCTGTCCACCCTCCCACCCACTGCACTTTGTGTTCCTGCCACTTACCTGTTACTTGTCGGTTAGTGCAGCTATGGCGGACACATGGGTGTGGTGGGTGCTCGTTGTGGCGCTTCTGGCATACTTGGGGACCTGTTGGTGGTTACGTGGCTGGCTGAGTGTACACATGCCCCCACGTATCTTACAGTTGTTAGGTTTGGGCTGTGTGTGGTGGTGTCTGTTGCATGTGTGTGTGATGTGTTGTGTATTGTGTGCTGGACATGGGGGTGTTTGTCCCTGGGAGCTGTGGCATGGTGGTAGTGCATGTGAGTACATAGCGGTGTGCTGGTATACATTAGTTTGTACTTACCAGCCTCCACTCCCCCTGCTAATCCGGCGAGGATCTCCGGATGTATAATGACTCGCACCTTCTCCTCCCACGCTTTGAAGGTCTTGAAGAGCGCGGGATTCCCTCCGCCAGTGACGGCAGCCAGCTCTCTGTTCTTGCTCTCCTTCTTCTTGACCAGGCTCTTGACGTCATTCCACCGTTTGTTGATTTCAACTCTGTTCCTGGGCAGGGTCCCGACTGCATTGACCTGGTCTACGATCCGGTTCCACATTCTGTTTCTGGTGGCTAGTGGTGTGTGCTGGACCAGGTTCCCATAGATTTGTGGGTGCACCTTGATAATCTCGTCGACCATGACCGTCAGCTCAATGGGCGTGAACTTGGGCATTCTTTGTGGTGCCATGGTGTTTGTGGTGCTGGTGCGGTGTGTGTTGTGTAATGTGCAGGGGGTTTGTGGTGCCGGTGTTTGGTGGTGGTGGTGGTGGTTGTGATGTGTGCGTTTCTGTGGTGTGCTGCTGTCCTTGCTGTGTCACTGTGTCCTCTCCTCTCCTCTCTAGTTTGCAATGTTGCAAGGGGTTGTGGTCTGTGGGAGTGCTGCTTTTGTACTTACCTATGTGGGTGTGTCCTCATGGTCTGTTGTTTTCAGGTGTGTTGTGTCTGGTGTTCTGGCCTTTGTATTTTTTGTTTGTCCGGGGGGGTGTTTTCGGGATGTGTACTGTGCTTGTGTATTTGTGCGTGCCTTGCTGTGTGGACTTGTTGGCCATGTTGTGTGCGATTGTTTTTGTCAGCGGATGGTTTCTGTGCAGGGACGTGGGCGCCATGGCTTCTGCCGTGTCAATTCTCATCGGCGTTGTTTGCGCTGGCGGGCGGTATATTTGTGGTTTACCCGCGCTCATGGCGGTGCGATCATAATTTCACGTGCGGTGTGTCGGCCGTGAGGGCGGGCGGTTTTGTGTTGTCGTGCGTGTTTCCGTCCGTGGCGGGCGGTTTGACTCCGACTCGGACGAGGGCGGGCGGTATCTTGTGTGGTTTTCCGCCGATGGCGGTTTTCGGTTTGTGTATTCGTAATGGCGTGGTCGGTGTTCAGACGGTGTGTGCGGGCGGAGTTTTGCCGCTTTCATGCCTGGCGGATTTTTCCACGCCCGGTATCGTAATGGGCCTTTTAGTTATTAATTTGATATTAATTATTAATAATTAATTTGTTATATGTTAATTGTGTACTTTTTTTAGGAGTGGGTTGATTGTTGATAGGGGAGTAGGGTGGGAAGTAATTTAATTTTTATTAAAATTTTAAATATTTTTTATATAATATTTTTTTAAAGTTATTTTATAGTGTTAATTGTGTGAATTAATTTATATTTGATGGAAATTAATTTTATCGTTAATTGTTATTAGTTAATTAATTAATTGATAATTAATTATGTTAATTTATTAATTTTTTACAATATTGGTGGTGACGTTTATAGGGGAATATGGTGGGAGGTAAAAAAAAAATTTATTAATTAATTGTTAATTCATGTTAATTCTACTGCAGGAGTGGGAATACTAAATTAATCCCCTACGCTATCCAACACTTTCCCTACTGTTATACTTGGTGGAGTGGGAATAGTAAATTATTCCCACCCGCTATCCAACACTTTCCCTACTGTTGCACTTGCTGGAGTGGGAATAGTAACTTTTACCCACCCGCTATCCAACACTTTCCCTACTGTTGCAGTCGGTGGAGTGGGAATAGTAATTTTTACTCACCCGCTATCCAACACTTCCCCTACTGTTACACTCGTTGGAGTGGGAATAGTAATTTTTACCCTCCCACTATCCAACACTTTCCCTACTGTTGCACTCACTGGAGTGGGAATAGTAATTTTTACCTCCCGCTATCCAACACTTTCCCTACTGTTGCACTCACTGGAGTGGGAATAGTAAATTATTCCCACACGCTATCCAACACTTTCCCTACTGTTGCACTTGCTGCAGTGGAAATAGTAATTTTTACCCACCCGCTATTCAACACTTTCCCTACTGTTGCACTCACTGGA
Organism: Calotriton arnoldi; assembly: GCA_963921515.1. Lineage (NCBI taxonomy): Eukaryota > Metazoa > Chordata > Amphibia > Caudata > Salamandridae > Calotriton > Calotriton arnoldi. Next base: position 413,330 of record CAWUFW010014424.1, read on the forward strand.
GTGGGAATAGTAATTTTTACACTCCCGCTATCCAACGCTTTCCCAACTGTTACACTTGGTGGTGTGGGAATAGTAAATTATTCCCATTCGCTATCCAACACTTTCCCTACTGTTGCACTCTCTGGAGTGGGAATAGTAATTTTTACCCACCCGCTATCCACCACTTTCCCTACTGTTGCACTCGCTAGAGTGGGAATAGTAATTTTTACCCACCCGCTATCCAACACTTTCCCTACTGTTACACTCGTTGGAGTGGGAATAGTAATTTTTACCCTCCTGCTATCCAACACTTTCCCTTTTGTTGCATTCACTGGAGTGGGAATAGTAATTTTTACTTTCCCGCTATCCAATGCTTTCCTTTCTGTTACACTTGTTGGAGTGGGAATAGTAATTTTATCCCCTACGCTATGCAATGTTTTCCCTACTGTTATAATTAATGTAGTGTGAAATATATATATATTTTTTTAAATAATAATTTTAATAATTTAATTTATTATATAGAAAATTATTTTTTATATTTATATTACAGGTTTATTTAGATATATATGTAATTATAATTTAAATGATGTTTTTAACATTTTATAATTAAATTTAATAATTATTTATTAATATTATTACGTTATATATATATATATATATATATATAAATTAATTATGCATGTTTAATATTTTTTTACATTACATTTATTATTTATTAATTTTAACATTTTTTAAATAATTCTAACTATGTTTTATTTAATTATATTTATAATTTAATTAATTTTATATTATTTTTAAGACATTAACAAAATCGATATTTTTGTATAACTATATTTTTAACAACGATATTTTGGTTTCGATATTTTGGTACTTACCTTTATGGAGATAGGAAGTCGATATTTTGACCATCGATATTTTGGCGACGATATTCTGGTACCTCGATATTTTGACTGACGATATTA